>WFKH01007768.1:27347808-27379688 GCA_016163765.1 Magallana hongkongensis
ATAATAATAAGAAAGAAAGAAAAAACCTTACAATCACTACAAGGTCTTCCGTTGGAAACGGAAGACCTTAATAATAATAAAAAACATTACAATCACTATAAGGTCTTCCGTTGGAAACGGAAGACCTTAATTAGGATTTTGAGGATTGGCGAAAATGGTAAATGGTTTTTCTGTTTTGTTTTTGGTTTTTTTTTGCTTGTCTAGACTTTGCACAAGTCTGGCCTACCCCACTTTCAATTTGCTTCCAACACCTTGATGTAATTTTGAATTGTTCAAAATAACAAGAGTATCTGAAATCAGTAATTCATATTAAACAATGACTACTGATGTATCATACATACAGCACTATTAAATGTACATCATAACAACTGGGTTTAACACCTCCCAAAAAAATCAAATTAAGACCAGATTTACAAACCCTTAATATCTATTAGCTATGTTATTAAAAAATTATTAAAACATCCATAACATCCTGTATATTTTGCAGTTGTCAGCAAATTATTGGGTATACATGCCAACATTTCCACAAATATTTTCCCTGCAAATTACATTGTTCTTTAAAGTCAAGATTACCACATGCTCATAAATTTTGGTCCATGTAATACACCCAAACAATGTTTTTTTTCCCTAATTTTCAGGCCCAAAATGGGAGTGTGTATTATACATATCAAAATACAGTAGTAAAATTGACAAGGCAGCAATATAGTGCAAAAATATGATGTTAGTTTTCTGAAAAATAAATTTTACATTAGAAAAATTTACATTGCTCCAGTGAACATTGTGGTTCATGGACGCATGTTCTTTCTTCGTAGGTGAGCAGTGTCCGAATCCTGACCCTCCACATCAAGGTACAAGGGCCTGCGAGAGGGGCTACAACCCTTACTTTGGGTGCACCATTGGTTGCACTAATGCCAATCGTAGGATTGATCGGTACACACCCAAAGTGTACACCTGTGGACCTTCCGGAGCTTGGAACCCATCCAATAGAAATGTTCCACTGCGTTTCCCATCTTGTGGATGTGAGTCATAGGATAAATATGTGTACATGTAGTTTACAAAATCAAAGTAGAGAATGTATACATACTTCTAGCAGTTGAACTTTCATTTAAGTATGATACTTATTTATTTGAGATTTTCTTATTGGTAATTTTAAAATGCAGATAACATTGGTTGCTCCTAGTGAGCTGTTTATTTAATGTTGTTACTTCTCCATGTTGAAAACAAAAATGGTGTCATAAGTGATGTTTACTTTATCAGTTATTTTAAGATAAATCATTGTCTTTTGTACAGCCCAGCAAGTTTGCTAGTTAATTCATCCTAATATTCTTAGTTTTTAAATCCTTGTTATCTGTCAAAGAATAACACTTCATACATATACAAAATATACTTATGTGAATGGTTATTGATAAATGAATTCCTTTTATTTTTTAATGTTCAGTGGTTCAGAGCCAAGCAAGAAGGCGACTAATGATGGAGCTGGCTTATCCCAACTTTTCTGCTACCTTCTGTGACACCCTTGCTTTAAAACTGAGAGAAGCCTTTACCTCAGTTAACACTAAATGGTCCAATCAGATTTGTGGTCAGCCCGACTGTAGTGACATGACTGTTACTGTTAACTGTCAGACAACACCAACATCAGTAAAAATGATTATTCCTACATCCATGTAAGTTGATATTGATCTAAGTTAAGCACCAGTGTTTAAAAACCTATACTCAGTGTCTTTGGGGGTTATAAAAGTCAAAAAAAAAGGGGGGGGGGGAGAGGGTATTAGTTATAGAGCTGTCATTAGACATGTCCTTTGAAAAACAACAATCATATTAGAGTTCTTTATTTCAGTCTTTATATGGCTTAATTTCTCCAACTGACATTGCATTTAATTTTGAGATACAGTGGTTGCAATGTTATTTTTGACATGCCAAATGATTTTATTCTTTTATTAGCCCAGTTAAGCCTCTTGTATTGTTTCACAGTTACCCATGTTGGTTTTTCTATGGAATTTTTATATGTTTCAAACTGTCAGCCAAAGTGTCAGGGCCACGCCAACTTTCAAAGGGGAAATAGTTTTTAATTATTGAAAATTTGTTGGTATTTTTCAAAAAACTTTTTCTCAAAAACTATTTAGCCAGTAAAGTTGAAACTTGTGTGGATGCATCCTCATATTGTTTAGATTCAAGTTTGTTCTAAACATGATTCCTGGGGGTAGGGTAGGGCCACAGTGGGGGGTCAAATTTTTACATACTAGGAATATATAGAGTAAAATCTTTAAAAATCTTCTTCTTAAAAACCATTTGGCAGAAAAGCTGTAACTTGTGTGGAAGCATTCTCAGGTGGTGTAGATTCAAGTTTGTTCAAATTATGATCCATGGGGGTAGGCTGGGGCCAAAAGCGGGGTCGAATTTTAACATAGGAATATATAGAGAAAGGTATTTTAAAATCTTTTCTCAAAAACCATTTGCCTAGAAAAGCTGTAACTTAGTGAAAGCAACTTCAGAAAGTGTCAATTCGAGTTCATCAAAATCATAATCTTCAGGGGGAGGGTGGGACCACATTGGGGGGTATTCTCAAAAACTCAAAATGATATTACTTATATGCAAGCATTTTGACATATTGTTGATTGTTTAAAACTGTTTAGACTGTGGCCCCTGGAAAATTCTTGGGTCCCACAAGGGGTTCAAAGTATATATATATCTTGATGAAAACTGCAATGCTCAATATGTGATATGACTATAAAATCATCCAATTACAAAAGGGGTTCAATGTTTTACATAAGAATATCTGGAAAAAAATTTGAAAATCTTTTTATACATATCTATTCTACTACATAGTTCCATAAAGTTGATTTTATTATGGCTGTTGTTGCTCATGTGAGCTATGTGGCCCATTAGCCTTTTGTTAAAACAAGTCAGCTCCTCACATGGCAGTTATATGTAGATTTTTATGTGTACTTAAGTGATGTGGCCCATGGGCCTCTATTACATAATAAATGAAATTTATCATATAATTTAATATATACTAATTTAGGTAAATCCTATACAAAATGATCTGCATACTGAGTAGTTTTGACAAATTCATTTCAGGGCCATTCTAACTCGATCAAGTCCTGCAGAGACTTTAACTGTGCAGGAAATTCTGATCAGAAATGTTCTGGAATCGCAGCTATTTGACTTTTCAGTAAGTGTTTTTAGAACCTCATGCAAAGAGCTAGAGCCACGAAGCATCAAGAATTGCCCTATCATAAAAAATCACCATATTTTGGTGAAATATAGTGTGGAATCTTAGCTTTTCATAACTGTTTTTGTTTTTTCGATATCTATAATACTTTTTTGTAAACGGAGTTTACAATATGGCACTGTTTTGATGAAAAAATGTAAAACAGACGTCAATTTTGTTAAGTAACGTCATATAATGATAAAAATACGCATGACTTGAATTTAATAAAATAAACAAAAACAGAATTAAATTATCTTGTAGACATTATAATTTATTTATGAAAAAAAATTGATGAAAATACCATGAAAAGCTTATTTACAATAAAGTTTTTAAAAAATACAGGGACCAGTGATAAAGGTCAATATAACGGCGGTACATTTAATTAAGTCGGTGTCTTCACAGTTCTTTTTTCTGCAATTTGATACTGCATGAAGGAATGCTGATAATGTGCAGTGTATAACTGAGAATTAATTATTTAATTCTACCGATATAATAACAAATTATTAAAAATAAATATAGAAATATGACAGAAATACGCTAATTGAATTTAACAGAGCTATATGTAATCTCGAATTTTGATGCATTATTGTAACAGTTTGTGTACATTATTCTGCATAATTATTTTACTTGTTTCAAGACTTCGATATTTTCACCAAAACCTGGCGTTTTATAGCAGTTAGATGCCAGTGTTCAGTCACTGAAACATTCTGTTTTCCCATATTCCGTGCGTTCACCGTGCGTTCACTTGCGCTCTCCGCTCCGCTCGCGCTCATTGTTCACAAAGCGCCCACCGTGCGTTCACAAAGCGTTCGCCTTGCGCTCAGCGTTCGTTCAGTGTTCACTTATTGATCAGTCAGATAATATTATATTTAGGCTGATAACAATAACGTCCGGGGCACTTCGAATAAATCGTTCATCTTGCGTTCACATAGAGTTAACATATCGTTCACCGTGCGTTCACCGTTCCCTTTGCGCTTGCCCTTCGGTTTGCGATCTGCGTTCGCTCACCGTTCAAAAGCGCTCAAAAAAATCCGCTCAGAGTGCGCTCACCATTCGTTTAGAGTGCAATCACCGTGCATTCACCGTTCACTCACTGTTCAAGTGGGAAAATAAAACCGTTCAGCGACTGTGTACATATGCAATGGATATATGCCGAAAACAGTTATGTATGATAATTTAAAACAGTTTCGATACCCGTTAGGGCCGAGAACTGTCTGATATTTTTTCATACAGAAGTATCTGAGGCATATATCGTACTTAAAACACTGCCATTGAATTTCATTGTTGATTTACCGGAGACAGCCCGATTTTAAAGGATACCAGTATTGTAACCACTGGTAACGGTCTGATATTAAAAAGCTCAATAATATCGGACTGTCACAAGTAAAATTTTGGACTGCTGGAACAAAGGAATGACATCACAGCAGTGTTTTAATGTTCATTAATTAAATGAAAAAAAAAAAGATTTCTCAAAAAATATTTTTATGAATTAATTATTCCTTATGAATGCCGTAATTTAACGTCTATTTATTTACATTTCATTTTCTCTAGTGATATGCATGTCTTTTGAGAATTGTTATAAGTGATAAACCATCCGTTAATGTCTTGAGAATAATCATATTTCAGAGAGAGAGAGAGAGAGAGAGAGAGAGAGAGAGAGAGATAATGTGGGTTCACTATTTGGAAGAGAAGGTAGGTTACAATGAACATTTTTATAAAGCATTTGATTTTTCAAATCCAATCAGTAGCACATGAAAATGTTGTAAAATTGCCTTGAAAATCCGAATTCATAGCAAGCATGTAGAATTTGTGTTATAATATATAGATTTGTAATAAACCCGGCCGGAAATCGATTGATTTTTTTAAGGGGCGGGGGTGAATAGGAACACCTACCATTTCAAATCTCTCTGCACTCATCGTTATGTTTTTTTAAGGAAAGGGCCTGGCAATCTGAGTCCTTTTTATATGCCATACAAGGCAAACTTTAATTAGATTTAGCACGCATAAAATAATCGAATAAAATTTCAATCGAGAATTTTATAGGCAAAAGTCACCGATGTACACACATTTGGGGTGATTTTTTATTTTATTGGACGAATAATCAACAAAGACATCACAATTAAGATTAGACTGTTATATAGTGCACATGTTGATAATATATTCTAAGGTGTGTATACCAAAAGTCGTCTTCATCGAAACGGACACGATCGATCTTATAATAACTCTTACTGCATGTAACGGTTCACCGGAAATACATTGACCACGCAACGAATCAACAGGTGGCTGATAACGTAATGGCGAATGCATTGGCAAGATTTTTTTTATGCAAAGGACGATAGCTTAATATTCAATTACAGCTGTACTTGGAAATTAAATAATAAAGTTATTTTGATGGAGTAAGTTAAGTTTATCATACTTGTACATTACATGTTCACACGTGATATTGACTGTCTCTGTCCCCATATGGAGAAATAAGTCCGATTTGTCTAATTTGCATACGGCCGCCATCTTGAAATTGAGGCTGTAACTATTTCAAAGTAATGTATAATGAACATTTAAAATTTCTCAAATAACGCGGAAACGCTTACGCCGGAACTTTTTGCCATGGTATGAATTTCACCTACACACCGGTAGAAAAAAAATAACGCTTTTCGATTAAAAATTGATTTATTTTTTATTGTGCCGTTTGAATATGAAAATTTGAAGCGAGAAAGGAACCATTTACATAGTAAAATAGTGAATTAAGTTGATAATTGCCAATTTCGACACAGAAGTTCGAATGTTTTAAATTGATATAGGCGAGTTGCCATGGTGCTCCCTAGTATTTGATATTTCATACTTTAAATTAATGTACATTTTTATTTCTTTCTAATTAAAATGAATGTGCCAATTAGTTTTAAAAATTGTCTTTTGGGGGGTTGTTGCTTGTAGGTAAAGGGGTACAAACCTGCAAACCTCTATAATATATATATGATTTAAGCGACATTTCAGGGGCAAACAAAGAGTGTTTTAACTAGCTTTTGTTTTCATAGACAGAACACATGGATGTTTTGCTTTTATTATCCTCTTCTGTTTGAAAATTTCCCTCCGACAACTTTCTAAAGTCAATACTACGACTTTGGCGCACTTTGAACTATATGCATTGTGACGTCAGTATTTACGTAGTGTGGTTAATGAATATTAATGAGAAAAAATCGGACTTATTTCTCCATATGCGTGGTATTCAGAAACACTTGTGTCACAAGTTTTAAAAAATCGCTTGCATCTTTCCTTTCGTTTAATGCAATTGACAAAAACACCCCAACATCTAGCTGCTTATAGATGCTATCGCTTATTCTACACAAAGGTAAAGGAATATTTACTTATTTGTTACCATCGACGTACGTACAATGTTAAATTTTGCCTATAATTTTTTTTTCTGTTTGTTAACAATGTTAATGTATTTCATTATGTATTTCATTATCCACTGCAATTGAATAATACCGTGGTACATAGAAATAATATTTTTAAAAATGCAGACTTTACTGGTAAGTTCTTTTGGCAAAATACTGAAAGCACTCGTCAAGATTCCGTGTACAGATTCAAGTGACGTCGCAAACGTCAAACTATGACGTCATTGATGATGCACGATGTAAGCATGAATACACAATATAAAATTACTGAATAAAACATGTTAAAGTTCAGTTTATATGCATTTCTTCCTCAAATATTAAATAAATTGATGATTTTGTAAATAATCACAAATAATTTTTTATCATTATTAATTAATTTATGCAGTTTCAATAAAAAAATAAGTTAATAATTACCTTAAAATAGAGTGGTCTGCTTTATATTTTGTTACTGAAATTTTCAAAATTTGTAAAATACATATTGGCCACACTTGAGTACCTCTAAGAAATTTTGCAGGCAGATGCATTTCTGCAATATCTTTCAGTTTTAAAAGTTTCAAAGAGGTACTCAAGTGTGGCCACATTCAAATTCGGGAAATACTGCAGTAAAATCTACAATTTTCAGCTATTTTTAACGACCATGGTATGTTTGAAGATATGCATGTGCTAAACAGTGGGACCGAGGTGAAAAAATTACATATGCATAGAAGCAGAATATTTTGCCCTACATTATAAGCAATTGCAATTTGTATTGTTTCAAACTTAAGTTTTGTGAAAATTTTAAGGCACATTTTGATGCTTCGTGGCTCTAGCTCTTTGGTTATTTGTGTATCAAAATAGGTTTTTACTATATATCATATTTGTTAATGATTATAATTATGTACATGAGATAAATTTATGAAAACAAGTGTCAAACCAGTTTATCACTGATTAATTGCTAAATAAAGTTTTCACAATTAAAAATTAGTTTACATGCTGTTACTAAAACATTGAAGAATTCATTGGGGCATATGTATACACATTTACGTGTACTTTATGATTATTCTGGCCAACATACAGTACAGCTCACGAGTATCCCGACAAAAACACCGGCCACCGTGTTTAAAAGTCCACGCTGAGCGTGGAAGTGTCGGTACCTTTGATCTATTGTTCTCAGTTACGGCCTCGAAACAAGAAAAAACACGGTGCGACACGGTGCAACGCTATGCAACACGGACAGTTACACGGTGTAACACGCGGTATTTACCTGTGAAAAATGGAGGATTTAAGAATAAAACTTATAGAAAATAAAATAATTATTTATTTACGTAAGAGAATTAAAGAAAAAGAAAAAATTTAAAATAAATAAATAAATAAATAAATAAATAAATAAATAAAATTTTCAGGCACGCTATATTTTAGATCTACGCGATTGTTACGGTTGATTTCTGTTAATATAAAAAAACTAAAAAAAAATCGCCCACATATTTAAAAGCTTGATCAATCAAAACACTAACAATTTCTTCTCCTTTTTAAAATTGAAATATACAGTTAATAAGTTTATGTTTCAGTCCATTTGTAAACGTAGTAGTGATCGTAGTAGTTTCGCAGTTTCAATAGCGCGTAGAATCGTAACGGTGATCTTTTCTCGCTTATACTCAATTTAACGATATCAAATCTAAAGGGCTGTTGAAAACAATTGTACTTTCTCAAAATAATATAATTATACAGCTTTATACATGTATTTAGTTCATTTTCAAATTTTCTTTCAAATATACCTATGTGTGATGTACTTGTACATGTAATACCGGTATATATTCATAGCGCGTAGAATCAGTGGATCGGTACTAGATAATTTTTAATTTCATCTTTATCAGGCCACTTTAATTTAGATCGACATCATTTGTGTTCCAAGAAACTATTGCAATAATTAGTTTGATTGTTCAATGATCGTCATAAAAGAGAGAGAGAGAGAGAGAGAATATGGGTTAGGCTTAACTTTAAGTACATTTTAGTTGTAATTCACTTAAATAAGATAGTTTTAATAGTTTCCATTTATATTGAACCCCCTTTTCACTAAATTCACATTGTGATAGAATTCATGCAGTCAGAGTCCACGTGCTACTCCTTTCAATCAAATCAGCAAGCGAGCTACACCACGTGCTCCTTCCATGATAAGGAAATAATGTCGTTGTATTGTTCTTCAAGTCCGAAGAATAGAAAAATGTTTAACAATAAAGTAATTAGTGTTTGAATTGTTTTGATTCTTTATTCTTATACTGCATGTACAAGTGTTGGAATACTGCGTTGTTTAATAAACTCTAACTCACTCTCTCTCTCTCTCTCTCTCTCTCTCTCTCTCTCTCTCTCTGAGCGTATGTAACTGTGTGAAAACAATTTTGAATTATTAGAGTTTTATTTTTATGAATTTAATTCATTTATTTTAGACTCATGGTTTCAATAACGATTTCAACACAATGACAAAAAGTTTATACAGTACACGGTGTAATAAAGCTTTATCGTTTAAAATTTCAACGCTATTATACATCACACATATTAGATTGAAAATAAACTAAATATGGCTGTGTTTGTTCTAAATACTTGCAAAAAGGCATTATCTCATTCATCTATTTAACAGTTTAATTAATCAGGGTTTTTTTCGTACATCAATGTACCCGGTAAATGATTTTTATCGCAAGTTAATACTTTGTGAAATTCCCGCATGTATAGACTTGTTGAATTGTCCTACGGATCCACGCGCCGATAGTCTTACATGTACATGTAGTTGTTTGTGTATATATCTACAGAGTTCTTTTGTTTTTTAGAGATTAAGAAAAACCATGAAACTAACAAAGTAGAAGTAAGATATATTCAGACTATACACACGGCAGGTTGTGATGAGTTACCTAACAGGTGTCCGTGGAAAGGTGTGAATAACGGCATCTCGTGTACACCTGTTTAAGCGTCCAAATATACAGAGTTAGTTGTAAAATACAATGACTACTAAAAAACAAAGAAAGACAATAACACCTGTTGTGTATAGAACCCAAGATGAAAGACAATGCTGTGTCTCTGATCAGCTTCCGTACACGTGTATCGCACGAGTGATTTTTTGTTCATGTTAAATCACGACTCCATTACCAGCTATACGGGAAATAAAGTTGAAAGTTATTTTATGAAACGCGTGTATTTTTTTTTTTTTTTTAGTTCAATGTTTGAATTTAATTTACCAAGAGTTTGTTCATGTATTTATCTATAATTTATCATTTAAGACTGATTTTTCAAAATTTATTGCTACATAAATAGCTGAGTATAAATTATTCGAGTCACGGCCGGTAATATGGGGTTGTCATTTCCAACGCACATCCACATGTATTTTAAAAAAAGCATGATCTGATGTTTTCATTTCTCATTTTTTTAATTGGTTTAAAGTTAAACCGTAATTTAATTGATAAATCAAAAGGTGTTCTATCAAAGGGTGTTTTCAGATAACAGAAAATAAGACGCTAAGCTCCCGACATTTTGATCGGATCGTCAGTTACAACATCACGTCAATTTAGAAGAAAAAAAAACATGAATAAAATTGATTTGAATTTTGATGATATATCAATTGATTGATAAATATATTTGGTAAATTTATTTGAATTTATTTAAGAAAAAATGAATTAAAAGGTACCCATTTACGACGAGTTTTCAGATCACAAAAAATTAACTTCACGTTAAAAGCCCCGACAATGCAATTTTCTGGGTCCGCGTAACTTAAATCGACATTTTTTTTTTTTAATTTGAAAAGGATTTTTATGTTTCAACCCTTGTTTAGCCATAATTTATGTATTTCTAAACATACGCTATTTTTATTAACGTCTCAGGTAACGATATCCACGGAGTGACACAGTGGCCACGGAGTTACACGGGCGGCCACGGTGCGACACGGTGCTTTTTCTTGAATTTTCCAATACACATACACGGTGTCACACCGTGTACACGGTGTGACACAGGCCGTTTTCCACCGTGTTTTTTCCACGGTGGGTGTCGGGATACTCGTGAGCTGTACTGTATCTGTGGTTAATTCATCTGTTGGGATCATGGGATCTAATTAATTAGATAAATAAATTTATTATAAATCCTTATTATAATAAATAACTGTTTCAAGTATCCTAATAAAATGTTGTAAGAGAGTTAAAATTTGTGGGGATATAAATTGTGAATGCGTGTAAAATAATCACATTATTGCAACCAATGGTTATGTGTCCGCACACTAGTACTATCCAGAAACATGGCAGTTTGCAGAACTTGTGTATAGCTAAAACCATTGGGCTTATAAAGAGGGAATGTTAGCATTCACCCCAATCAGTGAGTCTGATGATTCAATATGAGTGATGATAAAATACTTATCACTTGTAGACAACAATTCCCAATGGATCACCTGACCTGAACTCTTTCACTATTGACTCTTCAGAAAGTTGTCCTACCAGACAATCAGTGGTGGATGGCTATTGTGGTATGGTCTTACTTGTAACAACTTCTTTTACTTTCCTCTTTATTTTTTCTTTTTTTTCTTGATCTTTTAAGAAATGAATTAATTTTAATAATTTTTATTTTGATTGACGTATCAAAATTGACCGGAAAACTTCGTCTATGCGCATAGCTTCTTATTTTAATGTGAAACATGCTTTACCTGTTGGGGGAAAAGGGCATATAGAAAAATATAGAGAATATAGTCATGAGAAGCAAGACAGCTACCAAAATGGTAAAGTTCATGGTTCAAGGGTTAGGGGTTCTGATGCTAGCTAGATCTGGTCTTTACAAGCAGATAGTTAGATTATTTGTCAATCCAAATTTCTACGTGATCTACAGTTCTGCATATCGCAGCTATATAAGCAAGTACACCAGGTTAATCCCCTTCACTACCATTTTGCAGACTCCAATATTAAAAAAACCCACCCCCCAAGTTAGATCATGTATTTCCTTGTTACTTAAATCTTAAGGTACAAATTGGTACTTTGGGCAGGTACCCCAGGGATAATTATCACCCTTAATTTTTCCTAAAGTTATCAAATACATGAACAAATTTTTCAGATAGAAAGTATAATAAACTCATGTATTTTCAAGATCAAACGCAGACACTCAGGGCAGTCTCAGGTGACCATTACAGCCAATGGGCCTCTTGTTTTAATTCCATATTTACTTTCTTTACTTTTTTGTATAGTCAAGTGTGGCCCAGGAAATTTCTTCAATAGCAGTAGCCTTGTGTGTGAGGATTGTCCAGTGGGAACTTACCAGGATCAGGATGACCAGACTACCTGCCCTCCATGTCCCCAGGGATACACGACACAGACTGTAGCCAGCCCTAGCAGCTCAGACTGCAAACGTATGCCATACTTGTCAATATATACTTATTCAATAAAACCACTAACTGCAATAATTCATTATACTTTTTTGCCTTAATTGCCATGAAATCAAAGGGCTATTCATATATTACCAGTGCCTTATTTCTGTTTGAAGTTTGTCATAGCTTCCATTGAGAATTTTTCATATGGCTAAATGGAATTTTTTTTTAAAACTAGTTTTTCCAGACTCTTCTATGGTTGCATACATTATACTGATTTTTTGGTGTGTGCACAAGTGACTTTAGTTATGATGTCCTACAGCTCAAGCTTGAGTATTACATAAATTGATTCACTTTCAGCAGAGTGCTCAGCTCAGATCCTTAGATGTTGAAACTTTTTATGTGTTAAAATTCCTTTTTTCATCCTGAATTATCATGGATTAAATTGAGCAAATTTTCACATTGTAACTCTTTTAATAACCTACCATTGGAAATGCAATAAAAATAGTAATAAAGAGATGGTTCTTCGATGTCTTAAGTTTGAACTATACATCATCATGCATTTCTCTTATTTGACTGAGTCTTATTTTTATGCAGCCATTTGTAGCCCTGGACACTATCAAACAGGATCTAGGTGTGATCCCTGTGGGATGGGCTTCTACCAGAGCCAGTCTGGGATGTTCTACTGTGACCCATGTCCTGTTGGTCAGACCACACGAGGGGACTCGTCTACCTCTGAGTCAGAGTGCAATGGTCAGTACTAGTATACTCAAGATATGAACTGAGACAAAGTGAGATACCAAGTATCTGAGAATTTCCTCTTTAGCTCACTTGAGCTAAATGCTCAATCTATCCTGAGCCCACTTCCAACAGAGTCCATCCACTCATCTGTTAAGCAAAGGGGCCTCTTTATATACTTTTTATTCAGAAGCGGACTTTTTGTGCAAGGATGGGTTTTGTAATTCATGTGGTGAAAATATTTAATCATCTCAATTGTGATAAATATACCTTATATAAAACCATTTATAATTGGCATATGGCCTGAAATGTGCATCTTCAACAGCATCCCATGATTGCTTCCCTCACCCACCCTCACAGTAATGCATACCCTGGTTATCTGCACTACATGAAAAAATGATGTGTGTAAAATGATGTACTGTAAATTCCTAATTAAACGCGAGGAATTAATATCCGCGTAAAATCGCGAGAAGCACATCTCATGGATTTTAAAATCTTGCTTTAATTTTCTGGACAGATGTAAACTATTTGGAATTATGATAATAAATCGGCGTTTACGATTTTATATTCTCGCGATTTGATGCAAAACCGTTGAATCGCGGAATTAAGTACTCGCGTAAAATAAGGAATCTACAGTATTCTATTGGGACTTGAGCAGGGTCTGATACATTATGAAATAATGTAAACATTAATATTGAAACATTATGAAAACAGAAGGAAAAAGAATGCATTCTTTGACATTTACAGGGATATAACTATGAGGTTGTACATGATCTTGTCTACGATAAAGTCCTTTTGGTAGATTTGTTCATGTAGCAATGCATATTCTTATCCCCATGAAAGCCATAAGAATGATTTCTTCATTCTTGTCTTTATTATTGTGTCAATTACTAGATACTTGTGATGAACCTTAAATTGCAGCATTTGTCTTTGATTCTTGTAGCTAGTAGTTCTGTGACAAAAAAACAATGCGAGTGTGAAGACAATGAAACTGTTACGGATTATTATATCATCGCATTGTCATGCATGGGAATGATCATCATACTTTTGGTCACCATTGTCCTAATTTTGGTGAGGTAAGATAAACTAGTTTTTGTACCCTCTCAAACTAGGTAAATTTGATCGTCGATAATTAACATTAATTTTACTTTCTTTTGATATATAAAATTATTGTAACTTTGAAAAAAAAATCTAAATTTTTCTGTATATCAGTATACCTTTTAATTATGCAAGAGATTGATGCCATGTATATTTTATATCAAATGACACATTTTAAATTGGTTTATATTTTAGGAGACATATAAAACTGGCAAAGGAGATGCATTCTTTACATTATGTCAAAACGATTGACTCATCAGCACTGCAACAAATTGATGCAAATGATGGCACTCAATATCAAGAACTAGAGGAAAATCATTACCACTACCTAACACCTGGTTATGAAAATTCACAATTATAACCAAGGAGTGTTAACCAGCTCGATTAACTCAACAGTGCAATGAAAATGTCCAGAAAATTCCTGTTGATATTATAATTTGAATCAAAGTGAATCGCTTAAAAAGATGAATAATTGAAAATGATAAAAATGGTTTTATTATTATTCATTTGTGATGTATCATTTAATGTCAACTCTTTAAAGAGCATATATTGAACAATTAACAAACATGATACATGTATCTCATTACTTTCAGTGCATTTATACATACTCCAAACCAACTTTCATTGGAATGAAATGAAAAGGACAGGGGCATACAAGGCTATATATTTTCCCCACTTGGAGCAATAAAAAAGAACTTGTTCTAATGTAGCTAAAATATTTATTTTTGGCTTGTATACATTGTTTATACTATAAATTTTTCACAATGTATGTCAATAACGTGCTTTCATTCTGTAAACACAATAGATATAGGTTTCCAAATTAAGCCACCCGACGTTTTATGCCTAAAGCTTGACCATTTACTCTGCTAAATTCTAGACCCATTATGGATCAAAATTCCTGGTTTTCACCAAAACTTCAAACTTCATTTACAATTGTCAAACTATAAAAGTTATTCGCAGTGATTAATATGTGTCAGCATAGCTCAGTGTGATAAGGGGAGTATTGTAGACAAAAACCTAACGGCTGAGAGGGTGTTCGAATCATAGTGGGCGTTTTCTTTTTAAATTCTGCGCTTCTGCTTTCTTTAAGGTCAAACATTTTTTTTCATTTTTTTTTATATAAAATAATTATTCTGGAAAATATTTAAAATCCTTCAGATAACAACAAAACTTTTACAAAAAATACATAATGTTCTTGCCTAGTCCAAATAATGTCAAATAAACAATAACGCTAGCACAGTCAGAGATTGTGATCACGTTGTAATGTTAAGAACATAGAAATGAAACTAAGAGAAACGTATGAAGTATAAATGTATGTTTATTAATGATCAGGTAATGTAGTTCTATATCATACACGTACTGATGCACACCTTCAAATGTAATATTCCTTTATATGAGATATACATAAGTCGTTTAATTATCCTAGGTGCGGGGATTTGACAGGCATTGTACGCTCTGCTCTTCTCCTTTGTCATAGTAGTGAATATTTCTCACTTTCAAACAGTCCTTTACTGTCTCTTGTATTTGTTAAAGCTTATCTACATAGGCTATAAGCTAGGTACAAAATTTAGTTGATCACTGGTAAAGCTATAAAGGATGTAAGTTTCTTAAGATTATATACTATATGTATTTGTGTATAACAGTCATATGATGATTACATCTTTTGTATTTGTCAATTTTATTGATGCATAATCTTAAATGTGAACAAATTTTGTAAGACAATAAAGCATATACATTGATATTTCTCTTTCAGAATGTTCCAAGAACTAATAACAAATTGATGAAATTAAGAACCATATTTTTAGCTCACCTGAGATGAAAGCTCAAGTGAGCTTTTATAATCAACTTTTATTTGGCATCCTGTCTGTTTATCCCTCTGTAAAATTTTTACATTTTCGACTTCATCTCCAGAACTGCAGGACCAATTTAACCAAACGTTGCACAAAGCATCCTCGAGTGAGGGGAAATCAAGGAAGGGCCATGTGTTTTTCAGAGGGAGATAATTTAGAATTATTCAAAACATTTTTACTATGTAATCCATTGTTATTTTCGACTTTTATACATAATAAAATACTTGTAAATTTGAAAACAATCCAATTAGTTACCTGGAGGCGTCCATTTTTCAAAATGATATATTTAAAAGCTGTCTTATTTCAAATAATGGACAAAACCAGGTAAAACAATTACATGTAAAACAATTAACTTATTGGAAGGCAACAGGTAAGATAAAAAAATAAAAATATGACATTACATTTGCCAATAAAGAAACCTTGACTAAAACCTTTAAAAATAACACAAATAGCACAATGCAGCAAAGAAACAGTGAACTGCGAGTTAATAATCCAATACCATTAATTACTTATTAGCATTTTTTACTTGTTACCACAAATCGCATTAGAACGTAGATTGAGACTATATGAAATATATTGTTCACTATTTCAAAAATTGAAGAGATTATCGATTGTTTAGACCACACACTTCGTGGAAAAAGTCCATAAAATTGAATATAACCTCCACCACAGTTTAGACATCATGCAATCTTTGTTCTTGCTGGCTTAATTCTTTAATCAAAATATTGTGTTTATATTCATATTAGAATTTGGCACATAGTTCTCACCCTCCATATTCATAATATCACTAAGAACAGTGTCAGTATTTGCAGTACTTCTTTACATCTGAGTAGTAACAAGTATTCCTTTTAAAGGAATGATCGGCATGTAATATATCATTGGCCAGCTCTCTAAATGTAATGCGTAAGCATTACGGTACATGCAATAATCATGATAAATAGGATTTATCCCACCGTTTTGTTGATTTCCGAAATAGCAAGGCATGAATAAACTTTACTCTTAGTAGGCGAAATGTACTTCCGGTTAATATTCTTACGCATTTAAAGAAAAACAGGATTTTTATCATCATGTAAGTGTGTAGATGTTTTACTATCAAGGCAAATACATTAGAATACTGTTTTTTAGTAATTTACATGTAAATAAAGATTTACACGAAGCTGTCACTGCATAGTAAATAAGGTAGTGCAAGGCGCAATGCGTGCGCAAATAGTTAAATTTGCCGGATGCCTCATATGGACACAACTGTGATCGGCCGAAGCCGATCACAAAAATGCTCTCCCGCAACAGATAATGATATGTTGGTGTTGCTTAGTAGAAAAGTTCATGAATATGAGATTTTGCAGCACATTATTTTAACCCCTTGCACATACCTGAAACTGTACAAGTGATCAAAGGGAACTGTGCTATGAAAGACTGGTTTTACGGTTGAAAGTCAAAAATTACATTTATCAGCACTATCTACAGGTTAACCTATGATGTCTATTGTTTCAACAAAAGTTTTATTTGATATTTATAAGCCGAAAACTGGCCTTTCTGTGAAAGAAAGAACTACCAGTAATCTCGGCCCAACGGGCCTTGATCAGTTCTTTCTCTCACAGAAAGGACAGCTATCGGCTTAAATATTCTTTAATGAAAATATGTTGGCATATTTAGAAAATCTTCTTGGAAACGATCCTCAAGAAATCAAGATAATTTTTTTTTTCAAATTATGATCCCGTGGGTGGGCAACAAAAGGGGATTGAAATTTAACATAGTTTAGTTTCATACTTATAAATGATTTGGGAATCGTTTATTTACAATTATGTGTTAAAAAAAACTATTCTGGTTTTCTGACTAGATCGCCAGAGCTGAATGCTTGTGGCTTTTCTAAGCACTTTTTGTCCGGTGTCTGTCTGTCCGTCCATCTGTCTGTAAACTTTTCATATTTTTGACTTCTTCTCCATAAAACTGGATCAATTGTAACCAAACTTGACACAAAGCATCGTTAGATAAAGGGAATTCAAGTTTGTTAAAATAAAGGGCCACGCCCATTTTCAAAGAGGGGGTTAGATAATTTTTGTCACAAACCATTTTGCAAGAAAAGCTGATATTTGTGTGGAAACATCCTCAGGTAGAGTAGATTCAAGTTTGTTCAAATCCTGTTCCCTGGGGGTAGGGTGAAGCTACAATTCCGGGGGGGGGGGGGGGTCAATTTTTGCATAGG
Source organism: Magallana hongkongensis (assembly GCA_016163765.1). Taxonomy (NCBI): domain Eukaryota; kingdom Metazoa; phylum Mollusca; class Bivalvia; order Ostreida; family Ostreidae; genus Magallana; species Magallana hongkongensis. Next base: position 27,365,606 of record WFKH01007768.1, read on the forward strand.
AATAAATGAAGAAAAATCTTTTCTAAAACCATATGGCCAGATAGAAATGTTGAAACTTGTGCGGAAGCATCCTCTGGTAGAGTTGATTCCAGTTTGTTCACATCATGATTCTTAGAAATAGGTTAAGGCCACAATGTGGGGTTTAATTTTTACAAAGGAATTAAAAGAGAAAATTCTTTAAAAAAACTTTTCCCAAAGCCATTTGGTCAGAAAGTTGTGAAACTTGTGTGAAAGTATCCTCAGAAAGTGTCAATTCGAGATTTTTTAAATCGTGTTCCTTAGGGATAGGATAAGGCCACAATTTGGGATTCAATTTTTAAATAGGTCTGGAATTAATAAATAAAAAACTTAAAAATCTGAAGATTTTTTTCAAACAAAACTACTAAATTGCTCAGATATTTTGTATTTAATATCACAAGCTGAAGGGGCATGGCCACGATATTGGTCAAATTTTAGTTTTATTTTTTTATTGTGTACAATGTTCAAGTAATGCATTTCTAATGATCAACCAAAATTTGAGTGTCAGTCGTAGAGTTGTAACATTTATTTTTTAATCTAAACTTGGAAATTTAAAATGTAAACAAAAAACATGACCTGATCGAGTTTTGTTTACATAACAAAGAATCATGAGCTCTGTATCTCACTTATAACTTGACAACTGACAATCAAATTTTGGTTGACTATTAGAAATGTCTCACTGAAGCATTGTAAATATTAAAAACGGAAAAATAAATTTTGACCAAAATCGTGACCATGCCCCTTGAAGCTGATTTGATCATAACTATGGCTATTTCTGCTCAACTGAACTATGTGGCCCCTGGGCCTGTGGTTTGAAGTGTATTTTCCAAAAGATTTGATATTGATTGAACCGAGTAATTGACACCTGTAAGATGAAAGAGTTCACTTATACATGAAATATTTTAGTATTGTGATCGAGTAGGTGGTTTTTGTGAATCTTTTTGTTAGCTCACCTGAACCGAAGGTCCAAGTGAGCTTTTCTGATCACCTGTTGTCCGTTGTCCGTCCGTTTGTATACTTTTCACATTTTTGACTTCTTCTCTAGAACCAAACGTCCAATTTAACCAAACTTGATACAAAGCATCCTTATGGGAAGCAGTGAAAAAATGACAATAACAAACCGTCAACCATCTCAAAAATCCATAAAACGAAAGACAAATTCAAAGCAGAGCAACACGGACCTCCAAAAAGATAGAGGTAGGATCAGGTGCCTAGGAGGAGTGAGCATCCTCTGCTGACCGGTCACACCCGCCGTATGCTCTTTGTCGTAATCGTGAAAAAACGGAAAAGTCCATAGACAATTAGGTGATTAATTATGGTCTAACAATTAGTATGAAAAACGTCAGTCAGAATGCGACCCAGTGGAAGATTGTATTTGCTGACAAGGTCATTGTATCGACCATAGAACTTACGAAAAGATGACTTCAAACGAGACTGTTGATAGCTTGTTTGTCAGTAGTTTGCCTCGCCTTAGAAACTGTTCATACGAAGAGCATGCCCTTGCGTATCGAATTAACTGAGAGCCAAAAACACCATATGCAGGTGATGAAGGTATATTGCTACATAAGTAAGGAAAGTTGACTATAGAAAAATTGAAGTCATCGCGTTTAAGTCATAAAGTTTTGTTGTTAGGTTACCATCAATGTCCATTTCCAGTAAAATATCCAAATATGAAACAGATGACGCAGACCCTGTGGTATCTTTTATTTCAAGTTCACTGGGATATATCGAGTCGACGTAACTATGGAAATAACAATTGTTATTGATAATACGTCGTCGATATACCTGAATGTTGAGTTGAAGGCCACAGCGAGTGATTTATTTTTTTCACGTACAAGTTTTTGAATAAATTCTGCTTCATAAGAATACAAAAATAGGTCTGTTAACAATGGGGCACAATAGGTACCCATGGGAATTCCAACAGATTGTTGGAAGACTTGATTTCCAAAAACTACATAGATGTCTATCAGAAACTCAAGCATCTTTTTAATGTCAACTTCAGAGTACTTGTGTGTGAATGTTTTTTAACAAAATAACTTTTTAGATTTCTAATGACAAGGTAAGCATTTTTACGACTTCCATTTTTAATAGAAACAACTGTCGATGATATCAAAAACCCTAGATTTTAATTTGTCATGGGGAATGGTTGTATAAAGCGTTGAAAAATCGTACGTTTTGATTCTATTGATTTTGGTAAGATTTTGTAACCTCAAACTTTCTAATGATTCTGATTAAAACCACCCCCTTCTCCTTACACTAGTCAGGGTCTGACAGGTATCGAAAGCTTTACTTCTGACCAATCAGAGATGGGCTTTCACTGCTTTGGAAAATCTATTGAAACTCTTAAATAGGAGATAGTTGTTTGTTTTTTATGTTACCTCCAGAATTGAAGAGTTACACCTCTCATAAAACAAATAGATGTAGAGGTCGTGTGAAGATGACCTTTAATTTCGATACCTGTCGGACCCTGACGAGTGTAAGGAGAAGGGGGCTGTTTTAATCAGACTGTATGGGAAGCTTAAGGGATTTCTAAATAAATTTTTTATTGTTAAAATAAAAGGCGAAACCCTTTTTAAAAGGGAGATAATAACGAAACAATAAAATAAGGGTGCGTGTCTTTAAAAATCTTCTACTCAAGAACCACTGCACCAGAAATGCCAATATTTGCATCAAAGCATGTATTTTAAATTGTTACAATCGTGACCCCCGGACCAATACTGGGTCTCCAGGCGGGGTTCAAAGTTTAACATAGAAATATAAAGTGAAATGTTTAAAAATCTTCTTCTCAAGAACTACAATGCTACAATTTGTGATATTACCATGCAACCATCCTAAGATAGTGTAGATTCTAAATTGTTAAAGCTGTGACCCCCGGACCTCAATAATACCTCATAATGGGACCTCAAGAGAGGTTTAAAGTTTAACATAGAATTCTCCTTCGACATTCAGTCACGTGGAGTCATGTGAGATATGCTTGCTTAAAAACTACAATGTGTAATATTACTAAGAAAGCATTCTAAGATAGTGTAGATTCTAAATTGTTAAAATTGTGACCTCTGGACTAATACTTGGGCCCCAGGAGGGGTTCAAAGTTTAACATAGAAATATATAGGGAATGGTTATAAATCCTCTTCGCAAGAACTACAATGCTACAAATTTTGATATTACTATACAAGCATCCTAAGATTGTGTAAATTCTAAATTGTTAAAATCGTGACCCCGACTAAAAATATATAGGGAAAATGTTTAAAAATCTTCTCAAGAACTACAATGCTACAATGTGTGAGATTACTATGCAAGCATTCTAACATAGTGTAAATTTTAAAATTGTTTAAACCGTGACCCCTGGACCAAAACTGGGGCCCCAAGAAGGGTTCAAGGTTTTAATATAGAAGTATAAACTTTTAATGAAAAATGTTTAAAAATCTTCTCAAGAAGTACAATGCTACAATTTGTGAAATTACTATACAAACATCCTTAATTATATTAGATTCTAAATTGCTAAAACCGTGACCCCCAGGCCGATACTGGTGCCTCAGGAGGGGTTCAAAATTCAAAATTTAGATATATAGAGAAAATGTTTAAAAATCTTTTACTCAATATCTGCAATATGCTACAACGTGTGAGATATTATGCAAGCATCCTTAGATAGTATAGATTCTAAATTGTTTAAACCGTGATCCTCGGGTAAATACTAGGGCCCAAAGATGGGTTCAAAGTTCAACATAGAAGTATATAGAGAAAAATGTTTAACAATCTTTTTATCAAGAAATACAAGGCTACGTTTAGTTTTTTTACTATGTAGGCTTCCTCATATCTGCATATCGTCATATCAAGGTCACAGTGACCTTTCACCTTTTATAATTTTTTATTGTTCATTTTACGATTTTGTTATCTTTAATGGTTTGAGATCTAGGATAATAAGATTTGTCAGTTGATACATCTTAGATCTTAGGATATAATGTCAAAAAGGAGGCTTCTTTTTATGTATTGTTTAATTTATTGTCAAATGTTGAAATATACGAGAGCTTTACAATATTTTTAAAGAGTTTCATATTTAAACATTTCGAAATAGAATGATACAAGAACTATTGTTCAGGTGAGCGATGTGGTCATTGTATTTTAGGTAGATGTCGTTAACTTTTTACTGCATAACCACCAGGCAATGCAATTTTATCCAAACTTTGTATAATGCATCTTTGATCCTTGGGTGAGTGCTTTTTTTCAAGTTTGTTTAAATGTGGGTCAAGGCCGTCTTCCAAGGAGAGATTAGAATGAAATACAAGACCCAATATTCATAATGATTCAAACAATTTAAGGTAAATTCTGACATCTGTTGTTAAAATCCATGGTGACTAGAGAAAGGAGAGTGATGACGCACATTAGCTGCAGGTTTGTAGCTCCTGGTCTGAAAAAATTCGGACTTACGACCTAGGAGTTACAGTTCCATACGTGATAAAGTTGCAATTTACGGCGTCCGAAAAAAATATGCTGACGTTAACGAAAATGGCGTCAAGGATTACGTTTACTCAGAATAAAAAAGCATTTATTGTAATTTTAGACCAAGTGAGCTTTTCTGATCACCTGTTGTATGCGTCCGTCCGTCTGTCTGTAAACTTTTTAACTTTCTTCTCTAGAACCACTTGGCCAAATCTAACCAAACCAAAGCATCCTTATTAGAAGAGGGGTCTAAATTGTTATAATAAAGAGCCTAACAGTTTCAAAGCAGTGATAAACATGAAACAGTGAAAAACGGGCGTCTTAAAAATCTTGTTCTCTCAAGAACCACTGCATCGAAATGCTTATATGTATACCAAAGCTTATATTATATGAAGTATCAATCCTAAATTGTACAAACAGTGAACCCCAGACCACCACTGGGGCGCGCAGAGGGATTCAACGTTCAAAATTATAGAGAAAATATTTTTCAAAAATTTCTCAAGAACTACAGGGCTTAAAGTGATAATACTATGCAAGCATCCTCAGATAGTGTAGATTCCAAAATGTACAAACAGTGACCTACGATACTGGGGCCCAAAAAGGGTTCAATGTTCAACGTAAAAATTTATATAAAAATTGTTTAAAAATGTGTTCCTCAAGAAATGCAATGATACAACATATCGTATCAATGCCACCCTGTCCTTGTTTCACTTTTTAGGTCACCTGAGTGACTCAGGTGACCTATTGCAATTGGTCCTCGTCCGTCGTCGTGCGTCGTCCATCGTGCGTTAACATTTGTACATTTTTAGCTCACCTGAGCTGAAAGCTCAAGTGAGGTTTTTTGATCACATTTTGTCTGTCGTCTGTCTGTCCGTCCACTTTTCTCATTTTCAACATGTTCTCCAGAACCACTGGGCCAATTTCAACCAAACCAAGCTTTTTTTGGCACAAAGCATACTTAGGCAAAGGGGATTCAAAGTTGTGAAAATTAAGGACCACGCCCATTTTAAACGGGAGATAATTGGTAATAATTGAAAAAATTTCAGAAAATTTCAAAAATGTTCTTCTCAAGAACCATTTGGCCAGGAAAGCTGAAACTTTTGTGGAAACATCCTCAGCTAGTGTAGATTCAAAGTTGTGAAAATCATGACCCCTGGGGGTAGGGTGAGGCCACAAAGGGGGGTCGAATTTTTACATAGGAATATATAGAGTTAACGTTTAAAAATCTTCTTCTCAGAAACCAATCAGCCAGGAAAGCTGAAACTTATGTGGAAGCATCCTCAGCTAGTGTAGATTCAAAGTTGTGAAAATCATGACCCCCGGAGGTAGGGTTCGGCCACAAGGGGGGGGGGGGGGGTCGAATTTTTACATAGGAATATATAGAGTAAACCTTAAAAAATCTTTTTCCTTCTCAGAAACGAATCAGTCAGGAAAGCTGAAACTTATGTGAAAGCATCCTCAGGTAAAGTAGATTCAAGTTTGTTCAAACCATGATCCCCGAGGGTAGGATGGGGTCACAATGGGGGGTCGAATTTTTACATAGGAATATATAGAGTTAATTTTAGAAATCTTCTTCTCAGAAATCAATCAATCAGGAAAGCTGAAACTTGTGTGGAAGCATCCTCAGGTAGGGTAGATTCAAGTTTGTTCAAACCATGATCCCCAGGGGTAGGATGGAGCCGCAATAGGGGGTTGAATTTTTACAAAGGAATGTATAGAGAAAAATATTTAAAAATCTTCTTCTCAAAAACCGATTGGCCAGAAAAGCTGAAACTTGGGTGGAAGCATCCTCAGGTAGAGACTCGGTAGATTCTAGTTTGTGTAAATCATGATCCCCCGGGGTAGGATGGAGTCACAACGGGGGGGGGGGGGAGACAAATTTATACATAGGAATATATAGAGAAAAATCTTTTAAAAAATCTTCTAAAAAAACATTTGCCTAGAAAAGCTGTAACATTAGTGAAAGCAACCTTAGGTAGGTATTGTAGATTCAAATTCGTTAAAATCACAATCTTGAGGAGTAGGGTGGGGGCCACTTTGGGGGTCTTATTTAACAAAGGAAAACATTTTAATTCACAAAAACTGAAATGTTATAATATATGGTTTTACTTCTATGCAAGCATTTTGACAAATTGCTGATTCTTTAAAATTATTTAGACTTTGGCCCCTGGACGAGTCTTGGCCTCACAGGGGGTTCAGAGTTTGATGTAGGTTTATATCCCATATATAAACAGTTGTCTAGGATCTTGTTGAGAACTGCGATGCTCCACATGTGATATGACTATAAAATCATCCTGTTAGAAAAGGGACTTGATTATGAACATAAGAATATCCAAAGGAAAAATGGATTTTAATTTTATCATGCCTATTGTTGTTCAGGTGAGCGATGTGGCCCATGAGCCTCTTGTTAAGTTTTCTTGAAGATTACACTGCTAATTGTTACCATTTTTTGTGTGCAGCGTCTCTATGGTAAGAGGAATGTAAATTGTGAAATTCGTGGTTTTACCACCCCTGGGGCCTTATAGGCGAGGCCGAATATGCAAAAAAAGGTTAAATTTTCAAAAATCTTCTTCTCTACTTCCACACATGTGGGGAAAAAACTAAATGCATGGTTATAATGTCCAAACGCCCTCTACCAAAATTGAGAAATTCATGGCCCCTGGGTCAGGGGTTCAAACCCTAGGGTGGGACCAATATAGCAATATAGTAAATATGTATTGAATCTTAGAAAATCTTCTTCTCTACTCCCATATACATTTGATAAAAACTAAATGCATGGTTATGATTTCCGTGAAGTCCTCTACCTAAATTGTGAAATTCATGACCTTAGGAACAGGGGTTCTGGCCCTAGGGTGTGGCTAATATAGCCGTATTGTGAAAATGTATAAATCTTAGAAAATCTTCTTCTTTACTCCCATACATATTTGAGAAAAACTAAATGCATGGTTATGATGTCCACGAATCCCTCAACCTAAATTGAAATTCATGGCCCCTGGGTCAGGGGTTTAGGCTCTAGGCCAATATGGCCACATAGTGAAAATGTATTGCTTTGTTAATATTTTCCTCTGTACTATCACAGTCGTTGGTGATAAAGTCATGCATTGTTATGTTCATAATGTCCTGATGTTAAATTGTGAAATTCACTGCCCAGGCCAGGGGGCAGAAGTTGAGGCTTTTTTGGGGGGAAGGGGGTGATAAATATAGCCATATATTGAACATGTATTTTTACTTGGGTAATTGCTGTATTTCATCTATTAACAATTTTAACTTCATCTTGAAAACTACATAGTAAATTGTCACTTGGCAATATTGAATTAAATATGTGTTCTATTTTTGGAAATCTATTTTAATATCCTGTGCATTGTGTACTTGTAGAAGCAAGCTGTATGCATTTTGTGTGCATTATAAATAGTGAATATTATACAAGTTTGACCGTTAAAGGCCTGCAGGTCTCTCATTACCAAAAGTTTACAATTTTTGGCCCCTGGAGCTAAGGTACAGATAATCCGAGATTCTTCCGACTAACCCCTCCCTCCTCATTTTCATGAATGAATGTTTTTGAAACATCAAATAATAAAAGCGGGGTAACAGTCAGAGAAGTCCCAGATTAGGGTTTAGACTTCAAAATGAAGCTTAAAATGCAAACGTGAGACTCTGACATGTCAATCTAAGGGCTATGGTACTCGGGTGACCATCAAGGCCTGTAGGCTTCTTGTTATAACTATTTAAGGTGGCTCGACACACCAATGCATTATTTGATGGATCGATGAAAAATCATTTTTAGAAATGATTATACAAAAGTGACACCTATATCGGCTTCTGATTATTTTATATGAATTTTTTTTGTATTTTTTGATAGAAACCGGAAACATCGTTTTAGCTGCGAACAAGATATATTAGAGCTAAAAATTTGTTATCAATTAATGCACGATTCAATTATCTATAAAAACATATATCAAAGACGGCCAGATAAACTTTGTAATATTTTTGTAAAAAAAATATTTATGAAAATGATAAACAAGAATTGTAGACATTTTTAAAATCTATGGATAAAAACTGCAGATAAAATGTTACTCGCATTAAACAATTGCTGTACAATCATATTTCAACAAGAAATTGAAACGAAATAGTGAAATTAAAGAAAAAATGGAAAATTTTAAAATCGAACCGATCCCGATTGTAATTAAACTGATCCCGAACGAAATCACATAAAGTTAGAATGAATCAGAATTTTGCACAAATTTCAGGTTGTTTAGCTGTAAAATGGTTTCGTCATTTACTAACTTTATAATTTATATTAATTACTTAGAAAAAACTGCAGTTTATTTGTAAAATTTCAATTTTAAAATAATTCTGATCGGGATCAGTTTTTTTTTCAATCGGGATCGGTTCAAATTTGATAAATAGCAATTTTTCCAAAATTTCGCATTTGCATTTCAATTTCTTTGTAAAATATCATTGTTTAGTAAATAGTTTATGTAACTATATGTTATTCTTTAAATTTTATCCATAGATTTAAAAGATATTAAATAATTACAATTTTGATTTTCAGAAATATTTTTTAATTAAAAAATTAAACACTTGACCAAACGATCTTTGGCATGAATTTATTCATGATTATATTACACATTAATTGACACCAAGTTTTAAGCTCTAATATATTCTGTTTGTCCGCAAAACAGTTTTTCCTATTTCACTGAAAAAATACAAAAAAATTCATATAAAATATCTGAAAGCCGATATTGATCTCTGTTTTGTGGAATCATATTTCAAAAAAGATTCTCTATCGATCCATAAAATAAAATTTTGGTGTGTCGAGGAACCTTAAAGTCAAATCTATAAATAAATTTTGATTTTAAACTTTTTTAGTTGTTGTTTTTTGCACCCTCGTTATATCTTTATTCAAAAGTAGTTCAAAGTAACCTAAATTTAACTTTTTGTCATTATTTATTTCTAATTTTGTTATATTCAATATTTTTATTTAATTTTAGAAGAGTTTCATTTTTAAGATTTGGAACTATACCAGAACTGTTGATCAGGTGAACGATGTGGCCCATTGGCCTCTTTATTTATTTTTTTTTTCACCCAGTTCTTTTATTATTGTAGATTCATACCTTTTAACTCTTAAATTGTATTAATACCTTTATCTGGATAACAAGAATATTATAGTGTATCATTATCGCAATTAAAAAAGTTAATACGGAGGTTTTGGCATGTGAAGGTGTCAAATACATTCACTCTCATGTTTCCCTAACTCAGAGAGAGAGAGAGAGAGAGAGAGAGAGAGAGAGAGAGAATTCAATGCCAATGGCAATACGATACCAAGTATAGGACTGCTTGTTGTTTGTACATTTATTTGAATCGTCAAATTGAAAATTCGATTGTAATGAAATAAGGAGTACCATTATGAGAGAGGAAGCTTTACAAATAAATTGTAATGTATACCCATACTTACTGCGTAATAACTTGGGTTAATTCATCCGTGATTACCTAACAATGCAATCCAATACAGGGTGCAATCCATGGTACATGGTAAAATTAAAGGACTTTGGAATTTCAATTTAAAACCATTGATATTGAGTTATTTAAGTTAGTGAATATGGTTCTGTGAAAATGACTTTGAAATTTGTGGAATTAACCATCAATAGAAACTTATACTTTCTTTTGATTTCGTGTATTGTGACACTATCCAAGGTAAGTCTAATTAAAGAACTGAATAATTCACTATTCATAATAGATATTATTTTTTCTTCCTGGTTGCATTCCTAACCTACATTGTACAAACACTTTTGATAAAGTAATAAAGTCTACATTGGTTGGAATGTGAGAAAACTTATTCTAAATATATTTATTTTTTAAATTAAACGCTATATAGCGTGAAAACTAAGCAACCGGAAGCGTCTTTAAAACGCTTCCAATGTTGAATCAAAGTATTGAAAGTACTGAAAGCTTGACGTCATTTCTACATTTTTTGGAACGAACTGCAAATTTATTTTGTTTATTTACAGCGTCGTGCCAAAAGTATTTACGGAAAAAATGGCGGACGTGAATTGAGAGTTTTCGCGCTTGCATTGGCCACTAAATAAAACAAAAACAAAACACTCTAGTACTTTGTCAGATGGCTTTTGTAGATCGAATGCATTCCATTTTGCGTTTTATGTTAGATTTGTTTTCAAGATTTTGATATTTTTAATATTCTTGAGATCACGCTGAATTTTTGCCCGTTTTCTTCCAATTCTATAATCAATTGTTTCTTCTTTTTTTTTTCTTTTTTTTTTTTTACAATCGAATATATTTGTCATGTAAGCCTTTTCGGACTGTACTTTACTTTCTATAATACGATACATGTACTTTATATGCGTTTATTTACAACCAGGTACAGTCTCGCGTGACGCGATTTTAATGGTCGTTTTATGCATCAATTTTCTTTTATTCTATTGAAAACATTAACACAATATCCTTTAAAAATAAGGAATGTGTTATTTTACTTCATTCCTGTATTGGATCATAATAACGATGATTGAATTCTCACATATGCCGTGTCCAGAATGACGTAAAAATCGAGTATTCATTTTCCTTATATCTCATTCAGTTTTGAACATGATAATTCAAAATTTTTGAAACAGATCCGTATCAACAAGAAGAACACATTCATTTGTTTTAATCAGAAGCAAAGTTTTTACAAGATTTTTTTATTTGAACTTATTTATTTCACAACGATTGACAAGCAAGTTCTTATTTTAATGTCTCTCGTTGGTACGGAGGTTTTACGCGATGTGGGAGGATAATGCAAAATTTGCGAAATTTTTCAAAACGTGCAAAATTTGCGAAATTTTTCAAAACGTGCAAAATTTGCGAAATTTTTCAAAACGTGCATATTTTCGGAAGTAAATATAAACATAACGGTAAAGAAGTTGCTAATCCCGTTAGTGTATATATGTCCTTTTACAACTTATTTGTTTGGAAATGATCCATTTAATTTCGAAAAAATGTCATTGGTGTAAGAAATGCACAGTATTAAAAAAAAAAGAAATTTAAGAAGTTGTGTCGATACTGAAATGTATCCCTACAGCTTGTAAACAGGATCAGATTATAGAATATTTAATTCATTAAAAAATTATCACCGCTTGTTGTCAATTGGCGAGACCCCTGTTCTGTTCAGAGGCTCCTGACGTTATATATTTTTCTCGTAATTAAAAATAATAACCCCTACTTAAAAAAACCACAAAGTACCCATCGCTGCTTAAGGATTTATTGAACACAGTCAATTCGGCCTGGATTTTTGCTTATAACTAAGCTGTAATATTTTTGGGTGCTCATCGCCCGCGTCCCATTGATCACCTAAAACCTTAGCTTACTACCGATTCAACTAAAAAGGCATATTACCTCATCTATTAATAAAAATCACTACAGTCTGCTTCTGATTATCTAAAAACTGCTAAAGAAAGGGCAGAAGTTTACAATTTGTAATATCCATTTTTAATTGGTGCATTTTTCTGTTCGTCTAATTGAAATTCCTTTATATTTAAAACATAGAACACAACCACAGACACCTAACGTTATTGCAATGTTGTTGAATTAATTAAAGAGTTCGATTTTCTGTTGTCAGCGTTTCTGAACTTAGTTTTTCCAACAGAAATAACAGGAAGAGTGATGCCTGTAGATAAAGAAGGATTTTTACGAGGCGTTCGAACACTATCATCATTCACGGTACATTCAACTGAACTCTTTTCCGTATTAACAGCTGCATCCTTTGTATAAGGGGACGTACCTGTTTCCTTGATGGCAAGATGGAAAAAGCTAACTGACCCATTTTTTTCTAATCTATAAACCTTCCTCCTACATTTTTGGCATAAAATGTCACCAATGCACACGTTCTTTGCAGAGAACGAACTGCATCTACCTTGCAGTACTTCTCCAACAATTGTATAATTTCCTATAGATGTTCTGGAAAGCCAAACGCAAGTATTGCTCGGCATGATTTTTTTACGTGGCACCTGTCTCCGGTAACACAAAGTGAATGATTCTTGTCCTCAAACAAAGCGTAAGGTATAGTTACGGTTGATTGCTTTCAGTTCAATACATACTTTTTCATAAATGTCTTCAATTTGAAGAGCAAGCATGCATTAACGGAAGAAAATCGGGATAAAATACAAAATGCACAATCCTGTATAAAAAATAAAATAAAAAGGTGTTTATACAAACCGATAGTTAAAAAAGAAAAAGAAAAATCATGCCTACAGGTGGAATCAAACCATAATACAAAACAAACTTTAAATATGCGGTTAGTGACAGCGGTGAAAATTTCAAGGTCAAATTTTAAAAAAAAATTGAATCGTTCGACATATGGACTTTAAACTTAGACATGGAAAGGTGACATCGAGGGGAGGTTTACTGCATAAAAAGAAATCGACCTTGACCCAATTTACCGGCTGAAGGTAAACTTTTGTGTATTCTTATTCTTCTTCATCTAAATATTGTTCGGACTCTAACTTAAATATCCTTTGGCATTAAAAAATCAAACTTGGAACATAGATAGATGAGGTTGAGAAGGAGTGCACACTACCAACATTTTTGACGTCGATCTCTTATCTCAAAGTCTATCATTTTCTTAAAAATATTGTGCAGGCTATAACATAATAATCATTTAACTTACAGACTTTAAACCTCTATCATAGATAGATGGTAGAAAACGTAGCTGAACCCTGACAATTTCTTTACTTTGACCTTATATTTTTATTTCAATGTCCCTTTAGAAAAAAAAAACACCATTATCCGTCATTTCTTGAATATGATTTGACAGAAGGACTTTAAACTTGAAACAAAAACAATAATAATACACTGAGATGTACAATTGTTAAATTTTTGACCTTGACCCTTTTAATCTCAAGGTCAAAATGAGGAAAAAGTCCACAATTTTTGTCCAGGCCGTAACTTAGAAATCATCTCACCAAAAGACTTCAAACCTGGACTACCGATAAATAATTTTGAGAAGAAGTAAATGATACTCATATTTTTGACCTTGATCTATTTGTTTTTATCTCAAGGTCAATTATCTTCTAAAAAATACTGTTTAGGCTTGACAAATATTGTTTAGGTCATAACATGGAAATCTTTAATCATACATCTTGTAAACTTGTACCATAGATAAATGATATGAAACGTAGCTAAATTCTGCCAAAATTGTTGATCTTAATCATATATTTTTATTTCATGATCAGATTAGAAATAAAATAAACTGAGATTTACTGTTGTTAGATTATTTACCTTGATCCTTTTCTTATCACTAGGTCAATTTAAGAAAACAAATTTTGTGTAGACCATAACGTCAAAACCCTAATTTAAGATAGTTAGATGATATAAAAAAATGGAATCTACTAAATTATTGACGTTCACTTATTTTGAATCTCGATGTCAATCATCCTTTGAAAAATGTTGTCCAAGTCATGACATAAGAATCCTTTAGGAAGGACTTCAAACTTGTACCATATATAGATGAAATTAAACATTGCTGAACACTACAAAACTATTTCACCCTGACCTAATTTTCGAATTTTCAAAATCAAATTAAAAAATAATTTTACAAATTATTATTTAATTTGGAACGTATATATATATATATATG
>WFKH01007768.1:27379788-27393993 GCA_016163765.1 Magallana hongkongensis
GACATTTAGACTAGCTAACATCATACTCTTTCACTTATTGAATTTGACCCAGCTAAGAAACCAACTTTGAAAAGGAGACCTGAGGGGGTTTTTTGGTAAAAAAAAAACAAAACAAAAAACCACTAATACCTACTAGTTTGACAATTTGGTGTATTATTACCCCCGCAAACGAAGTTTGGGGGGTATATAGGAATCACCTTGTCTGTCCGTCTGTCTGTGCAAAATTTGTGTCCGGTCCATATCTTTCTTATGGAGAAACATTGGAAGTTATTACTTGACACAAAGATTGCTTATGACCTGAGGGTGTGTCATGACCTTGACCCAAGGCCATTTGGGCAATGTCAAGGTCACTGGCAGGAAAAGTGCAAAATTCGTGTCCGGTCCATATCTTTCTTATAGAGAAACTTTGAAAGTTTTTACTTCACTAAAAGATTGCTTATGACCTGAGGGTGTGTCATGACCTTGACCCAAGGTCACTTGGGCAAGGTCAAGGTCACTGGCAGGAAAAGTGCAAAATTCGTGTCCAGTCCATATCTTTTTTATGGATAAACATTTGAAGTTCTTACTTCACACACAGCTTGATAATGACCTGAAGGTGTGTCATGACCTTGACCCAAGGTCATTTGGGCAAGTTCAAGGTCATTGTTTATAAAATTGCTTAATTCCTGTCTGTGTCATGTCTTGTATTTAAGGAAATGATTAGAAGGTAAAATTTGACACAAAGCTTGCTCGTGTCAGGTCACATAAAACTAATTTTTAGATTATCATGCCCGTCCCTCAGAATATGCTCTGCTCCGATGCATTTTATCTTCTCCTTTTTTAAATTGTGTGGAAAAAAAATTCGAAAAAAATCGGGCTCGGTATACCAAAAATTCAAAACATATAATGGCTGTTTGACATGTGGATTATCGTTTGATTCCAGTCATGTTTGTTATCATAAGGATGCAAATGTCTTTACACTTAACATTAACAGTTAAGTTGAAATGAAATGGAATTTAAAGAATAGAAATTGGTTTGTGTACTCATATTAGGATTAATAATTAAAAAAAATAGAGCAGTTGTTATAGATAGAACATGGACGGTTAAATAGATAGCATCCATCATTTTCTAATATAGAAAAATATTAGAGTTATCATTTTTTTTCTTAGCAGGGGGTATCATTTGTGAGCTTGCTCACAGTACCTCTAGTTTTGTTACAAATCATCAAAAATTAAAAAAAAAAAATTAAACCTGGAACAAAGTATAAATTTAAAATATTGAATATGCTTGAAAAGAAAAATTGTAATGTACAGTGTATTTTTAAGAAATATTCAATGTAACACCAAGAGAAGACCAGTACTGATTATTTAAAAATCCATTTAAAAGATTGTACTGGCCTAGGACCAAATCTCGCCGAGTGCCATTTTCGTCATTGCAATGAAACGTCACATTTTAACACACAAAGGGCTATATTTGATAAGGTCTTTTTTCTGCCCCTTCTTCAGTTCTTTCTCAAATTTTAAAGATCATCATATCGATATATTTTATCGATATATAATAAAACAAATAATGTTAGTTTCTATAATCTAGTCAACACCATCGCCGAGAACAGGTACTTGGCAAAAAAAACTAGTAGGTCCATAGCCTGTATGCTTTAAAATTTAGCTGCACACATGTTAGTCGTAAAATAAATCCTTTATAGTTTCTAGTAGACAACTATTTGCTGATTTACTTTAATGGTCTTTATGGTTAGATTAAAAAGATACTTTTAAAATTTCATTTCATTCTACATTTGTTTGGGCAGCCTAAGATCTGACCCAGTGGCCATGAACTAGCACTTTTTACTTTTACAAAAGGAGAATTCAGAAGAAAATAAAACTTGAAAGGAAAGTAAGCTCAACTAAGTTTTATAGCCCTAGCTAGAGCAGTTATTAGTTTACGTAGATGACAATTGAGAGTAGATTTGTAGAGTGATGGATACTGTAAGATATTTGATTTAGTTACATTATCAGATTAGTAAGAACAATTTCACATTTCCAGGCCGAAAAATCAAATATGCATTGAAAACATGTGAGATTTTGGCTGCTGCTGAGAGTTCATTTGGGAAAAATGCTATTATACTTTTGTTATGGAAATTGCGGCAAGTGGCTACCAAAAGATACTCCTTTTGTCCGGATAACTCCTCCTACAGTTTTCAAGATAGGAAGTTTATTTTATTTTGCAGATCAATTGTACATATATCAGAGTTGTGCATACTGCTTGGATTTTAATATTTGATAATAAATGTACCCCTTTTATCCGGATAACTCCTCCTACAGGTATCAAGAAATAGAGTTATTGTTTTACAGATCAATTGTTCATAAATTAAAGATGTGCATACTGCTTGGATTTTGAAATTTGATAATTTTGGCGAAAAATACCAGCTGTTAAACTTTGTCATTTTTTGGCATAATATTGCAGGTAGGGTTCTCTATTTGTCCGGATAACTCCCCCCACAGTTTTCAAGATAAGATCTTTTTTATTTTGCATATCAGATGTTTAGATATCAAAGATGTACATATTAATTGGATTTTAATTTTTGAACACTCATGAAATACAAAATACCAGCTGTTGAACATAGTCAGTTTTTTGGCATAATATTGCATATAAGGTACCCCATTTGTCCAGGTAACTCATTTGAGGAAATGGTGTGAAAGCATTCTATTATACTTTTTAACTGTGTTTTCCGTAAGAAAACTCCGGTTATGAAAATTGGTGAAAATGACGGGCTGGTGGCTGCCAAAAAGATACCCCTTTTGTCCGGATTTTTTGGGAGTATTATTTTGCAGATCAGTTACGTATTACTTGGATTTAAAAAATACCAACTGTTAAACTTTTTTTAAACAAAATGTTGCATATAGGGTACCCCATTTATACGGATAACTTCCTACAGTTTTCAAGATAAGAACTTTTTGTTTTGCGGTTTAATATACAAGATCTGTATCTTACTTGCATTTTGTTTTTGTGAATGTATGAGATAATGCCTGCTATTGAACTTTGGAACCATTGAATTGTACTTTTCCCGATAATATTGCTCACAGGTTGCATCATTTGTCTACATAACTCCTCCTGCAGTTTTCAAGATAGAAAGTTATTTGGTGTTCAAATGTATAGGTACATTTGTGCCAGATGCCTAGTAAAGTGATACCCAAGTGTCATTCTCTTCTGCAGGCGACACTAAAATTGACTATGTCAAAACAAAGGTTAAACATTGCAGGTTCATATTAATTCAGGGTCGACAAATGGATAACGGAAACTGTTTCCCCCTTGTTGTATAGTTTTGTGATGTACCAAAAGTTAAATTCATTTAAACGACTATATGTATTTTCCTTGGCAGGCAACTTTTTTGAGACTTACCTGTCCTGAAGGTAGGTAACATAAATGTAAACCACTTTTATTCGCGTGCGAGAAATCTTCGCGATGTTTGCGAGAGCATCGTTGTCGCAAATACATTAGTAAATCTTCAAATGTATGAAGTATTTGATTTTCCAGATAATCTACATCTAGATCGCAATTAAAGTTGTCGCGAATTAGTTTATCTCTGATAAATTGCGAAATAAATAAAGTCCTCGCGAATAAAAGATGGTTTACAGTATATGATAGCTGCTGTAGAAGATTTATGTTTGCATATTCGCTCTATGAGGAAAGTTTTCTTATAAAATCCATACATTTGAATAGCAAATTACTTAAATTATGTCATGTACTGCTACTAGAAAGACGTTTGGAAAAAAAAAGATATCTCTTATAATACATAATCTGCGTTACTGAGTTCTATCATTTTTTCTTCAATGATTGCTTCTTTCATTTCCTGTACAAAACATCGAAATAAATCCTTTTAATGTTAATATTTACATCTATCTATGAATCATTTAACAAATGAGAAAAATACTTTAATGATTATTAATGTCTACCAGAACATTACACAGAATGAGAATCCAATTTTCGAAGTCTGGTGTCATTCCGACAAGTTCGTGGAGTTTGCGCTGTCAATGTAGCTTTAGTTTTGATAAATCAAGAAATCATCTACGCAAAGTCAACTCTAAAAGAACAAAAAGACATCAATTAACGGTGTAAAAATAATTTAGTATACGAGGGTTGTCCCATAGACGAGTCCATTAAGTTAATAGAAGACACAGAAAAATGAAACTTGTACCACAAAGGGTTGATGTAATTTGCAGTTTAATTATGCATTGATATCAAATATTGTTGGAGATTATATTAGTAAAATGAAAGCATACTAGATAATAATTTCGACATGCGGCGCAATGTAAAAAAAAAAGTGGAATCAGCATATAAAAATGAAATTCATGCAAAATAGCACCTTTCAAACAAAATACATTGAAGAAAAAAGGCATTTGTTCTTTTAGGTATCTTCTAAATTTTGTGGATAAAACAAATTTTTGAAAGATTATTAGCGCGTTTGGCAGCAAGTTGAAATGTGAATTTGACAATTTGTTGTAAAATGCCGACGTCAGCTTTTAAGGCGGCGCACCGGCAACTAATACAATTTTGTAAACATTTCGGAACAAATTCTATGCCGAATTTTTAGCAAATAATAATAACAAAATCGGTTAGAATTGCATTTTGTGATTTGATAGTCAAGCAACAATTTGAAAGAAAATAAATCAGACTAGTATAATGATATCAAGTGATAAAAGAAACCTTGACCACTAAAAATGGACAAAAAATGCTGAATGACATATCACGGAAAGACATATGATAGACAACAAATATAATACAGGGCATGTTTGGCGTCGGAAGATCGTTCGTTCTTAGAAAATATTTGTTTTAAAAAATAGAAATACATAGTAATACAGAAGTACATACTGGGTACATAGTCAAGAAAAATGTTTATCTAGACATTTTCAGAAATAGAACGTTAAAATTATCGTAAGGCTTAACAACAACGTAAAGGCTGGATATTTTTGATGTCGTACATTGCACATTGCATTGCGCTGCCTGACAAAACCCGCTGATACAAATTATTCTATTTCTCAAGAATATATTAAGCACGCATTTGAATTTTGGGGTATTGTCCAACAAAGGATCAATAAACAAAATACAGTTGTCTTACGAAATTATACTGAACAGAATTTGAGTCTTGCGCTTAGTCTACGCAATTGTGGGACAACCCTCATAGGTACCTGAATTTAAATTAACAATTTTGAAATTATCAGAACCGTCCTTTAAAAACATATAAAAAATTAAAGAATATTTAATGGTTAGGTCGAGTTACCTGATCGCGTAGATTTTTGTATTGTCAGTTTATGTATGAATTACAAAAAAAGTTTTCTTAAGATATAGAAGGAAAATACCTAGTAGATGTAAATATTGTTATGCACTCACGCTGAATGAAGTACAAAGGTTATGGATGTAGGCGACAAGTCATAGCATCATGGGACCTAATTTACTGCTTTGAGGCTAACAAATATGAGAAGTAGTTACAAGTTGGAAAATTGTCTGGATTTTGAAACATGCTCTAATAGAGATCTTATGTTATAAACAAATTGGATAATTCTATAAATGTTCACAATTGAAATGAGTTTACAAATGTATTTTAAAAAATCTGCATCCTTGTTGTAGCATTTTTGTCTGTTTCATGTCGACTGGAATGGTAAAAGATTATAATATATTTATCTTAACCTGGTTTCTGGTAATCTAGGAATGTAAACAATTTGTGAAACTGAAATAATCATTTGAAATAGGGTACTTTTAAACTTTACTAGTCACTTCTGGCTCACATAAAGTTGCAAGCCTACTGTTAAAGTGGTTATTTACGCGTGGGGGAAAATTTCTCTAGTTTTACGCGGTAAGCAACCGCGTAATATACCCCCGCGCGTATGGTTACAAAAATTAAAACTTTAGAGTAGTAAATCACACAACCGCGTATTTAATACCCACGCGTATTTGTTGACTAAAGACTTAACCTCCAGCGTTAATTACCACTTTTACAGTAGTTGATTTTATATGCATTTTTTAATAGAGATTTCAATGAAGAATGCTTATGGGTAAAGGCTTATTGATTTTTTAAAACCCTGTGAGTTTATTAACACCTGTGTTCAAACCCATTGTATATTGTTTATACAATAATTAATACATGTTAGAACCAGATGTAAAAAAAAAAATATTTGGTAGAAGGGGGAAGTAAGACTTTTATACTTTTATACTTATATTCATTTGTTGTAAACATTAAATATCAAGAATATTGTATTGTGTGATTTAGGATGGGTTTTGTCGGAAACTACGTGTTACAAACTGTACGACCAAGATACTCTCACCAGTTCTACGTGGGACAATGCATACCGGGTGTGCAAGGGGTAAGTCAACCATATCAACTAATTTCCTCCTGTTTTTAAATAGCACATTGTTATGCAAATACATTTCTGTGAGGATTTGTTGGTTTTTGAAATTGTATTTAAATACGAAAAAAAAAAAAATGAAAATTATACAATAAAAATGAAAATTACACAAAACAAATACATGTATTTACACAATAAAGGGGAAAATTGTAAAACACAAAAAAAAAACCTTACGCAAATGGAAATGAGTAAATATTGCAATTTTAGACTTGCCATAGACATAATAAACAAAAGATTATAGTTTATCTGTCCATTTTGTTATTTTCTTTATATAGCAATGGTGCAGAGATGGTTACCATTGACGACTACTTCACCAATCAGATTGTAGGTGATTTTGCGTCAGCGCGGAATACCAACAAGTTTTGGACGGGTATGTTAAACAGACTGGGTACTTTACTGAACCCAAATGTATAAAATTTTCATTAGATTCCTTATTTATAGAAATACAAAAATAAAAAAAAGTGAGGAGCGAACTTGTGAAATTATTATGGTTGCAAGATAATCTGTGGAAGTTTCAGGCAAGCTAGGTGTCCAAAATTGGGAGGGGAAGGGGCCAGATTTTTTTATAGTGTTACAGAAAATTCTTATGAAGAAAATGGAGGCTGTGATTTGTGAAAACCTATCATTAAAAAAGCCATTTAGAAGAGACAAATTGACATTACAAAGTACTTCGAAAGGTCTCTGTGCAATTGCAGTTATCTACTGTCTGTATCCACACTGCAAGCATGTGCATCACCTGAGCCAACAACAGATCTCTTGTCACGCTTTTTGAGACCTTATGGTGTTGCCTTGCTGACTCAATTAATTTCTACTTCGTTTATATCGGAAAACAGAGCCATAGCATATACTTAGTGCATGCTAAAAGTGTTTTGCTGACTATAGGCAAGACAATTGCTTCAGAAGTAGATACCGCTGTGTTGAAGCGTCGCTGTAGGAGACTCTAAAAGATGCACCTCTGTGTTTTACGTTTTTCATAGATGCCAGGGATCACCTTAAGAAAGGATTTTAATAAGATAATGTCTTGCAGCGAAAATGAGCACTTTCATTAAATATACAAACATTATTATGTAGCTATTTGTGCAAAGTAAACTTGTATACATACAATTTATACACGAACAGTTTTATAAAGCAATTTGTACATGGCAACGAGGGATGTTTTTCCACGGTCACAGTAGTGCAACTGTTGGTTCTTGTCAGTATGGGTTATCACTAGTACTCAGCCATCTTAATTCGCTAACGTAGGGTCTACAATTCACTCCTTTCCGGGGCGAAGTGGATCGTAAACACTTTAACAAGCGAAGATGTTGTTCGGTTTGTTGAAAGAAATTAGGACTGATTAAGCATTTTAAAAAAAACATTGTGTATTGGGTTAACTTTAGTGAAAAAGATGTGCACCTTGTTTATCTGTAAAAAGGGTAGGAACTATATTATGTGATTTATAAAAAAAACCACCTCTAATATCTAACATCAGTAATGTATGATACATTCTTTGTAATCATAATTTATAATTTTATAGGGATGAGTGAAAAGGGTGTTACCACTAAGAATGGCATAGCCATGACTTGGAACATGAACGTTGCAGCATCCATTTATCGGGGTCGATGGTCGGTAGGGAACCCAAATACAGCTTACGGAGATTGTGTCTACGTAGAGAAGAAAGACGGAGAGTACGTGTGGGCAATTGGCAGCTGTCTGATGAAGATGGCGTTTGTGTGCCAAAGAACGTCCTGTCTACCTCGTACGTAATACATTTAGTCAAGACTCATCGTACATGTACATTGATGATCAGATCTATATATAATATTAATAATTGCCGTGTGCTATTAATGTTTGAGGTAATTAGTTTCATTTGCTGGTGAATATCATATTGCCATAGTGAGCTTTTATAACTTTAATTGCTTTGACTACATTGTGTATTTATGTCGTCACCGTTTGTCTGTACCATGCAGTTGAAAGATGTAAAAGATAATTGCAGAATTTTCAGTAGAGAGACTGGGGTATTTTATGTCTCAGTCTTCGGTTTTACCGCTTCACCCATCTTTCATTTTGTGTAGAATTTGGTAAAACTGGATAAAGTCTCGTAATTGTTCAGATATTTTTTGTTTGACCATATAGAGAGTTTCCACTGTGACAATGGTCGCTGTGTTAACTCCAACTGGCGCTGTGATGGCGTGGATGACTGTGGAGATCTCTCGGATGAAGTGGATTGTGTAGGAAGATGTAGTTACTTGCTCACTGGCAACTCTGGAAGAATCCAATCTCCAAAATACCCCTCAAAATACCTACCTTCCAGAGTGTGCACATGGATAATAGTTGGACCGGAAGGATCCAATATTTATTTAGAAGTGAGATGGTATACTTTATATAGGGTTATTTTCGCCCAGTTAGTCCAAAATTCACCCTAAGACAAACGTTTTTGGAAAGATAAAAATTGTGATTTTAAGACGGAACTGCTTTGCTTTTGCTTGCTGACAACCTGTATAAAATGATGGCGGAAATAAAATATGGATTTAAATCTTTATTTGTCACATGTTTAGCTTAATATGCGGTGGATATCACCCATGTAATTAATTTTTGATGTTACACTGTGTATTCTTACGCCGCGTGACATCATAATTGAGCACTACGTATATTGCATGTTTCCTATAACATGCATGTCGAAGCAGAATTCTCTTACAATACAGTAACAGTTGTACGGATCCACACAACTACCAACAAAATTATGCAGATTATACGCCAAAATATTCCGATAAATAACAACTACAACAACTTATATGAACATTTCTACAATTGTCTTGAATTCAATGTTAAGTGTCCTAACGTTCCCCTGGATGATGGATCCGCCACTTTCAGTTCAATGAGATCAGCACTTCGTTTCAAAACGCTCAATAAAACAGTTGCGGCCACTTAAGGAGGTTGGCACCTGAAATACTAGTAGTGTCAATCATCCAAAAGCCACTTGCATATAAAGATGGGGACCTAAAATGTTCATTTGTTTTATTTGTGACCCATGTCACATGATATTTTTTGGAAATATAGGGCCCCAAACAGAAATGATAATTTTCCTGAAATTTTTGCTAAAATTTGGCATGGAAATTGATTATTTGAAGAAATCAAACAAATATTTATACTTTGAACTATTATTTAATTATGATTTTAATATAGTCTGAAGTTGAACACATGTAGTGACTAAAAAAGTAATATCCAAGTCAAAGTTTAAAAAATCTTGCTTTACTGGTGGCTTCAAATGCCAGTACATAAAGAACACAACAACAGATGTTACAGAATTTTGGAACAATCAAATTATAACGCAAATAAAAAAATATTAGTAATGTCATCTTTCCAAAACTTTGCAAACAAATAGACATACATTTAATGTCTCGATTGAAAGTAAAAAGAAGGGGTCACATCTCAAAAAGTTGAGATATAGCATGAAATAAGCTAATTTTAGGCAAAAATTGGAGTTAATTTTTTTCTTTACTTCTATGAAATATAAGCTAAATATGCCAAAATATATCGATAGAAATATCAAAATATTGTTCAAATATGTTTTTTAGGACATCATGAATATATCGTAATACACAAACTATCTAGAAGTTGGTCTGCGCTGAAAATTAGGAAGCTAAAGTAACAGTACTCTAAAACTATTGAGTTATGAAAATTGTTCATTTTCTTCTTGAAAACCTTCCGCCACAAAATATAGTCCCTTACTAAACTCTGTAAAAATGTAAAAAAAAAAAAAAAAAAAATTAAACAATTTTATTAAATATGATTTATTTGGCATTGTAAAATATAAATCTACTATTAGAATTAATATGTGATGCAGAATTTTCAGACTAGAGGTGACCCAAAATGGCTACCCAAAACCTAAGGAGCGAACCTCTTTAAGCACGACAATAAGAGTGACATGGTGAATCAAAAACTTAGTAATATAGTTCGAAGAATCTAGAGTTATAATTGTGAAATATTTAGCTGTCTTTTTAAACATTCTTTCACATGCTCGATAATGATATGTTTGTGTGTTTGGCTTGGAGGTTTTTTCTTTATGCTTAATATTGTTGACATCACGAAGTAAATGTGTTTTGCGTTTCACAACAACTAGAAAAGATCGAAGTTTAATTGAAAAATGTGATAAAAAGAATCTGTAATGATTTGCAGCCTTATATGATTTTTATCCAACTCGCCAAGACTCGGCGATAGAAAGCACACAACTCGTTGGATAAAAATTACATACCATCGCAAATCATGAGCGATCCTTTGTATATCAACATGAACACTGCAAAAGATTTTCCATTCCTTTACAATACAGCTCAGGGTTAATATGCTTGAAAAACTAAATAGTTATAACAGTTCTCGTACATGTTTTCAATTCTCTCTCATAGTTTTTATCCTTTAACACGGAGAAAGACACGGACATTGTGGAGGTCCTTATTGGGGGCCGTACGGAGTCTACAGCCCGTTCTGTGGCCCACTTGTCAGGACAGCCCAGTCTCTCCATGGCCAGATACAGAAGCTACAACAACTACATGATCATCCGATTCTCCACAGATTCCCAGACAGAGAAAGTGGGCTTCAGTGCCACCTACAGTAGTTGTAAGAGGAAACTTCCTTCTAAATGAACCTCTAAATTTTCGTTAACTTGAAATTGTTTAGGTCACCGGAGTCACTCCGGTAACCAGTTGGTACCGTCGTCGTGCTACGTGCGTCGTGTGTTAACAATTGAACATTTATAACATCGTGAAAACTATTATTTTTAAATGTGGTATGATGCATCTTTAGGTTAAGAGAAACATAAATTGTAAATTTCACAACTCTTGCTCTACAGGGTCTCAGGGAAAGACCCAATTTTCCAAAATTTGACAATTTTTTTTTTTCAAAAATCTTCTCTACCTCTCCACTGCTGAAAGAAGAACTGAATTCAAGTTATGTTGATTCCAGGGCGGGACCAAAATGTCGAAGTGTAAATTCATAATTTTTTTGTGATTCCCAATACAATTTTAGTGTGCATTACTTTGCGCAGCTTGTAAGGTGCAAAGTTATAACGTTCTTTTGTAATGTTTTTAAATTCAGAAGTAACATTATTAATAACGCTTATTAGTGAAAATTTTATGATTTTATGGCATTAAGCTGGTAAAATTCTATAATTTCGCAATTATTGAAGTCCATCCACTAGGAAAGACCATCCACTAGGCCTTATGCAATATAAAGATATGCCATTATTGGTCAACGGTATGTTATTTAAAATTGTTAATTTTTTAGAATAATATATCTAATTCTCTTTTTAGCTAACAGAGAGAGAGAGAGAGAGAGAGAGAGAGAGAATTAACATACAAATGCATGACTGAACCATGATTTAGGCAAGACCATCCACTAGGCCTAATGCAATATAAAGATACATACATGTATATCCTTGTTAGACAACGATGTACTTATTTTTTTACAATGTACATGTAATAATTTATCTAATACACTCTAACCAACAGAGAAATAGACAGAGGGGCATGCAAAAATGTATGACTTGTCCAAAACTTGTTCAATACAGTACTATTTCATATATAATTGTATCATTAATAGTTAAAGTCCTTTCACTAATGCAATAAAATTTAAATTATATCATTAATGGTAAACGATGTACTTATTTTGCGTGTTTATTTTAAACCGTAAGTGGATGTGAATTTTGACCATTATTGATATAATTTTGAAATTGTAATAATGAACGGCTATGTAGTACGCAAATGATACAATTATATCATTAATGGAACAAATTCAAGTTTATATCATTAGAGGATATTGTATCATTAGATGTTACTACGTGGACTTCAACCATTAATGAAATAGCTATGTATGAAAATAGCATTGTTTTGATAACATGCATTTTGCATGGCCCTCTGTCTTTTTCTCTGTTATATGTACATTTAGCTGATAAGAGATTAAATAGATTATTTACTCGGTTTAAACTTTGGTCTTTTATCTTATATACAAATGTTTAAACCTAAGAAAAATCAAGGACTGCACAAAATAATGATAATGATGTCAGACTCAATTTCCATATAAGACGACTTGGCTATTTCTTTTACCTAACGTACTGATGTACATTACAATAAATTAGTTACTTTTACTTACTCTGGACGATCATTTCATTAATTCGTTAAAGGAAAGATGTATAAATATAAACAATGAAATGCTTTCTTTGGTGATTCATGCGGGTTATGAAGGTAGCGATCATTGCAGAAAAAAATGTATTCTGCATTGTCTATTTTTAGTGTTCTTCATGTATAAGTTTATTTTTTAATAGGAAATCAACAAATAATGTTGTTCTAAGTGTTGGAACTAACAGAGAGTAAAGTAACTGTTGGAATATCACATGCATAACAATTCAGGGAATGTATTTATACATGTAATAGATATGGATTTAAGAAAAAAAATCATTGAATATTATAGCACAACATAGTTATCCGAAAGAGTTGTACATGACCGCTAGAACCACAGTCAGTACCTTGGAACCTTTATTGTTCAGCTCTCAGGGAAGTAATGCATACCTTGGAAACCGGGATTATGTGTGGATTATTAGAGCTGAGGAACGCTGGAAAATAGTTACCATAGAGGTATGCAATACACTGGTACACAAAATATAATAGCTTCAGTAGCTTTTAGAACTTTCAATGGTAATTACATTTTGAATTCTGAATGATTAGGGCCGAACTTTTCGGGCACCCTAAAGTAAACGATCAGTGTCAGTACTTTTGTCTGACCGTCCATCTGTCTTCCTAACATCAATTGTCTGGAGCATAATTTCTCTTCTGTTAGTTCATTCTGGTTCATACTTCACCCATGGCCACATAATGCCTATGGGTAAAACATGTAAAGTGACCTTGAAGCAACTTTCTAGGTCTTAGTTCAAGGTTTTAGCAGAATTATGTGAAAAATCCTTTTTTGAATCATATATTCTTTCCTCTTGGCCAAATTTGGTTCATATTTCATCCACAGAGTGCCATAGGTCAAATGTTGTGCAGTGACGGTGATAGATTGTCAAGGTCAAAGATCAAGGTTATATCAAACTTCGTTAAATTTTAACCATATGCACTCTCCCCTGCGCCCAATCTGGCTCATGATCATATTTATCCACAGTGTGCCTCAAGTCATAAGAGGTTTGGAGTGACCTTGAACAGAGTTTCTAGATCGAATATTCATCTCGTAGCAGACTTCTTTAAAAGCCAGTTTTAGAACATAATTTCTTTCCATTTTACCCAAGCTTGCACAGGTTTAAGCAATAGACTGTTTGTTGGTAAGGTATTTGCAGAGACCTTGAATTATAGAGTTCTAAAAAGTAAAATTTCTAAGTCAGAGATTGAGGTCGTAGTAAAGTCCTCTAAAATGCTTTTCATCCTTTTGTTCTAGATCTAAATGGGGTCTTTTGAGTTAGCTACCATCTAAATGGTGTCTAGGTGTTTTTAAAAATATTTTTTCATTTATGAAGGTAAGGTTTTAACACATTTCAGAGAATGAAAATTGACCTGATGGGAGATGACGTGATAGAGATTCGTGATGGAGACTCTGGCAGTGCCCCTCTCCTGGAGAAATATACGGCCAGTAACAACGACAATGTGGACCTCCCTCTCACCCAGTCAGAGCCCGTCATGGGGAAGAGGTTCGTGTTCTCCACAAGTAATGTGATGTACGTCATCATGAGGACCAGTGACTCTACGTCAGGCACTGGGTTTTCCTTCCAGTACAAACAAGGTATTTGATCTCATTCTTAGGCTGCTATTAAATGAATGTTTTGAGTTTATCATTATTTTTATTTTGAATGATATTTTAAAATAGTTGT
>WFKH01007768.1:27394093-27408880 GCA_016163765.1 Magallana hongkongensis
GACAGCCATATCGAAAACTTAACCGCTTTTGAGTTATAGAGCGAAAACTTTCAAGGGCTCTAGGCTTCTAATTTGAAGGTCCAGCTCATTTTGCTTGATGTCAAATGAGAGATCTTGATTTTATGAAAAAAATTTGTTCTATATGTTTTAACAAAATACTATCGAGAAAATAGATATTCAACGAAAACCAGGAAAAATTATGATGCTTTTTTAACCTTAATTTTCGAGCTAGGGCGAGCTTCGGCGCTATTGGTCAGAGAACAACATAAATACCACATGTCAGATCTACAACCTTTCGTCTACAATTCCTGAAATTTTGAACTCAATATCTTAAATCGTTTAGGAGTTTACCCCTGGACAAACCGACCCTCTGAAAATCGTTAAATTGTTAATATCTCAAAACCGGAAGTGACGTCATCATTAAAAAAAATTTGCAATAAGGTTCAGATCATTGTTTATCAGATCTGAAAATTTCATGTAAATCTGCAGTGTAGTTTTTGGAGAAATCGCGTGCACAAAATTTGCAAGAAAAAAAATATTAGGGAAAAATAAACCGAACGAAAACAATAAGGTCTTCCGTTGGAAACGGAAGACCTTAATAATAGGGAAAAAGAAACCGAACGAAAACAATAAGGTCTTCCGTTGGAAACGGAAGACCTTAATAATAATAGTGAAAAATAGAGAAAAAGAAACCTAACGAAAACAATAAGGTCTTCCGTTGGAAACGGAAGACCCTAATCATGCAAAGCCTTGCTAAGCAACTCTAGATAGGCAGATTTTACAATAAAATTCAAAAATGTATATAGAGCGCAGCCCTCGAGCAAAACGAAACTTGATTTATAGAAATATACTTTAAAAGAGAAAAGACTTAAACATAATTACATTTTGCTCTACTAGGCCTGTGCTGATAGTTAAATTTCATGTTTTATGAGTTTATGAGTTTTATGATGATTTAGGGGCGGTTTCAGTCGGGTCGTAACGGATAATGCAATAATTCTCGTCATGTAATAATTCATCGAACATGAAAATTCGACAAGAAAAATTTATCTTGCGTAACTTTCATTACAAAATAATAACATCTATAACAAATTTCAATACACTTTTATCATAATAATGAATATATGACAGGTGTTAATTTTTTTTACTTTAGGTCTACCGTAGACTCTATTTAGGCCAACCGTATACTGTTGGCTTATGTTTTCCTTACGTTTTTTCCGAACTTGTAAGTTATATATAAAGGATTTACATTCAGACTACATATTTTTGCTCTTGGAAACGATTCTTAGATTTAAAAAAAAAATAAATTATATTCCTTGTTTGGAATTTTATTTTGATTTTAAAAAAAATCTTTAGTTCTAGATGATACAACATCATATTGTTGTTTTGATCTCGTCTCTGGTATTAGCCCTCGGATTGTATCGGCCCGCGCCCCAATACACTCGGGCTCATACCAGGGACGAGATCAAAACAACAGTGTGATATTCTATATAAATGTTACCTTGAATGATAATGTTGTGGAGCTGAAACTCCTAATGGCAAACTTTCCTGGACTCAAATCTTTACATCTGTCATCTATTGCTTTTGCTATTGTTGTGTTATATGCAACCAGCATATTTTCAAAACCAACTCTACAATTAGATGCCAGAGTGTCTGCAGTCACATATTGAACTTCAAACTTTGCCTTGTAAGATGGAGCCTCGTACACTGAAAAAAAAACCCCCAACAAACTGTTGTCTTTGGATTAAAATTCTTTTTTGCAAGATCCTTGGAATCATCTATCCATAACAGAACATGGGTGTCTACAATGTGTAAACGATCAATTATAGAAATAGCATTAAACAATTATTTCTCAGAATACTGTATTTCGTACAAGAAATAAAGAAACGATAGTTATCGTCTAATTTTCCACAAGAGCATAAAGGATTATCGATAATATGGCATTTTAATAGATCTTTATCTAAAACACAATTATGTCTTAACCTTGCAGAATTACATTCCAACAGCGTTCTCCCAAAAGGAAATTAAGATGACCGTAACGTTTTAGAATGGGGGAAACTTTTCTTAAACGAGCTTAAAGTTGGAGAATATTTTAATTTCAAAGGGTATTGCGTTCCATATATCAATGGTTGATTTCTAAGTATTAATCTACATTTTGGAATGCTATAATTTTGATATTGTCTGGTAACATAATTGGATTCAAGTAAGCGATTATTAAGGTCTTCCATCTTCAGCGGAAGACCTTACCGTTATTCTAAGTATGTTTCTCTTTTTTCTATTATTTTCCTTCGTAGTCACCCCTTAGCTATTTCTCAACCGAGTTTGTTGAATTTTCCAGGAATGGTGTATTTTGTTAATGTACCCCACTTTATATCCGAAAATTCACTTCCGCCGTGAGTTATTCCCTTTTTCATACATTTTCGAACATTTTCGTTCATTGATTTGTCCACGCATTTTCTCAAAAACTGTCAGAGGTAGAGACTTGAAATTTTTATGCAAGATATAGTCATTTTAAGCTCACCTGAACCGAAGGTTCAAGTGAGCTTTTCTGATCACCTGTTGTCCGTCGTCCGTCTGTCTGTAAACTTTTCACATTTTTTACTTCTTCTCTAGAACCACTGGACCAAATTTAACCAAACGTCAAATAAAGCATCCCTATGAAAAGGAGATTCTAAATTGTTAAAATTAAGGGCCAAACCCTTTTTAAAAGGAGATTATTGCAAAACCGTGAAAATAGGGTGTGTGTCTTAAAAATTCTTCTCAAGAACCACTGCACCAGAAATGCCAATATTTACACCAAAGCTTGTATATATGTATTGAAGATTCTAAATTGTAAAAACCGTGACCCCCGGACTAATGCTGGGACCCCTAAAGGGGTTCAAAGTTTAACATAGAAATATATAGGGAAAATGTTTAAAAATCTTCTACTCAAGAACTATATTGCTAAAATTTTAGATATTACTATGCAAGCATTCTAACATAGTGTAGATTTTTATAGTTAAAATCTTGACCCCGAACCAAAACTGGGACCTCAAGAGGGGTTCAAAGTTCAACATAGAAATATATAGGAAAAATGTTTAAAAATTTTCTACTCAAGAACTACAAAGCAACAATTTGTGATATTACTATGCAAGCATCCTCAAATAGTGTAAAATTCTAAATATTTAAAAGTGTGACTGGGACCCCAAGAGGGGTTCAAAGTTTAACATAGAATTAATAGGGAAAAATACTTCTTCTCAAGAACTATAAAGCTACAATTTGTGATATTACTAAGCAAGCATTTTAAGATAGTGTATATTCTAAATTGTTATAAACCGTGACCCCCGGGCCTATACTGGGGCCCCAAGAGGGGTTCAAAGTTTAAAATAATATATATATAGGAAAAATGTTTAAAAATCTTCTACTCAAGAACTATATTGCTAAAATTGTGATATTACTAAGCAAGCACTCTAAGATGTGTAAAAATTGTAAATTACTAAAATCTTAGATCTTAGGATATGATGTCCAAAAAGTAGGCTTCTTTTTATGCATTGTCTAATGTATTGTCAAATCTTTGAATATATGAGAGTTTTACAATATTTTTAAAAAGTAAATAATTAAACATTTTGAAATGGAATGATCCAAGAACTAATGTTCAGGTGAGCGATGTGGCTCATGGGCCTCTTGTTTGTAGATGTTCCTGGACCTGAAAATGTTGAGGTCATTTTTTTCTAAAGTTTTAACGAAACTGGACATTTAATCTCTGGTATCTTTTAAGTAATAAATATTTTGTTTATACCTATAGAACAAAAAACGTTTTTATAAACAAGATCTTTCATTTGAAATTAAAAGAGGGGGATGGTCCTTCAAATTAGGGGCCAAAGAGGGCTCTATAGTCCTCTAGTCTTAAGTCTTTCCTGAGCAATATATTGTTAAAGATTATAAAAGCAAAAATGTACATCTTAAAGTTTTTTACCGTAGCAGAAACATATTATACTCATATGTTACGTAATTAGGGGTTTCAAGGGGCAAAAAGATAAAATATCTGAAGTCTTTTATCCATAGCTCTTAACTGATGAATATTTTGTAATATTCATCAGCTATTATTGTATCAGAAGATAAAAAGGTTCAACTTACAGTTTTTACCTAAAAAGTACATTTTTCTGTTACGTAATAAAGAATTTTAAGAGGCCAAAAGACTAAATCTTTGATATTTTATATCTCAAAAAGCAAAAATATTTTGAAAAGCAATATTGAAAAGAATATGCTCAGAATAATGTTGTTAACAGTGTGCTACCATTAAAATTAGGTTAAACGAATCCTTTAAGGAAATAAAGGATCGACCCTAAAACATTATTTTCCAGATATTTCAACAAACAAACAAACAAACAAAAAATAAAGATTTTTAAAAGTGATGTTTAAAATTACAAGAGGTTTCATTTGATATCAATTGAAACGGGCTGCCCTTCAAATTAGGAGCCGAAAAGAGACGGACTCCTTAATGCAAATCTCTTAATTGATTAATATTTTGTTACACATTAGAGAAGAGAAATTATGTATTTGTTTTGTGTTGCTATAAATGACAAAACTTGGATTGGTTGTTACATAATAATGAGTTTTAAGAAAAAAGATCGGAACGTCATCTTTTTTATCTTTTATATCTAGATAGGGAGGACTATTTTGAAAAACAATAGAAGACAATTGGGATGTACCATTTATTATATCCAATAATTTTTTATGGCAATTTGGCTTTAAAATGTTTTAATAGTTCTTCAGCATTTAATCTCATCATTTCGAAATCTAACGGAAGACCTACTCGTTGCTAACTACGAGATCGCATCTAGTTCGGAAATATATCTGTGAGATAGCCAGATACCATATTGTGATAAATCTTATATAGTTATTACATAAGTGTTCTTAATTTTTTTTTCTTCTATCATCAAGTGCTTCCCACTTGTTTTCATAATATCAAGAATGATGTTAGCAAAGCGAGACCTGTGACTATTCTCGCTGCTGCATACCGTTGTTTTTTTAAGTTTTTCGAAGTCTTCTTTTTAGCACCCACCCCATACTTCAGATGCATATTCCAACTGAGGTCTTATAAAAGTAGTGTATCACAGGGGCAAAGTTTTATGGTTGACCTTAAATTTAAATGTTTTAGTAAACATAGTTTCTTGTGGGCATTTGAAAATATAGAATCAATATATGTTGACCAACTAAGATCATGCAAAAAAAATCCCCAGATGCTTATGCGTTGAAGTAAAATCTTAAGTACAATCTTCAAACGTTCAATATTGAAAAGTGAATGTTTTCTTTGTACTAAATAGGACAGCTTTTACTTTTAAAGGATGAAACTTCGAAAGCCATTGTTTAGACTACATTTCAAACTCTGCTTTGGACAAATCACAAACAAACGAACATGCAGCAGTATTTACCATGGCTTAATTGCTTTAGCTATAAAGTCGAATGACTCAATATTAAGTTGATACACAGTGGAATGATGAAGTAAAAACGATTTGGTACTTAAAAAACAGATCATTTAAATGAAAATAATTGTAAACATATATGAATATAACATGCTCCATTATTTTACCTACATAACTCAATAATGATACAGATCTATAATTTAATAGTAAGTATGGATCACCTTTTTATATAAAGGAAGTACAATCACTATCTTCCAGGGTTTAGGAAATTCTTTCAAAGAGCGATTACTGTTGATTCCTAATTAAACGCGAGGAATTATAATCCGCGTAAAATCGCGAGAAGCACATCTCGCAAATTTTAAAATCTCGCTCTTATTTTTGGGACATATGTTCAATACATGAAACTATGATAAAAATTCGGTCTTCGCGATTTTATGTTCTCGCGCTTTGATGGAAAACGGTTGAATCGCGAAATTAAGTACTCGCGTAAAATAAGGAATCTACAGTAAACAATAAACACAAAGGCGTTGAGAGGGGAAAAAATAGTAGCCTTTATTTTATGGCTGATATCATCTGGTCCTAATGTGTTATTAACAGGATGAATAGAAGTAGTATCAATAACATCTTGTTTGATTTTAATTCAACCAAAAACTTAATTACAAAATGGGAAAAATTCTGGCAATGTTGGTTTCTTGTCTAATGAAGATGATACAGATGAAAAATGTGTTAAAATATCTTAGGATGGATCCATATTGAATTAAGTCTCTCACATTTACATCATCATTTATATTAACATCACACGATGAAGCTTCGAATTCGGTAACTGAAAGCTATATAGGTAACCAAAATGTTACTAATTTGCAAAGCTTAGACATCCAGTAACCTTTCCAGACCTATCTGTTAACATTCAGATGACTCAATGACAAATGTTCATCTAGTGCAAAGGCCTGTACACTGTATTGAAAACATACGTACAATGATTTTTATTATAGGATCTAAAAATTAGAAGTCATTGTGTTTATGATATTGCCTAAAAAGCAGTGCATTGTGTATTTGATTGCATGTCTAAAAGGATTCGATCTTCAACTTTATGTACATTTTGAATATTGGATTTGTATATACCCATTGTACGAGTATGCATATAAACCGTTCTTAGAGTATTGTTGGTTTCCAAATTTTAAAATTTCACAAAAGAGTTTTCTTTAGAATTGAAGTGCGTGGTATACATTATAAGAGACCCATGGGCCACATCGCTTACCTGAACAACAGTTCCTGTACCATTCTCTTTCGAAAGTTTTAAATATAAACACTTTGAAATATTGTTAAACTCACAAATTCTCGTATATTCCAAGAGTTGACAATACATTTAACATTTTTTGGATATCATATCGTTAACATCTAAGATGCATCAACTGACCAATATTATTTTCCTAGGCATCAACTTATCAATAAAAACAAAATTGTAAAATGAACTTTAAATAATTATAAAAAGTGAAAGAAGGTCACTGTGATTTGAAGATATGAAGATATGAGGATAATTACACAGTAAAATAAAGACTTAAACCATTTCTCGTATATATTTTTCTGTTAAATTTTGAACCTCTCTTGGGGCCCAAGTTTTGGCCCGGGGGTCATGGTTTTCACAATTAAAAATCTACACTTTCTTAGGATGCTTGCATAGTAATATCACAAATTGTAGCATTGTAGTTCTTGAGGAGAAGATTTTTAACCATTTTCTCTATATGCTTCTATGTTAAAGTTCGAACCCCTCTTCGGGTCCCAGTATTGACAGTGGTTCACGGTTTTAACAATTTAGAATCTACAATATCTTACAATGCTTGCATAGCAATCTAACAAAATTGTAGTTGTAAAGTTCTTGAGATTTTTTAACATTTTCACTATATATTTCTTTGTTGAACTTTAACCCCTCTTGGAGCCTCTGTATTGGTTGGGGATCATAGATTTAAGAATCTAGAATTTACACTTTCTGAGGATGCTTGCATTGTCATCTCACAAATTGTCGCATTGTAGTTTTTGAGAAGAATATTTTTAAACATTTTGCCTATACATTTTCTACTTTTAAACCCCTCTTGGAGCCCCCGTATTGGTCTGGGGGTCACAGTTTTCACAATTTACAATCTTCACTATATATACAAGCTTTGTGTAAATATTGGTATTTCTGGTGCACAGGTTCTTGAGAAGAAGATTTTTAAGACACACACCCTATTTTCATTATTTCATGATTTTCTCCCTTTTAAAAACGGTTGAGCCCTTTATTTTAACAATTTGAAATCCACTTCCCATAAATATGTTTTTACAAGTTTGGCTTTATTTGGCCCAGTACTTTATCTATGGGGCATCATTATGAAGTAACACAAGATATTTAAAATTAATTCGCCAAACCATATTGAAAAAGAGTCTGGGAAAGGAAGAGGGGCAGAATGACTGACAAATCGCGATAAAGACTATACCCCCCCCCCCCCCCAGGTTTAACCGGTAAGGGACTAATAACTTTACACGTAAATAGAGTTGAAGAAGTATGCAAAGTTTAATGACAAGGTTTTCTTTCCATTTTGCCCATTAGCTTTTGTATACCAATATACCAAAACACATACAAGCATACATTCACATAGTTAATAAAACATAATTCCCTCTACAAAAAGTTGCACAAGGGTATTAAAAAAGTGGTTCCACTAGAATATCTAATACTAAGCAAGTGTGACACTCATTATAACATCCTACTGAAAATACTTACATAGACAATCTTCTGGATTGGCTGTAGGGTACCATTTATTGGCTACTGAGCAATTGTATTGTTTGGAGGTAGTTCCATCATAATACACATGCCCACCCTTACAAACATAGGTACATGTTACATCCCTCCCTACCCAATCACAGCTTCTCACAGCATTGGATGTAGGGCGCAAGCTTTCGTTGAAACATCCTTCAGCTGAAATAGTTAATGAAAATTCTTTATTAATTGCAAACGAAACTCTATATACTATGTGTAAACAAAATAACACTAGACATTATTATACATATATTGCATGGCTTTAAGGGCGACATATCAAAGTATTTGACAATATTTTACTTTATTGTTCGTGTCGTTGGTTATTTTTAGTGCTTTTTTATATCTCACGTTATAACCGTGTATCTTTTAGTTTTAGATCCGACACTTATAGATTTCGAGTGTTGTTGGTTTTTTAGTGCTTCTTATATTAAATCAGTTTACGAACATATTAATTTCATTAACAAGTGTATTTTATTGACACATGTTGATATATTACAATTCAACGTACGATTTTTTTTTAAAAGTCAATCGATGCTTTTTAGTTTAAAAAAAGATAGTTTTTCTCATCAATTAAACAATTTCAAGTATCTCTGAATTGCAGATATTGTCCAGACATACTAGTATTGATTTCAAAAAACTGAAAAACTGTTAACGCGTGCTTAGCAACTAGCTCTTTCAGTTTTGAACCCGACGTAATTGATATGCAGAATAATTGCACGCGAGGGTGATATAACAGTTATTGGAGGGCAATATGATCATTTCCTGTGGAATATACCGGTAGTTGTTAACGGTAGGGCAATATAACGAATTGAACAAGCTTGAATCTACAATACCTGGGGATGCTTCCACACAAAATTCAGCTTTTCTGGCCGAATGGTTTTTGATTTTATAAAAATCCATCAAATTTTTTATAATTCTAAATCATCTCCCAAAAGCCATTCATATTTGCAAACTTTAATTATCTTCACTTAAGGATGCTTTGTGTCAAGTTTAATTGAAATTGGCCAAGTGGTTCTGGAGAAAAGGATAAAAATGTGAAAAGTTTACGACATTGACGACGACAACGAGGATGACAACAACAACGAAAGATATGATTTCACCTCTTCAAACATTTTTGTCCGGTCGTTGAGTTTTCTAAAGTAAAATATTTTTAAAGGGGAAAAATTGAATATTTTAGCGGTTTTTAATGGGGTTTTTCCTTGTTGTCACTCATTCTTGTTCTTTATTATTAAAAAATTTAGATTAAAATATTTTCTTGATAAATAGTAGTTATTGTCTAATTGTCTGATGCAAGTATATATTTTTGATATTTTTCCTTACGAATAAAACAAACTACGATCAACTCAAAGTCTGGTATCCATAAACTGTTGAATAGAAGATTATATATGCGATAGTGTTATACCGGTATGCCTTGTTAGCTAAAACCATGTTTAATTATAGACGATCGCAACCACAGATGGTGAGGCAACTACACTAATTCACTAAGAGTTCATCTTAAACATTCAGAATATTTGAATCTATGCTAGTATTGATATGTTGGTATGGATAACGCACTTCGCTAATTGTTTTAAAGTATCATTAACAAATATGAGGAAGGAAATCTCAGTTGCACTGGTTTTTTTTTAAATAAATCGTGTTTGTTCCAGTGGAGAAAACTTTTTTTGTTAGAATTTAACTGTGTATGTAACAGACATGCAATTAAATTAAAGTTTGAGACTCATTACGTAGGACAATATGCCGACAAGACAATGTTTTAAAATAACATTTTTAATTGAAAATTTTATTTTAATTAAAAATGGTTATTTTGTACGGATTTACATGTGCATACAAATGACATTCGTGATTTTCAATTTGATAATGACGAAAAAATTGCATAAATAGCTTTTACATTTCAATGTTTGAAAAATTGTAAATTGTCTAGCATACTTATTGATTGTAGGCTCTACATACATATACATAACATATAAAAAATTTTATACATTCATTACATGTTCTTATTATTGCATGAAATATCCTGCTTGTTTAAAGCTTTGCTCTGTCCAGTAGGTTAAACGTCAAGAAAACTGAAAATTTGTATTATTTTATTGACATTTGAAGTCATATACTTTCAGCGGGGTCATATCCCCAAAAACGTGATTTTACAGCCTTAGGATGGTCTTAGGACAAGGTAAGTGATGTCCTAAAGTTAGGACAAAGTTATGGCGGTTCCTATAGGAGAGCTTCGAGAAACAGACTTAAGACTGAGACGTATCCTAAGATGTACTTAGGACACACCATAGTCCTAAGACAGCTTCGTGAACATGCCTGCAGGTCTCACCGAGTGGCCGCTTGATTAGTCAGCCCACGGGCTATGAAACTGGTCAGTTACTAGGTCAAACTGCGCATCGTCAGTCACGCCTCTGCATTGGAAGACTGTCCACGGGCACGGCCCGGAGTCCACATACAGATCTCCCAGACTCTTTTAATGAGATTGGAGAGGATATATATACTGGCAGTGTTTTGCGACGATCGAGAGACCATGGAATTTAGAGAGGATTCTTTGTAGAGTTACAATTTAAGACAGCATGCATAGTTGCAGTACACCGCTACACGCTTGTCTCCTCACATACATGTACAGTCATAAAATAGAACCATTTTAACAAGAGCTTGGACTTTGGGTAGTTGAGTCAAACAGCATTGTGACGTAGGCCCGTCTATTTCATTGCTGGCCACTCAGCCATGGCTTTTTGAAATCAACAAAATTTGGCTGGCTTTTGAGCTATGACTACGCAATCTGTGCATATTTCACTTGAAACCAGCGGTCATTTTAACTTGTTTTAATGCAAGAAAAAGAAAGTTACATCCTACCGAAAGTACAAGGTCTTGTTAAAATGGTTTTAAGTATACCTGTCCAACTAACTGTACACCCGCATGTTATGATTGTTCTGAAGACTACATATATTGTATTTTGAAAAATAGCTTCTGTATTCACATTTGACCTAAAAATTAATATTTATGTGGTAGCCTAACGATTAATTCTATTTTTCTCTTTTTTATTGGAGTTATTTACTTTTTAAATTTTTTTTAAAAGTTCTTCTTTCATATGATACATAAAGTATGTGTAAAATTTCAATATTAGGTAAATCATGGGTTTGTGCGTCACTATATCTCGTTAATATTTCAGTTTGGGACCTTCTGGAGTTCCAATACAAGTTTCACCATTAAAGTTCAAGCTTGGAGTTTTTATCGTTTAAGTTGTGGTTAGCCCAGTAGGATGCACCTCGGCTTTCTACTTAAATACTATCTAACATTCTCGAGCGTATCTCGCATTTGATTTACTTGTATATTGTAAATAAAATTGTAAGCAAAGGTTCTTAAAATTCATATGGTGAACTCAGGGGAAAGCTAAATTAGTTACACTCGCTCAAGTAAACGCTAAATAAAAACTCAAAAAGGAAACAACATTAAAAAAGGGTACATGGTATTCAAACATGAGTCTCGGTTTTCCCGTACAATAACTTAAATAACGTGCGGAAGTTCCAGCACGGGCAGTCTGATGTAGTTTCCTTTACAAAATCTATACCAATGTGCGGAAATCCAACATAATTAGACCAACATCACACACTTCAGACCTCTATTGTGCGGGGTTCTAGCACAGTAAGCCCAAAATAACACACTCGTAAAGTTAAAACTCTTAACGTGTAGGTAAATTCCAGCTCAATTTGCCCAGCCATACTCTTTTAGGTCTTAAACACTTCCTTTGGACAGGCATTGCTTTTTCGATAACAAAGTGATGGTAATTATGACATGACAGAAAAATAAACATTCAGATGCACATAAAGCTGTAAAGAGAAGTTCAAAGATCTATTGTCCAGCAATTATTTAATTGCTGAGATTATGTGAAGAAGATATCTGATTCAAAGTCGGTGAGATTAACATTAATGTTTTTAAAAAAGCGTCTTGATTTTTTTTTTTTTTTTGGTTATACAAACTATTACGCACGTTAATCTAACTGGGGAAAAATGTTCTCATAGCAGCTGGTACATTTTAAATCTATAATCTAGTTAAGTTTAGAAATCATTGATTTTAAACTTTTATGTAACACAAGCTAAAAAAAATCTACATTTTAGTATAAGACAAGTCAATATCCTCACTTTCTTGGAATATCATTGTGTTTTATCTTTTATCTCTCTCTATAAAATGATTTGCAATAATAACAAATTAAAACATTTATTATTCTAATGTCTACTAATTGTTATGATGTGCATATTAAAAACAAGTGTTTAAACTCAATTTGTTAAGAGTATAGGAATACCTTAAAATTAAACAAATCATCTTTCAAGTCGGATTTACATAAAATGTAGCGGTAATTCAATCAATTTTTTTTTCGTTATGCTTAATTAAAAAAATCACATGTAAAATAACCACCATTAATTACATTTTATAAAAATATAGGAGGGTAACAGTAGTGTCTACAACTGACAATCACACATTTGTTTAGTTAAGAAAGTATACGTATCTCGGATTTTCTCATTAATATGTACACTGTAGTATGTATCATCGGATATGCATATTTTCGTCACAGAACAACCGATATTTTCATAATGAACCTAATTCTAATGCATAGAGAACCAGAGGATGGTTTCATTTTATTATGCATTGTACTACAATATTCCTTTCCTTGAATTTTTTTCTTTCAAATTACTGCGAATCCAGTAAATGAGTTAATTGTTGTCAATAAATATGTCGTTTAATTGTTCAACTCTGGAACGAAACTCAGTAAAATGCTTGCTTCATTAAAATGTACAATCGCTATATTAGTTTAAAATAGAGACAATTAGTGATTCTTGTTCAAAAATTGGCACATATTAAACTGACCCAGCTTTTAGTACTCTCAATACTTTAATTTATCATAGGTGGCACTTCCGCGAAGCTTCCGGGTTGCGAAATAGTTTTGGATACATGACATTAAGCGTTTAGCGTATACGCTAACCGCTTAATTCACTCTAAAACCATGTGTAACATACACCAACTTTAGTGTATCTGCTTAGTACGTGTATGTTTAATGAAAATCCATCGTCTGGTTATTCTTAGGGGTTGTCTCAAAATACACAGGCATTTACTAAAAGATTATATAAGATATTATTATATAACAATTTTTTACAATTCCGAAAATTAAAAAACTACGATAAACATTTTCCTCAAATTTTAATATGTGGTTACAATTTTAGGTTTAGCATAATTTGAATC
Source organism: Magallana hongkongensis (assembly GCA_016163765.1). Lineage (NCBI taxonomy): Eukaryota > Metazoa > Mollusca > Bivalvia > Ostreida > Ostreidae > Magallana > Magallana hongkongensis. The sequence goes on from WFKH01007768.1 coordinate 27,407,516, forward strand.
TAACAAGCTAAATGGAAGCATTTTAAATAAAAAAAAAACTTTGGATTTTTCATAATATTGAATGGATATTGTTTGAGACTTAGGTACTTATAAATATTTAATTATAAAGGAAAATGTTGAGCAAGGATATCTTGAGACAGAGTATGGTATTTGGTAGTAACTGAACAAAAGTAAGTTTTTAACATAGACGTGATGCATGGTCCAGTAAAGCACTTCCTAGACCAGTCAAGGATAAAGTTGATTTTTAACACTCCTCACTCTTCCAACATGTGGGAAAGGATGATAGGAGTGACGCGGCGTATCTTAGATGTTCTACTATTAGGACCAAAAAAAAGAATCTCACTTGTGAGGTTCTTAGTTCACTGATGGCCGAAGTGACAGCGATCATCAACTCTATATCGATTACTACTACATCAAGTAATCCAGATATGCCTTTAATTTTGTATTGAGCCCTGCAATGCTATTGAATCAGAAAATATCAGGACATATCTCTACCTGTGTGAATGTTGACATTCCTGGTCTGTATAGAGAACATTGGAGACAAGTACAGGTTTATTTTCCGATTTCTTCTGGAATCAGTGGAATGATTAGTTTCTTCATATACCTTATAGTCTCACCGTAAGTGAACTAAACTAATGAAACACCAAACCTTAAAGTTTGGGATGTTGTGGTTGTCAGAGATAAAGATGTAGCGCGATGTCTGTGGCATGTTTGACTTGTTGAAGAAGTAATCCCAAGTGATGATGGACTGATGCGAAAAGTCCGCGTCTTAACGTGAGTGTGAAACCGCGCCGTGTACCTATATGAGACCTATCAGTGAACTTGCATGTCTCATTTAATACATGTTTATTTTGAAAAATTCACTTTCTTAGTCTTAATGAACAACTGAAATGGGCCGGGCATAAAAGGAAGATTAATATTATGACGATCATTTTATTTTCACGTGTATATTCAAAGGTGATGTTATCCTGGTCACTGCACCATTGAATTTTGGCTGAAAATTGATCACATGTATTTTTTTTTTTTTTTTTTTGTTAAATGTTTTTTTTTTGGGGGGGGGGGGGGGGGGGGGGGTGTGATAATTTTTATTAGGGGTGTAATTGTTAAAATATTACACGGGGAGTTTTCTGGAATCCTTCCGGAATTGTTTATTGAGTTCAGATATAATCCGGATTCATTTGTTTCGCATCCGATTCAAAGATTATAATGCAACTTAAGCTCCATGGCGCTATGCATGAATTTGTGGAACCACGTTCCTTCAGTTTTTGGGTGATAGGAAAAACCCACAGTGTATGTATTTTGGTATTTTTATTTTGTTTTCCCTCGGACTGAAATGTCACACTTTCATTGGTTTAAACATGGCAC
>WFKH01007768.1:27411731-27421919 GCA_016163765.1 Magallana hongkongensis
TGAGTTTATCATTATTTTTATTTTGAATGATATTTTAAAATAGTTGTATGATCTTTAAGTGAAATTCACGGTCATTTGGGCCAAAAAACAAGATATAAATTTAGAATTTGGAATGAGCAAATCTTATCAGAAAATATAATTATGATCATGAGATACTTATCATTATGGATGTGTCAAAGAAAGAACTTCCAATAACATTTTCTGTTTCTATTGAAAAATTGTTTTTAATGATAGAGATATAATTATCTCATGGAGCAGAAATATATGATTTGAACAATCAAATCACAAAAAGGTTATTAGGTGATTATATTGTAATTATAAAACCACAGCAATCAACATCCCAGATGTACTTTAAACCTAATTCTGTTTTCAGGATGCATTGCTAGATACACTGCAGATGCAGGGGAGATAACCAGTCCAGGATATCCTAATGTGAATTACGCCAATTTCCAGACGTGTACTTGGACAATAGATATACCCAGTGGCAAAGGGGTCAATGTTATGTTGGATAGATCTAAGGACTTTGAAATTGCTGATAATGAGGACTTCATTCAGGTACAAATGTATTTTCCCCCAATTTTTTCAATTACAGGTACATTAAATCAGCTGTTTGCTAGGTTAAGAAATGTATCATGTACTAGGCAACAAATAGCTGAAATTGTAAATATATATTTTTTTTCTTGGTTACAATTTTTATAAAAATTTTATCTTATTAGTTACAAAATCAGAATTATTAGGTAAAGCCACAAGATAATATTTGTTTAGATCGAATCACAATAGAGTTATAGTGTTACCAATCTTGTACGAAAATTTCTTCATTTTTGGGGTATATTATACCACGAACAGGAAAAGCGGTTTTTTCAGCATTTAATTTACACCCAACTTTGGGGGATGCATATAACACGGGTGCGTGCTATACATGGGACTTTATGGTATTATATAGTTATTACTAAATCTACTTTTTAGATTTATACCAATAGCGCAGATGATTCCGGGAATGCTGCACATGGATCAGGAGCTGGGTTCACGACCATCTCTCTATCCAATGATCAGCCCTTTCACAGTACCAATGGGAAAATGTTCATCAGATTCAAATCTACTGCTATCACCAACAAGAAAGGATTTCGACTTCTCTACTCTGTTGGTAAAAAATTAAAAGAGCTGGATGGAGCATAAAAGGCAGGAATCTAGTACTCCCGATTTCCGACGCCCGTCTCCTGACTGTCCCGGCGGATTTTGGTTTTTCGTTGGTATTTTTATCGTCGATGTACAGATTTTCTTCAAATTTTTCAGGCACGTCATTTAGGTTAAGATTAATTCACAAAATTAGAAAAAATGTATGTAAACTACATGTACTATTTCGAATAAGCATAGCCACCTGATTTTATTAGAAAGTATTATATTTAGCGCTTTTGAGCAGGTGACTTTCAAAATAATATACGAGGTTTTATTGATATTTTTGGGCATTTCGGGAATCGATTTCAACCTAGAAAACGTGCTTGAAAATTTTGAAGAAATTCTGTGCTTCCATAAAAAAGATATTAACGAAAAACCGAAATCAGGGACAGTCGGGTGACGGGAGTACTAGATTTACCGCTTGCCGTGTACCGTCATGGCCATTTTCAGACTGTACTGAACTTTTTGAGAAGAATGCTTTGTATATAGATTTAGAAAAATATTCATTATTTAAAGCTTAGATGTATTGAAATTTTCTTACAAAATAATAGTTTATTGCTAATAAATCATATCTAAAAACTTAAGGGTAGATCTGATGAGAAGTGTTATGGGGTTCCAGAGAATCTCTTTGTCATGAATATTTCTTGCAGAGACTGTCAAGTCCTTTAATGATGTTCACATTTGTTATATAAAAGCAGCAAATTAAGGCTCGTTTATGAAAATAAGTAGATGTTAACAAGCAAGTCACCTGGAAAGTTACTTGTTAAAGAAACTAATCATGACAAAATGATGGTTTACAGTACTACTTAGTATATTTCTATCACTTAGTTTTTACTAATGTTTAATCTGGAGTTTAAATAAGAAAAAAATATAAATAATATCTTGCAACAAATAATTTTAAAGTTGAGACATAAATAATGTCTTTGAGTGTTTGAGTGTCTTTTCTTGTAGACTGCCCAGACCCTGGTTTGACAGAAGCCTCTGAGTTGAACCCTTCACAGACAGCAGGACAATTACGTCAGTTTGACAACGAGTTCACTGTCAGCTGTAAAAATGGATACAGCTTTCATTCTGATGAGTTGAATTTGCGCACGGCAAGAATGAAGTGCATGTATGGAGGGAAATGGTTGGTTGAGCAGAGAACTCGTACAATTCCCCAGTGTAAACGTGAGTTTGTAATGGCATACAACATTTCGCTAGAAAAAACAAACTATCATATTGAAATATATGATATTAAGTTTGCTTATTAAAAGGTTAAGTTTGTTAAAAAAAAGACCATTTAATAACACTAGTACTTATCAAATTATATTGCATTCACATATTATTAGTGCAATAAGTTTCGTTGGATTTTATTAATAGCCAATTACTGTGGAGAGCCAGTGGCTGTTGAGAATGGTTACATTTCACACTCCAGTGGTGTTGTGTTTGGATCGTTTGTGACCTTCACCTGTTTCCCAGGGTTCAATCTGCTGGGTTCGGCCAACATCACGTGTCAGTCCACTCAGTGGACCAGCAGACCACAGTGTGTTTGTAAGTTTTAATCCTTCTTTTCTTGTTAAAGTAAACATATCTTTGTGATCTTTTCTGGGTTTTTTTAAGTGATGAATGCTGAAATTATTACATATAAATTACAGTGGCAAATTAAAGTTCGTATAGGAAAACAAAGTTAATTTTTGGCAGTTGCAAATTGATATTATTACTCATATGAGTTTTAAACTGTAAATTTCACAGTAAACTTTGATTTTAAAATACTTGCTAGGTTTTTTTTTTTTGCAAGCTCAATAAGCATTATGAATGAATGATCGGCGATATTAAAGAAACTCTAGTTTAAAAATTGTCTTATATCTGTGTATAGCTCCTAAATGTCCAGCCCCTCCTTCTATCAGCAATGGCCAGCTCTCCAGCACCAACAACCAGTATGCTGCCGTTGTTAACTACACCTGTAATGCCGGGTACCAGTTAATAGGAGCACCAATCTTGTTTTGTCAGTCCTCGGGCCAGTGGACAGCCTCAGCTCCTCAGTGTATAAGTATGTATAGATGGCCAGATTTGTTTTATGTTGAACTGGTAGAACTGTTGGGTAATTTTTTTTAACAGTGTCATTTTCTTTATATATATTCTGATATACATTTATAGAACAGTGAACAACATAAACATACAGTAGCTCCATGATCAGAATGTATTCTTTTTTAAAATTAATTTAAATTACTGCATTTTTGGATCAAACTAAATTTTCTCTTTTTTTTAATCACTAACATTTTATTTTTATTTTGCAGAAGTCACATGTCCCATTCCTGGAATAAAAAATGCCAGAGTATCATCTTCCAACTTGCCTAAGTTCCAAGAAACTCTGACAGTATCTTGTGATGTAGGATACAGGATGAATGGATCTGCCACCATTACATGTGGGGAGGACAGAAGTTTTGATGCTGTTCCAAATTGTAGTGGTAAGTATGATGTCACATGCTCAGAAACTAGTCAGATACAGACAGCTAGTAAATGTAATTAATTCATCTAGGAATAACTCATAGATGCTACAGTATAAACGAAAACACTTATTACACAAATGCAGTACCATGCTATTACACAACATAGGTCGCGGAGATAGTTATACATATGTAATATCTATTCAAATCTGTTCATTTTATTGTCACACTGTATAAACAACCCTAAGCATGAAAGTAATCAACTAAGCACTGAACTTCATATATATTGAATTGTATTAAATCAAGATTTAATACATATCGTAGATATGAACACAGTGTTTGTTTACTGCATGAAGTACACAAGAGAGCCCATTCAAAAAGTAAAATATACCTTAATGGAATTGCATACAAGACAAAGTGCCATGTTTAAACCAATGAAAGTGTGACATTTCAGTCCGAGGGAAAACAAAATAAAAATACCAAAATACATACACTGTGGGTTTTTCCTATCACCCAAAAACTGAAGGAACGTGGTTCCACAAATTTGTGCATAGCGCCATGGAGCTTAAGTTGCATTATAATCTTTGAATCAGATGCGAAACAAATGAATCCGGATTATATCTGAACTCAATAAACAATTCCGGAAGGATTCCAGAAAACTCCCCGTGTAATATTTTAACAATTACACCCCTAATAAAAATTATCACACCCCCCCCCCCCCCCCCCCCCCAAAAAAAAAAACTTTTACCAAAAAAAAAAAAAAAAAAATACATGTGATCAATTTTCAGCCAAAATTCAATGGTGCAGTGACCAGGATAACATCACCTTTGAATATACACGTGAAAAAAAATGATCGTCATAATATTAATCTTCCTTTTATGCCCGGCCCATTTCAGTTGTTCATTAAGAGTAAGAAAGTGAATTTTTCAAAATAAACATGTATTAAATGAGACATGTAAGTTCACTGATAGGTCTCATATAGGTACACGGCGCGGTTTCACACTCACACACTCACTAAGACGCGGACTTTTCGCATTAGTCCATCATCACTTGGGATTACTTCTTCAACAAGTCAAACATGCCACAGACATCGCGCTACATCTTTATCTCTGACAACCACAACATCCCCAACTTTAAGGTTTGGTGCTTCATTAGTTTAGTTCACTTACGGTGAGACTATAAGGTATATGAAGAAACTAATCATTCCACTGATTCCAGAAGAAATCGGAAAAAAAACTTGTACTTGTCTCCAATGTTCTCTATACAGATCAGGAATGTCAACATTCACACAGGTAGAGATATGTCCTGATATTTTCTGATTCAATAGCATTGCAGGGCTCAATACAAAATTAAAGGCATATCTGGATTACTTGATGTAGTAGTAATCGATATAGAGTTGATGATCGCTGTCACTTCGGCCATCAGTGAACTAAGAACCTCACAAGTGAGATTCTTTTTTTTGGGTCCTAATAGTAGAACATCTAAGATACGCCGCGTCACTCCTATCATCCTTTCCCACATGTGGGAAGAGTGAGGAGTGTTAAAAATCAACTTTATCCTTGACTGGTCTAGGAAGTGCTTTACTGGACCATGCATCACGTCTATGTTAAAAACTTACTTTTGTTCAGTTACTACCAAATACCATACTCTGTCTCAAGATATCCTTGCTCAACATTTTCCTTTATAATTAAATATTTATAAATACCTAAGTCTCAAACAATATCCATTCAATATTATGAATAATCCAAAGTTTTTTTTATTTAAAATGCTTCCATTTAGCTTGTTAGGTTCAAATTGTGCTAAACCTAAAATTGTAACCACATATTAAAATTTGAGGAAAATGTTTATCGTAGTTTTTTAATTCTCGGAATTGTAAAAAATTGTTATATAATAATATCTTATATAATCTTTTAGTAAATGCCTGTGTATTTTGAGACAACCCCTAAGAATAACCAGACGATGGATTTTCATTAAACATACATGTACTAAGCAGATACACTAAAGTTGGTGTATGTTACACATGATTTTATCTAGTAAGTAAGCGGTTAGCGTATACGCTAAACGCTTTATGTCATGTAACCAAAACTATTACGCAACCCGGAAGCTTCGCGGAAGCGCCACCTATGATAAATCAAAGTATTGAGAGTACTAAAAGCTGGGTCAGTTTAATACATGTATGTGCCAATTTTTGAACAAGAATCACTTATTGTCTCTACTTTAAACTAATATAGCGATTGTACATTTTAATGAAGCAAGCATTTTACCAAGTTTCGTTCCAGAGTTGAACAATTAAAAGACATATTTAATGACAACAATTAACTCATTTACTGGATCCGCAGTGATTTGAAAGAAAAAAATTCAAGGACAGGAATATTGTAGTACAATGCGTAATAAAATGAAACCATCCTCTTGTTCTCTATGCATTAGAATTAGGTTCATTATGAAAATATCGGTTGTTCTGTGACGAAAATATGCATATCCGATGATACATACTACAGTGTACATATTAATGAGAAAATCCGAGATACGTATACTTTCTTAACTAAACAAATGTGTGATTGTCAGTTGTAGACACTACTGTTACCCTCCTATATTTTCATAAAATGTAATTAATGGTGGTAATTTTACAGGTGATTTTTTAAAATAAAGAATAACGAAAAAAAAATTGATTGAATTGCCGCTATATTTTATGTAAATCCGACTTGAAAGATGATTTGTTTAATTTTAAGGTATTCCTATACTCTTAACAATTTGAGTTTAAACACTTGTTTTTAATATGCACATCATAACAATTAGTAGACATTAGAATAATAAATGTTTTAATTTGTTATTATTGCAAATCATTTTATAGAGAGAGATAAAAGATAAAACACATCGATATTCCAAGAAAGTGAGGATATTGACTTGTCTTATACAAAAATGTAGATTTTTTTAGCTTGTGTTACATAAAAGTTTAAAATCAATGATTTCTAAACTTAACTAGATTATAGATTTAAAACGTACCAGCTGCTACATGTATGAGAACATTTTTCCTCAGTTAGATAAACGTGCGTAATAGTTTGTATAACAAAAAAAAAAATCAAGACGCTTTTTTAAAAACATTAATGTTAATCTCACCGACTTTGAATCAGATATCTTCTTCACATAATCTCAGCAATTAAATAATTGCTGGACAATAGATCTTTGAACTTTACAGCTTTATGTGCATGTGAATGTTTATTTTTCTGTCATGTCATAATAACCATCACTTTGTTATCGAAAAAGCAACGGCTGTCCAAAGGAAGTACTAGTGTTTAAGACCTAAAAGAGTATGGCTGGGCAAATTGAGCTGGAATTTACCCACACGTTAAGAGTTTTAACTTTAAGAGTGTGTTATTTTAGGCTTACTGTGCTGGAACCCCGCACAATAGAGGTCTGAAGTGTGTGATGTTGGTCTAATTATGTTGGATTTCCGCACATTGGTATAGATTTTGTAAAGGAAACTACATCAGACTGTCCGTGCTGGAACTTCCGCACGTTATTAAGTTGTTGTCGCGGAAATCCAAGACTCATGTTTGAATACCATGTACCTTTTTTTACCAACTAAAATACAACTTGTTGAAATTTTGTTTCCTTTTTGAGTTTTTATATAGCGTTTACTTGAGCGAGTGTAACTAATTGAGCTTTCCCCTGAATTCACCATATGAATTTTAAGAACCTTTACTTACAATTTTATTTACAATATACATGTAAATCAAATACGAGATACGCTCGAGAATGTTAGATAGTATTTAAGTAGAAAGCCGAGGTGCATCCTACTAGGCTAACCACAACTTAAACGATAAAAACTTCAAGCTTGAACTTTAATGGTGAAACTTGTATTGGAACTCTAGAAGGTCCCAAACTGAAATATTAACGAGACATAGTGACGCACAAACCCATGATTTACCTAATATTGAAATTTTACACATATTTTATATATCATATGAAAGAAGAACTTTTGAAAAAATTTCAAAAGTAAATAAATCAAATAAAAAAGAGAAAAATAGAATTAATCGTTGGGCTGCTACATAAATATTAAGTTTCCCTTCCGCTTCAAAGCCACGCAAGCGCAGGGAAATGCAAATACTGTAGCGTGGCATATTATCACAATCAAGCGGCCACTCGGTGAGACCTGCAGGCATGTTCACGAAGCTGTCTTAGGACTATGGTGTGTCCTAAGTACATCTTAGGATAGGTCTTAGTCTTAAGTCTGTTTCTCGAAGCTCTCCTAAATTTAGGAACCACCATAACTTTGTCCTAACTATAGGACATCACATACCTTGTCCTAAGACCATCCTAAGACTGTAAAATCACGTTTTTAGGGATATGACCCCGCTTAAAGTATATGACTTCAAATGTCAATAAAATAATACAAATTTTCAGTTTTCTTGACGTTTAACCTACTGGACACAGAGCAAAGCTTTAAACAAGCAGGATATTTCATGCAATAATAAGAACATGTAATGAATGTATAAATTATTTTATATGTTATGTATTATGTAGAGCCTACAATCAATAAATATGCTAGACAATTTATAATTTTTTCAAACATTGAAATGTAAAAGCTATTTATGCATATTTTTCGTCATTATCAAATTGAAAATCACGAATGTCATTTGTATGCACATGTAAATCTGTACAAAATAAACATTTTTAAGTAAAATTAAAATTTTCAATTAAAAATGTTATTTTAAAACATTATCTTGTCGGCATATTGTCCTACGTAATGAGTCTCAAACTTTAATTTAATCGCATGTCTGTTACATACACAGTTAAATTCTAACAAAAAAAAGTTTTCTCCACTGGAACAAACACGATTTATTTAAAAAAACCAGTGCAACTGAGGTTTCCTTCCTCATATTTGTTAATGATACTTTAAAACAATTAGCTAAGTGCGTTATCCATACCAACATATCAATACTAGCAGAGATTCAAATATTCTGAATGTTTAAGATGAACTCTTTAATAATGTAACAAATCAGAATCAATGTATAAAACTGATTATAGTTTAATTATTTTCTTCTTGATAAAATGTAGTCAGCAAACCATGAGTACAGTATTGTTCGCTTTTCATCTTCGTACGTGGCAAAAAATATCATACACACCGATTTCAGGAATTATATACATGCATTTATTAAATTGTAATCTTAGAAATCTTCAACTATTTTGTGAAACAATCATAAATAGAAGTAAATATAATTCATTTTTAAAAAATCTTGACAATCAATCTAAAATACGAAATATGCTCATTTCTTAACTTAAATTGGCTTATAAAACCGATTTGATGAGAATTCTCTAAAACGAACAAAACTGTTCGAAGAAGAGTGTGTAATTAAGGGGAAAATACGTCCTATCGCCAGGTATGTCGATTTCCAACACTAAAAAATAATTTTTATAGTTTTGTCATATCTTCACTAATTACATTGTATATTGTCTAAACATATATGAATCATTAGTGTAGGTGCCTCACCATCTGTGGTTGCGATCGTCTATAATTAAACATAGTTTTAGCTAACAAGGCATAATTATAACACTATCGCATATATAATCTTCTATTCAACAGTTTATGGATACCAGACTTTGAGTTGATCGTAGTTTGTTTTATTCGTAAGGAAAATATCAAAAATATATACTTACATCAGACAATTAGACAATAATTACTATTTATCAAGAAAATATTTTAATCTAAATTTTTAATAATAAAGAACGAGTGACAACAAGGAAAAAACCCATTAAAAACCGCTAAAAGATTCAATTTTTCCCCTTTAAAAATATTTTACTTTAGAAAACACAACGACCGGACAAAAATGTTTGAAGAGGTGAAATCTTATCTTTCGTTGTTGTTGTCATCCTCGTTGTCGTCGTCAATGTCGTAAACTTTTCACATTTTTATCCTTTTCTCCAGAACCACTGGGCCAATTTCAATTAAACTTGACACAAAGCATCCTTAAGTGAAGATAATTAAAGTTTGCAAATATGAATGGCTTTTGGGAGATGATTTAGAATTATTAAAAATTTGATGGATTTTTTTATAAAATCAAAAACAATTCGGCCAGAAAAGCTGAATTTTGTGTGGAAGCATCCCCAGGTATTGTAGATTCAAGCTTGTTCAATTCGTTATATTTACATTCACTTTCTTTCCCCCTATTCAATTGCATTGATTGGTTTGAGTGATATATACGCATAACACAGAAGACCCAATCACTAAATCTGGTGCGTATGAATACAATCTTCCTTCAGTATTTCTCGAAGAACATGACTGACTCTTCTCACGACTTCAAACCGGATCACGACCCGATATTATACTTACGCTGATCAACATTTCATTGATGTAAATATTTTTTAACAATTAAATGAAATCAATTTATTTATTATTATACCAAAGGTTATATTCATTGAATAACAGATTAAAAATAAAATTGTGTACTTAGAATTTATAGCGTTGTGCACTATTTTTGTCAGCATAATTCGGCTGTTCCAATGTCTCTTCCGTTAATTGCGCATTACTCGTAGAATAAGGCAGAGATTTTGAAAGATAAATTTTAATTGCCGAAGGGGAATAAAG
>WFKH01007768.1:27422019-27448377 GCA_016163765.1 Magallana hongkongensis
AACTACAATGCGACAATTTGTGAGATGACAATGCAAGCATCCTCAGATAGTGTAAATTCTAGATTCTTAAATCTATGATCCCTAACCAATAAAGAGGCTCCAAGAGAGGTTTAAAGTTCAACAAAGAAATATATAGGGAAAATGTTAAAAAATCTCAAGAACTTTACCGCTACAATTTTGTTAGATTGCTATGCAAGCATTGTAAGATATTGTAGATTCTAAATTGTTAAAACCGTGACCCACTGCCAATACTGGGACCCGAAGAGGGGTTCAAACTTTAACATAGAAGCATATAGAGAAAATGATTAAAAATCTTCTTCTCAAGAACTACAATGCTACAATTTGTGATATTACTATGCAAGCATCCTAAGAAAGTGTATATTTTTACGTGTTAAAACCATGACCCCCGGGCCAATACTTGGGCCCCAAGAGAGGTTCAAAATTTAACAGAAAAATATATAGGAGAAATGGTTTAAAGTCTTTATTTTACTGTGTAATTATCCTCATATCTTCATATCTTCAAATCACAGTGACCTTCTTTCACTTTTTATAATTATTTAAAGTTGATTTTACAATTTTTTTTTGTTTTTATTGATAAGTTGATGCCTAGGAAAATAATATTGGTCAGTTGATGCATCTTAGACGTTAACGATATGATGTCCAGAAAAAAGTACTGGGCATCTTTTTTATATATTGTTAAATGTATTGTCAACTCTTAGAATATACGAGAATTTGTGAGTTTAACAATATTTCAAAGAGTTTATATTTAAAACTTTCGAAAGAGAATGATACAGGAACTGTTGTTCAGGTAAGCGATGTGGCCCATGGGTCTTTTGTAATGTATACCATGCACTTCAATTCTAAAGAAAACTATTTTGTGAAATTTTAAAATTTGTAAACCAACAATACTCTAAGAACGGTACATATGCATGCTCGTACAATGGGTATATACAAATCTAATATTCAAAATGTACATAAAGTAAAAGATCAAATCCTTTTAGACATGAAATCAAATACACAATGCACTGCTTCTTAGGCAATATCATAAACACAATGACTTCTAATTCTTAGATCCGATAATAAAAATCATTGTACGTATGTTTTCAATACAGTGTACAGACCTTTGCACAAGATGAACATTTGTCATTGAGTCATCTGAATGTTAACAGAGAGGTTTGGAAAGGTTACTGAATGTCTAAGCTTTGCAATTTAGTAACATTTTGGTTACCTAGCTTTCTGTTACCGAATTCGAAGCTTCATCGTGTGATGTTAATATAAATGATGATGTATATGTGAGAGACTTAATTCAATGTGGATCCATCCTAAGATATTTTAACACATTTTTCATCTTTATCATCTTCATTAGACAAGAAACCAACATTGCTAGAATTTTTCCTTTTTAGGTCACCTGAGTAAACTCAGGTGACCTATTGCTATCTGTATTCGTCCGTCGTCGTGCGTCTGTGCGTCGTGCGTCGTGCGTTAACAATTTACATTTTTAACTTCTTCTTGAACACTACAAGGCAAATTGTTTCCATTTTTAGTGTGAAGCATCTCTATGGTAAGAGAAATGTAAATTGTGAAATTGGTGGCTCTAGCACCCCCAGGGTGCCACAGGTGGAGCCAAATATGCAAAAAACAGCCAAATTTTCAAAAATCTTCTTCTCTACTCCAACACATGTGAGGAAAAAACTGATTGCATGGTTATGATGTCAATGAAGCCCTCTACCAAAATTGTGAAATTCATGGCCACTGGGTCAGGGGTTCAGGCTCTAGGGTGGGGCCAATATGGTCATATAGTAAAAATGTATTAAATCTTAGAAAATCTTCTTCTCTACTCCCATAGATATTTGTTAAAAACTAAATACATGGTTATGATGTCCATGAAGCCCTTTACCAAAATTGTGAAATTTATGGTCTCTGGGTCAGGGGTTCGGGCTCTAGGGTGGGGCCAATATAGCCATATAGTAAAAAAGTATTAAATCTTAAAAATCTTCATCTCTACTCATATATATTTTTTTTTAAAAACTAAATGCATGGATATGATGTCCATGAAGCCCTCTACCAAAATTGAGAAATTTATGGTCCCTGGGTCAAGGGTTCAGGCTCAAGGGTGGGGCCATTATGGCCATATAGTAAAAATGTATTAAATCTTAGAAAATCTTCTTCTCTACTCCCATAGATATTTGTTAAAGCTAAATACATGGTTATAATGTCCATGAAACCCTCTACCAAAATTGTGAAATTTATGGTCTCTGGGTCAGGGGTTCAGGCTCTAGGGTGGGGCCAATATGGCCATATAGTAAAAATCTATTAAATCTTAGAAAATCTTCTTCTCTACTCCCATAGATATTTGTTTAAAACTAAATGCATGGATATGATGTCCTTGAAGCCCTCTACCAAAATTGTGAAATTTATGGTCCCTGGGTTAGGGGTTCAGGCTCAAGGGTGGGGCCAAAATGGCCATATAGTAAAATGTATTAAATTTTAGAAAATCTCCATCTATACTCCCGTATATATTTGTCAAAAACTAAATGCATGGATATGATGTCCATGAAGTCTTCTACCTAAATTTTGAAATTTATGACCCCTGGGACAGGTGTTTAGGTCCTAGGGTGGGGCCAATATGGCATTATAGTAAAAATGTATTAAATCTAAAAAAATCTTTACCCCACACATGTGGGCAAAAAACTGAATGCATGGTTATGAACTCCTCTACCTAAATTGTGAAATTCATGACCCCTTAGTCAAGGTTCAGGACCTAGCATTTGGAGAGCATTTGGAAAGAGTTGAAGGGGGGGGGGGGTAAACAGTTAATGGAGTTATTTTCCCTTGCTTCTTCCTAATGGAGTTATCTTCCTTAGCTTGTTCATATTTAGTAATTAATCATTGAATATAGAAAAATAATGAAGCTGTCCATCAAAGTTATTGATAAGATATTGTGAAAGCATTTGAAAAGAGTTCAGGGAAGAGGATTATAACAGTTAATGGAGTTATCTTCCTTGCTTCTTCATAATGGAGTAATCTTCCTTGGCTTGTTCATATTTAGTAATAAATCATTAAATAGAATGTAATTATAAAGTTGTATGATCAAAATAGTTATGCAAGTATTTTTATCATTTGAAACAAAAACAGTTTTTAAATTTTTTAAGATAAACAAATAAAAGGAATAAGTAGTATAGAAGCCACCTTGTTTTAGTTTATCTATGAAAACATATAAACATAAAACCTATTTTGTAACTTAACATATGAGGGATAAATAAATTGAATGGAATCTGGGCATCTCTTCTATAGTATATCATACACTCTGTTAAGAGCTTCAAGTCTTGTGCTAAACTATAGGGTTAAGAGTCCTTTCCAAAAGATTTCAGGCAGGGGGTGGATGTCATTACATTATTATAATCTTCTAATCTATTATGAAACTCAATTAAATGCATTTATGAGACTCCTCGACAGTTTTGTGTATGGGCTATGGTACTCAGGTGACCGTTAAGGCCACTTGGCCTCTTGTGTAATTATGTTTTTGGTTGAATTAAAATCACAAAACAAGATGTTATTGATATTACTTCTATTCATCCTGTTAATAACACATTAGGACCAGATGATAGCAGCCATAAAATAATTATGAAGGCTACTATTTTTTTCCCTCTCAACGCCTTTGTGTTTATTGTTTACAGTAGATTCCTTATTTTACGCGAGTACTTAATTTCGCGATTCAACCGTTTTCCATCAAAGCGCGAGAACATAAAATCACAAAGGCCGAATTTTTATCATAGTTTCATGTATTGAACATATGTCCCAAAAATAAAAGCGAGATTTTAAAATTCGCGAGATGTGCTTCTCGCGATTTTACGCGGATTAAAATTCCTCGCGTTTAATTAGGAATCAACAGTAATCGCTCTTTGAAAGAATTTCCTAAACCCTGGAAGATAGCGATTGTACTTCCTTTATATAAAAAAGGTGATCCATACATGATTAGTTCTTGAAGACATCGTGTTTCAATGAGAGGCTTCTAGGTCATGATGTATGCCACGCTGCAGTATTTACATCCCTATGCGCTTGCGTAGCTATGAAGCGGAAGGAAAACTCAATATTTATGTGTTGGCCCAACGTGTAATTCTATTTTTTCTCTTTTTAATTTGATTTATTTACTTTTGAACATCGTAATTTTTCAAAAGTTCACCTTTTCATATGATGAATAAAATATGTGGAAATCGTGTAAAAATTCGATATTTGCTAAATCATGGGTTTGTGCGTCAGCATGTCCCTTTAAACATCGGGCAAGGAAACATCGAGGGGACCTACCCTGGGCGCTAATATTTTCAGGATCATCTACTAGTGGTTTACCACTACCACTGTAAACATGTGGTAAAGTGGCCATCTCTAAAAGTAGTTTTTGAGGTTCGGGCCTCCACATATAGAACACTATTCATTATAATAGGGTTTTAAACATCGGGCTCAGAAACGTTCTAGAACGCAGTTCACTTTTGAATTGCGAATAGCGAACTGCGTTCCAAAAACCGATTGCCCCTAGAAACAGGGTAATTTTTGTTGTTTATTTTATCTAGTCGTAAATAAAGTTTTAAAGAGAACATATATGTGTTTAATTTTTATATTTCAATACCTACCCCTTCGTAAGAAATGATGTGCAGTAGAATACTTTTAATTAAATATAATTATTGCATTTGATACGGCTTTCTATAATAAACTTTTCTGTTCAAGTACAACTGGTTTATGACTTTCTAGCTCGATTACCTGTCCCGTGCAAATGCTATCAACAATAATCATGAATCCTTAATAAATATGTTCATGAGAAGATGCTTGTTTTTCCATCCATTGAATTATTATCTGCAATATTCAAAACAACAAAAACAATTGTCCCATTTGTCACAAGCGTTTTATATTTACTAGCATAATTTGGATCTATTAAATAAACAAGTAAATTATACATCCATTTATTGTACTCAGTACGTTTATAGCTTCAATTAAAATAAAGAAAGAACATTTACATTTATCAGATAATTGTGAAATGCTTATGTTGCATTTTATTGTATAATATATATGTAGTACCTGTCGTTCAATTAAGTGATAAGGGGTGTATGAAACGTTTGCATTCCTTTTAAACCCCTTTAGTTTTAGGGGGTTTTTGTGTAATTTGTCAAATACACCGTAAATCAATATCAATCTCTGTAAAACAGAACTATTTAATAAAAACGTTTAGTCTTTACAAATTTTGAATGTATCATCATACAACTTTTGAATGTATCCTTATAGCAAGGACAACGGACGTTGAACGTATCTTTTTTCTTCGAGGGTGTGTCGTTAAAATTGAAATAGCAGCTACAGGAATGAATAATAGAAACTTGTGCAAATATCAAACTGAAGCTTAGATAATAGGCTATTTTTCTGATATTGTATCATTTTGATAGCACACACCGTTTTAGTTTTCTATGTGTCCAAACCTCAAAGTTTCCATTTTTTTCAAGAACTTGCATCAAGAAATGGCTAAAAAAATTTTATGTGACAATGTCTATTCAAACCGAGATTGATAATAAGAGTAATTATAAAACTATATTTTTAATCAATTATTATGAGATTAATATTTGTTTAAGATTGACAATAAAGAACATTTCTTTCCTCAGTGAACGCCTGCTGTCCAGGTAAACAAACAATTTTGAATGTATCATACAGAACTTGAATGAAATGATTCAAATCGGTTGTACGGTGTGAAATCGTTTTTACTTCATCATTCCACTGTGTATCAACTTAATATTGAGTCATTCGACTTTATAGCTAAAGCAATTAAGCCATGGAAAATACTGCTGCATGGTCGTTTGTTTCTGATTTGTCCAAAGCATAGTTTGAAATGTAGTATAAACAATGGCTTTTGAAGTTTAATCCTTTAAGGTGGTATGGGACACCTCCAAGTTGTGCCGTATTGTTTATCGAAATAAACAATAAAATGAAGTGTAACTATATAAGTAGTTTCTTTCTTAATATTGTCGCCTTACAGCGTAGCGCAGTGGGTTAGAGGGTTTAATACGAATCTGTAAGTCATGAGTTCGAATCCCGCTGGGGGTTTTACATTTTTTACCTCTCCAATTTTTTTCAAAAGCTATTTTTTGGTTAAATATTGTAAAATTTGAAAATTCTAAACCGGTGAAAGTATTATAATTATAATGTACTTTAATCCATATTAATATCGACAGATGTCCCATACCACCTTAAAAATAAAAGCTGTCCTATTTAGTACAAAGAAAATATTACATTTTCGATCTTGAACGTTTCAAGATTTTACGTCAACGCATCTGGGGATTATTTTTCGCATGATCTTAGCTGATCAACATATATTGATTATATATTTTCAAATGCCTACAAGAAACTATGTTTACTAAAAAAATTCAATTCAAGGTCGACCATAATAATTTGCCTCTGTTATACACTACTTTTATAAGACCTCAGTTGGAATATGTATCTGAAGTATGGGGTGGGTGCTAAAACCAAGACTTAGAAAAACTTGAAAAACAACGGTATACAGCAGCGAGAATAGTCACAGGTCTCGCTTTGCTAACATCACTCTTGATATAATGAAAACAAATGGGAAGCACTTGATGATAGAAGAAATAAAAAAATAAGAACACTTATGTAATAACTATATAAGATTTATCACAATATGGTATCTGGCTATCTTACAGATATATTTACGAACTAGATGCGATCTCGTAGCTAGCAACGAGTAGGTCTTCCGTTATATTTCGAAACGATGAGATTAAATCCTGAAGAATTATTAAAACATTCTAAAACCAAATTGCCATTAAAAAATTATTGTATATACTAAATGGTACATTCCAATTGTCTTCTATTGTTTTTCAAAATAGTCCTCCCTTTCTAGATATGTAAGATAAAAAAGATAACGTTCCAATTTTTTTTTCAAACTCTTCATTATGTAACACCCAATCCAAATGTCATTTATAGCTACACAAAACAAATACATAATTTCTCATCTCTAATGTGTAACAAAATATTAATCAATTAATGATTTGGATTAAGAAGTCCAACCCTTCTGGGCTCCTAATTTGAACGGCAGCCCATTTCGATACATATCAAATGAAACCTCTTAAGCTTGTAATTTTAAACACATTTCGTTTAAAAAGTTATTTTAAAATTGTTTTTTTGTTGTTAATGAGATATCTGGAAAAAAACGTTTTAGGGATGACCCTTTATTTCCTTAAAGGGTTCGTTAAACCTAATTTTAATGGAGCACACTGTTAACAACATTATTCTCAGCATATTCTCTTCGATATTGCTTTTCAAAATAGTTTTGCTTTTTGAGATATAAAATACCAAAGATTTGGTCTTTTGGCCTCTTAAAATCCTTTATTACGTAACATTTGGGAAAAATGAACTTTTTAGGTAAAAACTGTAAGGTGAACATTTTTTTCCTTCTGATACAATGATATCTGATGAATATTACAAAATATTCTCTTATATATTCCAAGGTTTGACAATACATGAAACAATACATTAAAAGAAGCCTACATTTTTGGACATCATATAAGATTTAAGATGCGTCAACTGACTAATCTTATTATCCTAGGTCTCAACATATAAATTTCTAAAATATACAATAAATAATTTTAAGGGGTGAAAGAAGGTCACTGTGACCTTCATATGAGGATATAAAGATTTGAGGACTTATTAATAATTACATAGTAAAATAACTAAGCATATTATTGTATTTCTTGAAAAGAAGAGTTTTAAACATTTTCCCTATATCTTTCTATGATGGTAAAATAAACTTTGTATTTTTGAAAAAAAAAAATAATCGGGATCGAAGTTCACTAATTTCAAATAATGGTCTTAATTGATGTGTAGTATAATTATGAATACAGTACATACAGGTCAAGTTTTTAATTTTTAATTAAAAAAAAGTTTCTGAAAATTTAAATTGTTATTCTTTTATATCTTTTAAATCTATTTTTTTATTTGGAGATGTCTTTTAAAAAAATGCGCTTGTCTAGTCGGAAAAGTGCCCAGCAAAATTAACTTTTGCGTATTTTTTTTCACTAGTACCGGACAAGCGGACAAGCATAAGTGTTGAACACTGTGAGAAGATTTTTAAACATATCTGAACTTTGAACCCTCTTGGAGCCTCAATATAGGTCCGGGGGTCACGATTTAGAATCTACACTATCTAAGGATGCTTGCATTGTAATATCAGAATTTGTAGCAATATAGTTCTTGAGAGGAAGATTTTTAAACATTTGCCATATATATTTTTATATTAAACTTTGAACCCCTCTTGGGGCCCCAGTATTAGCCATGGGGTCTTTATTTTAAAAATTAAGAATCTAAACTATCTTGCATAGTTAAATATTACAAATTGTAGCATTGTAGTTCTTGAGAAGAAGATTTTTAAACATTCCCCCAATATATTTTTATGTTAAACTTTAAACCCCTCTTAGGGCCCCAGTATTAGTCCGGAGGTCATGATTTTAACAATTTAGAATCTACACTATCTTATTAATGCTTGTATAGTTAAATATCACAAATTGTAGCTTTGTAGTTCTTAACAAGAAGAGTTTTAACATTTTCCCTACATATTTCTATTTTAAACTTTGAACCCCTATTAGGGTCCCAGTATAGGCCCTGGGGCCACGGTTTTAACAATTTAAAATCTACACTATTTAAAAAATGCTTGCATAGTAATATCACAGATTGTAGCTTTGTAGTTCCTAAGAAGAAGATTTTTAAACATTTCCACTATATATTTCTATGTTCAACTTTGAACCCCTCATGGGTCCCTGACTTGATTCGGGGGTTCCGATTTTATCAATTTACAATCTACACTATCTTAGAACGCTTGCATAGTAATATCACAAATTTTAACAATATAGTTCTTGAGTGGAAGATTTTTAAATATTTTCCCTATATATTTCTATCTTAAACTTTAAATCTTCGCTACCTGAGAATGCTTTCACATAAGTTTCAGCTTTCCTGGCCTAACGGTTTCTGAGAAGAAGATTTTTAAAGATTTACTCTATATATTCCTATGTATAAATTCAACCCCCCATTGTGGCCCAACTCTACCCCCGGGGGTCATGATTTTCACAACTTTAAATCTACACTACCTGAGGATGCTTCCACACAAGTTTAAGCTTTCCTGGCCTTATGGTTCTTGAGAAGAAGATTTTTGAAAAATTCTTGAAAATTTTCAATAATTCCTAATTATCTCCCCTTGTAAAAGGGCGTGGTCCTTAATTTTCACAACTTTGAATCACCTTAGCCTAAGGATGCTTTGTGCCAAGTTTGGTTGAAATTGACCTAGTGGTTCTTGAGATGTTGAAAATGTGAAAAGTTTACAGACGGACAGACAGACGGACGGACGGACGACAGACAAAATGTGATCAGAATAGCTCACTTGAGCTTTCAGCTCAGGTGAGCTAAAAATTCTCTAACTTTAAGCTCGTTTAAGAAAAGTTTCCCCCGTTCTAGAACTTTACGGCCATCTTATTTTTCTTTTGGGAGAACGCTATTGGAATGCAATTCTGCAATGTTAAGACATAACTGTGGTTTAAAAAAAAAATCTATTTAAATGCCATATTATCGATAATTCTCTATGCTCTTGTGGAAAATTAGAAGATAACTATCATTTCTTTTTTTCTTGTACGAAATACGGTGTTCTGAGAAATAAATTTGTTTAATGCTATTTCTAGAATTCATAGTTTACACATTGTAGACATCCATGTTTTGTTATGAGGAGATGATTCCAAGGATCTTGCAGAAAAGAATTTTAATCTAAAGACAACAGTTTGTTGTGGGGGGTTTTTTTTCAGTGTACGAGGCTCCATCTTACAAGGCAAAGTTTGAAGTTGAATATTCGACTAGAGACACTCTGGCGTCTAATTGCAAAGCTGGTTTTGAAAATATGCTGGTTGCATATAACACATCAATAGCACAAGCAATAGATGACAAATGTAAGGGTATGGATCCTGGAAATTTTATCATTGGGAGTTTCAGCTCCACAACATTATCATTCAAGGTAATATTTATATAGAATATCACACTGTTGTTTTGATCTCGTCCCTGGTATTGGCCTGAGTGATTGGGGCGCGGGCCGATACCATCAAAGGGCTAATACCAGAGACGAAATCAAAACGAAAGTATGATGTTGTTAATATCACCTAGAACCAAAGATTTTTTTTAAATCAAAATAAAATTCCAAGCAAGGAATATAATAAGTTTAAAAAAAAATCTAAGAATTGTTTCCAAAAGCAAAAAATATGTAGTCTGAATGTAAATCCTTTATATAAAACTTACAAGTTCGGGAAAAAACGTAAGGAAAACATAAGTCAACACTATACGGTAGGCCTAAATAGAGTCTACGGTAGACCTAAAGTGAAAAAAAATTATCACATTTCGTATATTCATTATTATGATAAAAGTGTATTGAAATTTATTATAGATGTTATTATTTTGTAATGAAAGTTACTCAAGATACATTTTTCTTATCAGATTTTCATGTTAGATGAATTATTACATGGCGAGAATTATTGCATTATCCGTTACAACCCGAAAACACTAAAACTCGTCATAAAACAAGAAATTTAACTATCAGCACTGGCCTCGAGCAAACTGTAATTATGTTTAAGTATTTTCACTTTTTAAGTATATTTTTATAAATCATGTTTCGTTTTGCTCGAGGGCTGCGCTCTTTATACATTTTTTAAATTTATAGTAAAATCTGCCTGAAATATTTCAATTTCCGGTGAAAATCGTGTATTTTGCGAAAGCTAGTGTTGCTTACCAAGGCTTTACATGATTATCTTTACCGATTTTTTGTTTACGCTTGACATCTTGTTTGCTATTATGCATTTATTTATTTCTCATAAACAACAAGAAAATGTTGAAATTTTAGGCATTTATACTAGTACAACCGTACCTTGTTCTTTACGATATTTTTTCGGATATACAAAATTCACACGTTTCTATTCATTTTTATACCGGTATGTGTTCGGCAATGTAAGAGTTGTTGGACTTTGTTTACAAACCGTCGTCATTTGATGTTCAATAGAAGGGTATTTGTCATCTTAGATGAAACACTATGTATAGTTTCTATAATTCAAAATAACCAAGAAAGATACTTCCATCTTAAGAAACTTCAATTCGTAATGAATCAAGTTTCTTTCAGTCGAATTTCGTAAGTTTCCTGTCAGATTCAATTCATAAAAATCCATACTGGTAGCGAGTTGTTTGAGTAGATATGGCCAGAAATTAAACCTTACCCTCACCCTAACCCTAACTAACCCTATCCCTAACCCTAACTCTAACACCAAACCTAATACTACTTGACTTACTTTGACTTATTCCTGTTCGCTCCTTGGGGAGCTTAGGGCCACAACCACTCCTCGCCAGCGGACTCTGTTTTGGGCCACTTTCTTTAACTGGGCCCAGGTGAATCCTGTCTCTTTTCCCTCCGACTCCACTGATCTTCTCTAGGTTTGCCTAGGTCTCCCAACCCTCCTCTTTCCCTGGGGGTTCCATTTCAGTGCACGTCTTGTGATGTTTTCTGGGGATTTACGTAGAGTGTGGCCTATCCATCCCCATTTCCTCCTCTTTATTTCAATGTGGATGGGATCTTGTATGGTCTTTTCCCATAGGCTTGTGTTTGATATGGTGTCTGACCATCTGATATTAAAAATATCGCGGAGACATTTGTTGACAAAAGACTGAAGTTTGTTATTGATTGTTTTCGTTACCTTCCAGGTCTCCGAGCCATACAACAGGACTGATTTTACATTTGTATTAAAGATTCTTGTTTTGGTGTTGATGGAGAGTGCTTTTGAATTCCAAATTTGACGGAGGGTGTTGAAAGCATGTCTTGCCTTGTTGGTACGGCTTTTAAGTAAATTTGTCGGTTTCTCTGATGTTCTCTCCATTTAACTGGATTGGTGCATTCTGTTTGTTGTTCATTCTCATCACCTCTGTCTTTTTAGCTCACCGAGACGAATTCGGGATGAGCTTATGCTATACCCCCGGCGTCGGCGTCCGGACCTGGTTAAAGTTTTTGTTGCAGGTCCTGTATCTAAGTTATTACTTGACCTATCTTCATCAGACTTGCATGGATGATGCATCTGGTCCTACTTATGGACTTGAAAGACTTGGATGCTGAATCTGGGCCATGAATTTCAGATGCTGGAGGAGGATAAGGTTTTTGGATCAGGGTGAAGTTTTTGGTGCAGGTGCCCTTTGATAGCAATTTCTAAGTTACTACTGGTCCTAACTTCACCAAACTTGCATGGTTGGTGCGTCTTATGATACTAATGCACCAAACAGGCTTGAATCTGAGCCATAGGTTTCGGATACTAGAGGAGGTTAAGGTTTTTAGAGCTGGTTAAAGTTTTTGGAGCAGGTGCCCTCTGATGATTATACTTAGTTATTACTGGTCCTGACTTCATCAAACTTGCTTGGATGATGCGTCTTATGATACTAATGCACCTGACAGGCTTGAATGCTGAATCTGAGCCATAGGTTGGGATGCTGTATGAGGTTTAGGTTTTTAGAGCTGGTTAAAGTTTTTGGAGCAGGTGATAGCAATTTTGATAGCAATTTCTAAGTTACTACTGGTTCTAACTTCACCAAACTTGCATGGATGGTGCGTTTTATGATACTGATGCACCTAACAGGCTTGAATGCTAAATCTGAGCCAAAGGTTTCGAATGCTGGAGGAGGTTAAGGTTTTTAGAGCTATTGAAAGTTTTGGAGCAGGTGCCCTCTGATGATAATATCTTAGTTATTAATGGTCCTAACTTCACCAAACTTGCATGAATGGTGCGTCTTATGATACTGATGCACCTGACAGGCATGAATTCTGAATCTTAGCCATAAGTTTCGGATGCTGGAGGAGGTTAAGGTTTTAAGAGCTGGTTAAAATTTTTGGAGCAGGTGCCCTCTGATGATTATATCTTTGTTATTACTGGTCCTATTTTCATCAAACTTGCATGGATGATATGTCTTATGATACTGATGCACCAGACAGGCTTTAATGCTGAATCTGAGCCATATGTCACAGGGTCTTGTAATAAAACAACGCTGAATCCCTGGTATGATTTCAGCTACGTACACTGGTTCTTTATTTCGAGGATTATATTATAAATAAAAAAACCTATAAATACAAACACACTCACACTCACAAACAGTTACACAATTCATACGCAACATCGCACGGTAATTTAGAATATTTGAATAAAATGAATTAAAAGTAATTTACAATTAATATAAATAGATATTACAATTACAAGGTAAACGGAAGCTTGCCAGGTATCCAGAACTATGATATACAAAATATATGACATATCTTGCACAGGTAAGGTAAACTTCACTGTATCTACCATGAAGGTAAAAGTTGTGGGGTTGGGGAATTCGCGGGATTTTCGCTAATTATAGTGAGTTAGTAAAGTCATGGATATTAATGAACTTAGTTGTAAATTTCTATTGGTCAGCTTTAATGTAGTAGTAAAGAATAAACACGTGGTCAACATACACCTGTAAACAAATTCCTCACGTGACTAACCAAAACTCATTCATACATTCACTCATTTACCTCTCATACACGCTCGATTGGCAATGCGCGCTAAATATAAATACGCAAAATATAAAACTTTTAAATAACAACTGCGACACATAGGTAGCTTCAGATGCAGAGCCTGATCTCCATTATCAAGGATGCTAAAAATATATCTTTGTTATTACTGGTCCTAACTTCACCAAACTTGCATGGATGGTGCGTCTTATGATACTGATGCACCAGACAGGCTTGAATGCTGAATCTGAGCCATAGGTTTCGGATGCTGGATGAGGTTTAGTTTTTTGGAACGTCACATGTTTAATAGAAAATAGCTTTCATAATTTATTTAACTATAATAGAAATGAATCGCATAGGTAGTTTCAGATGCAGAGCCTGATCTCCATTATCAAGGATGCTAAAAAAATCTCCTACCTCACTCAAACCTGCTTGATAGATGTGTCTGTTGTTAAATGATATAACATGATTCCTATGATATAGTATTGTATGATATAATACACCATTGTTTTATATGATATAATATTATATCATATATTATATTGTAAAAAGTTATATGCTACGATATGATATTGTATCATTTTTTTTGGTACATTATGATATGATATTGTATCATGATATTGTTATGTAAAGTATTGTATTTTTTGATTCAAAATTGTATAATGTAACATTGTATTTTATAATATTTTATCACATAATATTGTTTCATATGATATTGCAATAAATAATATTGTATCATATGATACGATATCGTATAATCATAATATTGTATCATATGATACGATATTGTATAATATGATATTGGTTTATATAATATTTTATTATTATATCACATGAAATTGTATTATATGATATTGTTATATATAATATGATACGATATTTTAAAATATAATATTGTATTATATAATATATTACTATAACACATAATAATGTATCATATGATATAATACAATGTTGATTCAAATTATATTGTATTATATATGATACAATATCATATTATGTATCAAATATGATATAATATCAAACAATACAATATCAAACTATACCATACAATATAATATCATATGGTTGAATATTGTAATGTTTTATGTGATATGATATTGTATCATATAATACTATATTTTTTTATGTATTATATATTTTGATATTGTATTATATGATCAAATACAATAATGAATAACATGGTACAATGTCATATCATGTTACAATATTATATTGCATCATTATTTGTTACAGTATTATATTGTATTATATGATATATATTGTAAGTATCATAAGATGCAATATCGAATTTTATATTATTGTATTGATAAACATTGTATCTTATAATACAATATGAAATGAACATATGATTTTCATAAAATTTTTAACATATGATATACGATATTGTGTCAAAACAGTGTCCATGAATATCCAAGATCATTATTTATGATTTACATATAATATGATAAAGGTGGTCTCATTAAGGTGAAGCCTCATCTCGGTGAGCTTTGTAATCTGTGATTACCCATGTTTTATGTTTATTTTAAGGCCGGTCTTTTCTGCTTCTGCTGCAAGGCGTGACAATTTCTCCTGCGCATGTTGTTGTTTGTGGGATAGCAGGTCAATGTCACCTGCAAAATCCAGGTCCTCGAGGTGTTTGGTGAAGGTCCACTGGATTCCAGTCTTGTTGCCTTGCGCTGTTTTCTTCATGATCCAGTCAATTACAATTAAAAATATTGTTGGTGAAAGAATGCAGCCCTTCCCTACTCCTGTTTCTACTTTAAATGGATGTGTGAGTTTTCCATTGTGGTTTCTAATGATGCTTATGAACTTCGATGGTATTCCATAATGTTCCATTAGCTTCCAGATGGCTGACCTATCCACACTGTCAAAAGCTTTTTCAAAGTCCACAAATGTTGAATATAGTGGAGACTGCCACTCAATAGACTGCTCTATGATGATTCGAAGGGTGGCAATGTGGTCTGTGCATGATCTGTTCTGGCGAAACCCTGCTTGCTCTGGTCTGAGTTCCTTGTCCAATGCTTCTTTCATTCTTTCCAAGATTACTCTTGTTAGAACCTTGCTGGCAATGGATAAAAGCATGATACCTCGCCAATTTCCACATTGCGACAGGTCACTTTTCTTTGGTAGTTTAACCAGGTATCATGTTTTCCAAGCATCTGGAACTTTTCGTTCTTCCCATATCTTTTGTAGTAGAGGTTGTAACATCTCTGCAGACTTTGTTGGGGTAGCATTAAGAGCCTCTGGAGGAATGTCATCTGGACCAGCTGCTTTTCCATTTTTTCAGTGTTTTAATTGCCTTGATAATTTCTACTCTAGATGGGGGTCCGGTAATGATGTGAAGTCCATTCTTTATTGTTGGAATGCTTGCAGTACTGGGTGGTGGTGGCCGATTTAGAACTTCCTTGAAGTGCTCTACCCATCTAGCTCTTTGTCCTATATCACTACTGATAATCCTTCCCTGTTTGTCTCTCACTGGGGTGTTGGTGTTCACATTCTTTCCTGACAGCGTTCTGCTTATATTATTTCATACAGCGTTTTCATGTTGTTTTAACTGGCTGCTGTCTCTGCCTCTTCAGTCATGTCATGGACAAACTGTCTCCTGTCTCCTAATACTAAACTAACCCTAACCCCATCTTGTAACCAGAAAAGGGTAAAAGTCAGGACTAATTTCTGGCCATATATGTGTTTGAGAACGTTCATAAGCGCGTCCATTCCTTTAACCGCTTAATTCTTACTATCTAATTTATTTTTGGTTTTCTAAGATGTAATCTCGTGTTTCATCCTTCTCTAAATTTCTCCATAATTTAAACGTTGATTGATATTAAATAAAGCCTGCTATTTTTCAAAATACACAACCGTTACGTAGGTTACATCTCCTTACTTAGATACATAACACTGTTTTGGCGCTATTTTCGAATTATTATCTTTTAAGTTTTCATCATTAAATAAAAATAGTCTGACGTGCAATGTGATGTTTTATGATATTTATTAAATCCTAGTAGTTGCGCAAGAGGTGATCCATACCAGCCCCGCAGTATCCGTATCAGCCACAGCAGCTTCAAGTATTGAAATGTTACAAGAAAATAAATACAGAATACAAGAACAATACATTGATTATGAAAAACTAATGTTGGACTACTGATTAAACACTGAAATAAAACGAAGAAATTTAAACAATCATTAAACTATTTATTACCCCCAATTACTTAAAGAAAACTACTGGTGAAGTTTTATATGATTAACTCTGGTGATCAAATTGTGGCGAGTCGACGCCACCAACGAGTCTTTATCACCAACACTCTCGTTGTCCTAAAACTGTGATGGAACTTGCGGGACTACTCTTTATGACTTTAATAATTTCATTTATTATTTTGCACTATAAGCTTGAAGCTTTCTATTGTGTTGCTATCTTTTAATTGTCATATCTGCTTTTCTTTTGCATACATTATTTTTAATCTAACTGAGAGTTTTCCAACTACCAGGAGATAATCAAGTGCAGCATATGCTTCCCTTATTGTTTTTACATATGTTACAGTGATCTTTTAAGTTTGGCACTCATACATGCGTGCTTTATTTGGTTCTGCTAATGATGGTCAGGAGATACCCAGGTGGTTTTATGAATATCCTTATGCCAAGGATGATTGTACCTCGTGTGACTAGGTTGGTTTCTGCACAAAAAATCCACAAAAACCTGACCGTTTTCTTTAATCTCTTCCTTTCCATGTTTTCCCAAGATTCTTTCATACTCTGGGTTGTCAGCACAAACTTTGTTATTTAATCTCCTATCAAATTGTTAGTTTCAATTTCTTTTTATTTATCATAGTTGTTTATAGTATGGTATAAAATTCGGTCTTCTTTCCTCATTTGCATTGTTGGTTTGGGCATACCACATGATCACATTTTAATTTATTCTTTTATTTAAAAATTTAGCCCTTATTTTCTCGAATTCTCTCCCACCCAATCAGTACCTTCTCGGTTTCCTTAGGAAGCGTGATTGCAACGTAACTCCTTTAGTATGTAGTGAATTTTTTCTTCATGATTTAAATATTTAATACTTTTAGCAGAATTAATTTTCTTTCTTCCAGCCTGTGTTCATTTTGTTTCAAACTGTTCCAAGGACTCAAGATTGTACCTTTCCATTTCTTTAGCTGTGTTGGCTGCCATTTCCGCCTTATACATAATTCTCACATTCCAACTTTCAAATCTAATAGGTTCCCAAGGTCTAAAGCAGTTCCGCTGCTTAGCTTCTCTGCACATTTCAGCATCATACAGATTTTGTTTCGAACTGGTACTCTGACTTATAACTTTTATTGTCTTTTATTGTTTCTGAAATACTTTTTGTTTTATGAGAAATGATGATTGGCCATTTGCTCAACCCCCGGCTTACGAGGAGGGCCAGGGATTTAAAATTACTTTCCTCTAGATTTTTGCCAGTTTTGCTGTCGAGTCATAGCTGACATGAACGACACAGGGAAATGTTCTACAATCATCGAAGATTTTCGAAATATGTGTGTCTGGATTTCAGTCTTTGTTTCGTCTTTCATTGAATATACCTTGCCAGTGCTGTGGTTGTCATAGTTTTTCAATACTCGTTTTTACAAATCTTTCCATTTAATGTAACGTGTTCGGGTGAATAAAATACCTAAATCCGGTGAAGCATGAATAGTGCTCTCGGCCTATACAGGAGGTGTTTAGCAATGAGCGTAACAATAGAAATCAACAATTAATATGGCGGTAGTCTGAGATAAAAGGGAAATACTGCGATTTTATGAATTCATGTCAGCCTTAAATCTACCGGGTTTAGTTTTAGAGTTTCCTGTCTTACATGTACATAAGTTGCCAGGCGAAGTAAAAACAAAACACTTGGACGGATGATGAGTGCTTAGTCATGACCACACTCTGGAATGGCCAACACATTGCATTTCTGGGGCCCTTGCTGCTCCGAAAACCCTTTAATTTAGCCTGAGCCACTAGATACAAGTTTCCATGCATGGCCACGATGAGGCATTAATGAAGTCTTAGTAGTGTAGAGGATTTGTACTTGAAGGAGAAGATTAACGCACTCAATTTTCCTTTTCACCTACAAGTAGACTAACCATCGGCGACAGTAGATCTACATTTTGATACTCATCACACTAGACAAATTTCACTATTAAGCGGAAGCTACCACATACAAACGGAACCATTTTTCTAAAATATTTTAAAACTTGCAAAAACTCTCATATTTTTCAAGATTTTATAATGCATAAAAACTATATACATTGTATATATAAAATCATTGAAACCTACTTTTGGGACATCATATCTTAAGTTTTAAGATGCATTTAAATGCCCAATCTTATTATCCTAGGCATAAACATATCAAAGGTAGCCAAAATGGAAAATGAATGACAAAAAGCATAAAGGGTTTTTATCACGTTTTCAAAAAATAAAGTTTTTTTTATGATTTTATATCATACTTTAAACCTTAACAATGATAAAAATTCTATTTATACAGCTCTATTCCACATAGAAAAGCCTTTAAATGAGCTCGCTTTCAGCTCTGTCCCGATTTGTTTTTCATTTAATTAGATTGGGTATCAGGTGGTCTCGTGACGCCAAAGGTGTTAATCCTTTACAATTTGTTCAATAAGATGATCATTATTAGAGATGATTATTGGTCAAAATAAACACATTTTTTCGGTTTTTTTAGCATAATCGTTGAGACATATATCACAACTATTATTTAATATTGATAGTGATTAACATGCTAAAATATCGAAACCTAAGTAATTATAATTAAAATATGGCCACGAAGGGAAGTCGGATATTTATGCTTTGAAAAGCAGGCCAAAGAAATCATTAATTAAGCAGAAAATACAAATAGTTGAAACTACTGTTTATCAACTGTTGTTCGTTTGTTTTGTTTTTACATTCAATACACTAGTAACGTTATGTCTAATGATATCGAAACAGCGACCGTGCCGCTGGAAACAGTAAAGAAAACATGGCGAAAACTGGCAGCGATATATTCTACTCAGTAGAAAAAAAAATAATTTGTGCTTTTATTGACTTGATTTGATACAGTCTGGAGAATTGGTCTATGGTATAAACTACTAGATAATGGAATAGCGGGAAAATGTTATGCTTTGATACGAAATATGTACAAAGGAATTAAATCTAAGATATGTTTGAACGGTATGTCATCCGATTTTTTCTGTTGTTATATAGGTGTACGCCAAGGAGAAAATTTATCTCCTTTTTTATTTTCTATTTTTGTTAATGACCTAGAAGATTTTCTATTAGATAAAAACATTGTTGGGTTACAAAGTATTAGCTCTTCCATTGAAGATGAGTTGATGTTATACTTAAAACTTTGCCTGTTATTTTATGCAGACGATAGGGTTATCATGACTGAGACCGCTGATGATCTTCGGAAAGCATTAGATGAATTCCATGTGTATTGTTCCCGGTGGAAACTAAATGTCAATGTAAAAAAACCCAAAGATATTAGTTTTTTCAAAAGGCCCTAAGCCTAAAAATATTTTTTATTATAATAATAACGTTGTTGAAATTGTGAGTGAATTCAAATAGATCTTTTTATAAAGCCAAAAAGCACTTAGTCGAGCAAGCACAGAAATCTGTGTATAGTATTATTAGAAAAATAAGACTCTTTAATCTACCACTAGAACAACCGTTTGATCTCTTTGATAAAGTAATAGTACCGGTGTTATATAGTGCCTTTTCCCCCTAGCCATCCCCCCCCCCGGAAAAATGGCTATATAGCAGTCCCCCCCCCCCGGAAAAATGGCTATATAGCAGTTTTTCCCCCACGGAAAGCTGACTATATAGTGGGTTTTCCCCTCTTTTATAGCCAGATTACCCCTACTATATACTAGTAGATTTTCCTCCTGTTTTACATTCCGGTCATGTTTATGGCGGACCATTCGTGGCAATAATTTGCAATATCTTAGATGATATTGATTACTCATAATAAAGGTTAATAAATGCATTTATAAATACATAGTATAAAATACATGTTTTTCACCCCTGATATGAACAAAGGCACGCGCCATCATTACACTTTATTTCACCCTTTATTGCACCTTTTTGGAACACTTTTGCAACTAATTATTCGGATTTCGGAATACTTTGGATTTTTTTATCGTTTGTTCTTTTTCTTTTAATCATTGCATATCTGCAGTTTGGACTTTGACGTTATGACATGGACATTTGTTTTATAAAAGACGTCACAATACATTTGAGCGTCAAAAATACGCGGGTTTGGATATTGGAAAACTAGAATAAAGCTGGATAAAGTTTTTCACATGAAAATATAAACGAGTTATATGTATCTATCAAAAATATGATCAAAACAACATTACATGGCAAAATCTGTATCACACTCAAATCAAACCTCGACCAATATCAGCCCTATCAGGCTTTTGGGCTGATATTGGAGTCTCGGGTTGAATATGGGGTGCATGCATGGTACAGATTTTGCCATGTATTATTTTCTATGAATTAAGCTCCTCCCAGGAAAATAACTGACCAATCTTGACTTAATTTTGCGGAGGAAGGATTTATTACCCCCTTTGTCCCAAAAGGCTATAGATTTTAAGTTAATACCTTTAGATTAGAATTGAAGATCTTAAATGTAATTATATATATCTACTGCTAAATATCAAACAGGAGACCGGGAGCATTGATGGGAAAATGAAAGTGAAATGAAAAAAAAATATTTAAAAAAAAATGCTTGTGGTATCAATTTGAAACACAAATTACTTATATAATTCAAATCGCTCAAAACTGAAGTTTAAAAAAGAGCCAAATTCGGAAGTGACGGAGGATTATCTTAAATCCCTACGAAACATCTACTACAAAAGGTTCTTTATACGTAAAACAAATTCAAGTTTTAAAAACTATGAAAACGCACTAAGATTAGAAGGTCAGACGCACGGAAAGGGAAAAAAATAGTGGTTTAAATCTCTTTTTTTTCTTTTGAGATGAAGTTTAAATGATGTTTTAAAGGAATTGTTTTTAAATTCCATTGAACCATATTAAAACATAAAAAAAAAAATCTTCAATTTTAAGATAAATTAAACGAGAACAAGACTTAAGTTATTACGAGGATTGGACGCGGGTCACCTAATGAGAAACCATTAATCAAGTCACCGAGATCGTCGCTGAGAAATTTTAAGGACGAAAATCAAGCATATGCATTAATCAATTTTAATACAAAATCCATATTCTGAATTAAATATCAAACCTATATAATCTTACAAATATTAAAGATTAAAATAAATCAATCGCTCCCGGTGACGACAGGATGTAACGACGAACGCTCTGATGTATTAAAACCGTCCGTAAAGATAAGAGTAACATTATATAACTCTGAAAAAACCCCTGAACCATTGAAGATAAATCGAAGATATTTTGATTATTGTTCTCGAGTATTTACAACTTGGTTCAATTCAATGTAAATTCATACGAAACAAGAATTAACAAAAATGATGAATCATTTAATTGCGAATTTCGCACATATGCGCATTATTACATTCGTAAGTCCAGAATATTAAATTAATAATTCTTATAAAATCTTAGATATGAACAAAAATAGTTCATGCCCACTCTGATTAAACCATTTCATAAATGTCTTTTTTATCTACTTGGAGGTGATATATACTTTCGAATGATATCAATCATTTTGCCTCAACGAAAATTGATTAAGGTCGTAACACACTATTACGCCATGAGCAATCCTTGAGTTCTTTCAAAGATTCTCGAAAACAAAGATTTAGCCAAAAAATTGCACAAACAGACAGACGGACTGATTTATACAAAAATTCGCAAAACATTTTTCATTTACAAATTTAGAGCACATGGTTATGCAAATAAGTAAATACTAGTATCTTGTCAAACCAGGTAATTTATCAAATAATTACTTAAATTAAGTTCAATGTTTTTCATGATACGTATGTTCAATTTTCAGCATTGTCTATAAAAAATAATAAAACAGCAAAACGAAATCAACCTGTACAGATGGATACAGGTATACGCAACCTGGGGGTGTTAAACATTGATTTTAATCCTTACTGGGTTTCCATTAATATTTTTATAAAATCTGAACCAAAATTGTAAGGGAGAAACCCTACTATGGGGGAAAAACTACTATATAGTAGCTTTTCCCCCTGGGGGGAAAGGCTACTATATAGCAGGTTTTCCGGGGGGAAAGCTACTAGGGGGGAAAAACTGCTATATTGCTCTATGGTTGTGAAATTTGTTATTATTATTGAAAAAATCCATTTGAAATTTTTAAAATATGTAATATGTTTGAAAAGTAGTACGCCATCTTATATGGTCTATGGTGAATCAGGTCGTTATCAATTATATGTCACTGTATATTCTCGAATAATTTTTTATTGGACAAAAATGATCCAAGGTCAAGACAATAAGATTGTGTTTACTGATTATAAATATTTAGCAAATCAATATATGTATAATAATGACTGTGTAAATTCATGGATTGATTCTATTCGACATATTTTAGATTCTTGTGGTTTTTCTAATATCTGAACAGAACAATGTACAGCAACATATACTGTTAAGTGGATTTCTGCTGCCATCAAAAAAAGATTACAGGACCAGTTTATTCAGAAATGGGCAAATGATATAAATAATTCATCCAAGGGTCAAATACACAAAATTTATAAACAACATTTTGGATTTGAAAAAAAAACTTAAGCATTCTTACAAAAAAATTTTGGAAACCACTTTTTAAATTCAGAACATCAAATCACCGTTTACCGATTGAAACCGGTAGATGGTATGGAATTCTTGTAAATAACAGAAGTTGCACACTCTGTAATATTGGTAAATTAGCGGACGAATTTCATTTTATTCTCGAGTGCAAATCCCTCTCAACTTTACGTAAACAATTTTTACTACCAAGTATTGTCACAAACCAAATACATTAAAATTTAGGGAACTGTTGACGACATCAAACTTAAAAACATTGAAAAAATTAAGCACTTTTATTTTGAACATCCAGGAGCAAGTCTGCTGTCCAGCCTAAAGTATTTTAGCATTAATTATTATTCTTCGCGTATTAAATAACAATTAAACTCTGTATTCTACATGATCATCCACTTTTTCTACCACTTTTTGTATTATTGCTATTTTTTTTCTCTTACTTATGCTTATTGTCACATGTATAACTATGTTGTGCTATAATATTATATATAATTTATTACACCCTCGACATTACAATTTAACGCAAATAACACAATTTTGTATCTCATGTACCATTGTATTTTAATGATTTGAGAGAATAAACAAATTGACATTTATCCCCTTTACAGGTGGCTTCACAGGACACCTGTGGCAATTGTCTCAGGGCATTCATCCGTGATGTCCAGCAATTTATGACGATATACAATCAAAACTAAACATGAACGTTTTTCTAAATTTAATTATTTTTGTCACATACAATTGATGCATGTCAGTAATTAAGTATTTGAAAACTTTAATTGTACGAAATGCGGGACAAATGAATTTGTTTTATTTATCCATGTAAATTCTGGATATCGATATAACATAATGAATAAAGATTTTAAATTAGGATCATTGCTTAGAAGGTGTCTTCCCACTTAGCCAAAAAATACAGGTAAAATACTCAGAAAAATACTGCTGAGAATTCACAGCATACGAAATTCAAAATGATCGACCGGCTAGTCAAATTGTGAAGTGAACTTTCCACTATTTGATTCATTTATTGTTTAAAGTTTAGAAATATTAGATGATATTGTCATTCTTTGCTTATATTTATATACATAAAATCCTACCAAAAGTAACAAAAGGTTTTGATAATAGTAAGAGTGATTGATACCCATGACATCACACAAACGGGCGCACAGCTATCGCTTTCAAAATATGCATATTGTGAAATTCAAACTTTGATGCTTAAAATAAGTCCTAAATCGGCTTCAAGAGCAATTATTTCAACACCATCTTAGATATATATGTACCAAGGAATGTTTCTAAAGTGATTTTAAAAACATGATAAAACCCCTTTAAAGTAGGTTACTTTGACTTAGTTGAACGATACACAAACTAACAAAGTTTAATGACCATATGCTTAAACTTATCAAGATTTGACAATAAGAAATTGCGAAATACCGAAATTATGCTAGTTTGACGTGACCTTGATATAATGATATGAAGATATAAGGATGTTTGCTACATGTGTAAGTTATATCACAAAATGTAGCACTGTAGTTCTAAAGAAGATTAATATACATTTTTTCTATCTATTTCTACTTTGAGCATCGAATCCCTTCTGGGTCCCTGGTATCGGCCCATGGAGGGAGGGGGTGGGGGTCATTTTACGATGATTCTGATAGGTTGAAATTCTTGAATTTTATAATGTTCATCATTTTGTTTGTTGGTACTTGTGAAGAAATGCCTAATTTTTTTGATAATATATTTAAAAAAGCATTGTTATAAAACATTAAGAAGTTGTTGCTATGTAGCATAGAAAATCACGCAGAAATTCTTTCTTTATAAAAAATCTATAGCAACGCCAATTTTCAAAGCAAATTCAGAAGATTTAAGCGATGTAAAAATTAGGGACCTACATGATTTTCCTCATCAATAGTTATCAATTTTTTATTATTTTATTTAGAAAATAAATGCTTTCTTTTGTGCTTCATGCGGGTATGAAGGTAGCTAACATTGCAGAAAAATACCTAACTCGCGTTATTGGGTTATGTAATTTTATCTGCGATGCAAGCTACAGTGTACCTTCATAGCCCGAATGAAACACCAAAGAAAGCATTTCATTGTTTATATTTGTATTTTGAATCACTCAATCAATTATTCATATAGACAGCATTTTTTTATCACGTTTAGCTCAATATGCGGTGGATATCACTCGGGTAATACATTTTTGATATTACACTGTGATGACGTCAAATTGGATTTTTACCTATTTCTATTTACGTCAGGATTCTTCAATAAAAATCATAAAAAAGGAAATAACATATAAAAACATAGGATAAAATGAATCTCTCATGGTATATGATTTTTATCCAACTCGTTGAGTGATTTCTATGCTCTCGCCAAGGCTCGGGGTTAGAAAACACACAACTCGTTGGATAAAAATCATTTCCATCACAAACCATGAGAGATCATTTACCATCACAAACCACGAGAGATCCTATATATAATATGATATTACATGTTTATGACTATGAATTATATATATTAAAAAAAATGTTATTTGGTATATTCAGTTGTATATATTCTCACTATATAACTCTATAGACGAATAGTCATATAAACTCATCCAAAAAATAGTAACGGGTCAATTTTTTTAATATTAACCGGAATAATATCGAGAGGATATCCCAGTTTTTCAATAAGTCGTTTCTGATTCGTAATTACGTTGACGGTGACGTAAACAAACGCTCGATACTTCAAACCAAGGTGACGTCCTAATTGGCAATCAGTCAAAACAGGTGAACAACAGGCGCGCAACATGGCGGTTTTCTAGCTAAAGATAGAAGGATTTGCAAATTACTGAGGAGTAAAAACAGGTAGAACATCCTTAGCATAATTCATAAGGGCCGCAGAACATCACAGGAAGCCATTTGATGCCGTGGATATTTAGGAAATGGACTTGGCGCAAAATCAACTTCGTGAATTCTCTGTTGAGATCCTTTCTTGAATATAAACCAAGTACTCATACAGCAAAACATATGTTGACCGTGTTTTCGGGCAACATTCATGTA
>WFKH01007768.1:27465225-27498988 GCA_016163765.1 Magallana hongkongensis
CTGCAATACATGTTTATCTGCATGCAGCAACAAATCGTCACTGATCGGCCGAGTACTTTAAGTCAAGTTTCATCATGATTTGTTCATCATATTTGTGTTTATTTTATTTATTTTATAAAATGTGTTAAATTTAAAGATTGTTAATTTTAACTGGTGTCCTTTATCAGCATGTTGAAACTCCAGTTTCAGATCTCTAATGTTATACATTATATTTTTAATTCAATACTTATTTTGTGCATATTTTGTTGAACAAAATTATTTTTTTTTACTTCTCTAATATTGTGTAATCACAAACTGTCTTTTTCATTTTAAAAAAGTCCAAATTTAATGCAAAATGTTTGTCTTGTCGTAACCTTTTTGCATCTGTTAAAAAAATAAAACTGTAATGACAATTAAAGAATTTTTTTTTCATTTTGGTTGTAGATTAATATAATATACATGATTGCTTTACTGTATACATTTGTTATTTATAAATATTGCATATATTGTACCATTGATGCCACAGCACAAAAAATGCATTGAACCAATATTTCTGCAATGTCATTTCTCTTATGCAAATGTATTGCCAGAAAGGTGTTGCAGCAAAATTTTTGCCGTAACACTTTTGTGACAATTTTGCTGCAATCTCAAGTATTGCCAGAAAGGTGTTGTCGCAACAATGTGTTGCGGCAACATCTTTCTGGCAATATTGCCGCAATCTCATTTGCATACGAAAAACGATACAGCAGCAATATTGCCGCAATGTATTGCCAGAAAGGTGTTGTCGCAACAATATGTTGCAGCAAAACTTTTGCGGCAACATCTTCCTGGCAATATTGCCGCAATCTCATTTGCATACGAAAAACGTTACAGCAGCAACATTGCCGCAATGTATTGCCAGAATGTTGCTGCAATATTGCTGCAATATTGCCAGAATGTGTTGCCAGAAGGTCAATATTTTGGTAAGGGACATAATGAATAGAGATTTTAAATTAGGATCATTGCTTAGAAAGTGTCTTCTCACTTAGCCAACATTTTGAAAAAATACAGGTAAAATACTCAGAAAAATACTGCTGAGAATTCACAGCATACGGAATTCAAAATGATCGAATGGCTAGTCAAACTGTGAAGTGAAGTTTTCACTATTTGATTCATTTATTGTTTAAAGTTTAGAAATATTAGATGATATTGTCATTCTTTACTTATATACATAAAATCCTACCAAAAGTGACAAAAGGTTTTATTAATAGTAAGAGTGATTGAACCTATGACATCACACAACATGGCTCGCAGCTATCGCTTTCAAAATATGCATATCGTGAATTTCAACCTTTGATGTTTAAAATAAGTCCTAAATCGGCTTCAAGAGCAATTATTTCAACAACATTTTAGATATATATGTACCAAGGAATATTTCTAAAGTGATTTTAAAAACGTGATTAAATCCCTTTAAAGTAGGTTACTGTGACATAGTTGAACGATACACAAACTAACAAAGTTTAATGACCATATGCTTAAGATTATCAAGATTTGACAAGAAGAAATTGCGAAATACCGAAAGTATGCTCGTGTGACGTGACCTTGATATGATAATATGAAGATATAAGGATGTTTGCTACATGTGTAAGTTATATCACAAAATGTAGCACTGTAGTTCTAAAGAAGATTTATATACATTTTTCCAATCTATTTCTATGATGAACATCGAATCCCTTCTGGGTCTTTGGTATCGGCCCGGGGGGGGGGGGGGGGGGGGTCATTTTAAGATGATTCTGATAGATTGAAATTCTTGAATTTTATAATTTTATAACGTTCATCATTTTGTTTGTTGGTACTTGTAAAGAAATGCCTAATTTTTTATTATAATATATTAAAAAAAAAATAATTATCAAATTTTTATTATTTTATTTAGAAAATAAATGCTTTCTTTTGTGCTTCGGGTATGAAGGTAGCTAGCATTGCAGAAAAAATACCTAACCCGCGTTATTGGGTTATGTAATTCTATCTGCAATGCAAGCTACACTGTACCTTCATAGCCCGAATGAAACACAAAAGAAAGCATTTCATTGTTTATATTTATATTTTGAATGAGTCAATCAATTATTCATATAGACAGCGTTTTTTAAAATCACGTTTGGCTCAATATGCGGTGGATATCACTTAGGTAATACATTTTTGATATTACACTGTGATGACGTCAAATTGGATTTTTAACCTATTTCTATTGACGTCAGGATTCTTGCATAAAAATCATAAAAAAGGAATTAACATATAAAAACATTGGATAAAAAGAATCTCTCATGGTATATGATTTTTATCAAACTCGTTGAGTGATTTCTATGCCCTCGCCAAGGTTTGGGGTTAGAAAACACACAACTCGTTGGATAAAAATCATTTCCATCACAAACCATGAGAGATCATTTACCATCACAAACCATGAGAGATCCTATATATAATATGATAATATTACATGTATATAACTATGAAATATAGATATAAAAATTTCATTTGTTATATTCAGTTGTATATTCTCACTACATAACACTATATAGACGAATGGTCATATAAACTCATCCGGAAAATAGTGACCGGTCAATTTTTTTTAAAATATTAACCGGAATAATATCGAGAGGATATCCCAATTTTTCAATAAGTCGCTTCTGATTCGTAATTCGTTGACGGTGACGTAAACAAACCCTCCTTACATATACTCCAAACCAAGGTGACGTCCTAATTGGCAATCAGTCAAAACAGGTGAACAATAGACGCGCAACATGGCGGTTTTTTAGCTAAAGATAGTAGGATTTGCAAATTACTGAGGAGTAAAAACAGGAAGAACATCCTTAGCATAATTCATAAGGCATAAGGGCCGCAGAACATCACAGGAAACCATTTGATGCCGAGGATATTTAGGAAATAGACTTCGCGCAAAATCAAATTTGTGAATTCTCTGTTGAGATCCTTTCTTGAATAAAAACTAAGTATTTATACAGCAAAACATATGTTGACCGTGTTTTCGGGCAACATTCATGTATTAGACCCTTTGGGACGTATATATTGCTCTTCGTTTCGCATCGGGTAATATTTCGTTCCTCGGGGGCTAATATAAGCAATCTTGCCCTCAACTCCAGTCAATATTTGTATGATATGATTATTAAATATGATTTGTTTCTTATAATTTAAAATATGTATTGTGATTGAATGAAAGTGTTATATAATACTATATTTATTTAATTATTAATTAATGAAAAAGGCGTTTAGTGTCTCGACCTGTAGAGAATGTTAAAATAGCAGACAGAAAAGGATGCAATATTCTAAATATGCTGCAAATCTCAGTTGTTTGAATTAGGTGAAAGGAAAAAAATGTCTTTAGTGTCTCGACCTGTAGAGAATGTTAAAATAGCAGACAGAAAAGGATGCCATATTCTAAATATGCTGCAAATCTCAGTTGTTTGAGTTTGGTGAAAGGAAAAAAATGCAAAACCTTCATTTTTATCAGTGAACATCTACTTTGATTATTCTACAAACATTTAGTAAATATAGTTGTCTGATTTTGAATCGGATTAAATGTGGTGAAATACCGTTCCTGATTTATGATGAAATGACACAGGATAATATTATAATTTTTAAAAGTTTTTTTTAATCATGAGAATTGTTATACTTTTCAGATAACAACTGTTATTAGAGGAGAGTTTATTGGAGATGGATTAAATTCTGCAAGGGGTACTTGCATCAACGTTATAACATATACATCTCCATCATTTATTTTACCTGTTTCATCTGTAACATGTTCAGGGAATCAGCAAGCCAATTTTACAGTAGTGGATATTGGTAACTCTGATGCTGGAAACAAGTGTAGTGACAATATGGTACTTGTGAACA
This sequence comes from Magallana hongkongensis, assembly GCA_016163765.1. Lineage (NCBI taxonomy): Eukaryota > Metazoa > Mollusca > Bivalvia > Ostreida > Ostreidae > Magallana > Magallana hongkongensis. The sequence continues at coordinate 27,469,087 of WFKH01007768.1, forward strand.
GTCAATACTGTGGTAAGTAAACTAAGGATAGCTACAGAAGAAACTGATATAAATTAATAATGAATAGTACTGTACAAGTCATGTCCATTATTTATAATCTTATTACAATTGGTTACCTTTCGCCTCCTAACAAAAATTCAATATTAATATATCAGAGAAACTGTAGATCGGGATTAAAAGTATTGTTATTACAGTAGTATTTCTATAATGTCAAATTGAGTCTGTTTATAGGATGAAGTTGTGTAAAAGAAAAATGGGTTTTTCCTACGTATAATGTGCTTCCCAAAATGGCAAAAATTTCAGTTTCATTTTTTTAAAGATGTGTTTATAATTATTCCAAGTACAGATATTAGATAATGTAGGTAAATCTCATCTTAACAACACATGTAATGTCTTGATTGATAATAAACAAAATTATTTCATATGTGTTAAATGAATAGTCACAATATTATAAACAAATATGGGCTGTATGTTGATTATTGATGTCATCGCTGATGCCTAGGCTTAAAAACCATCAATTTAATCTAGAAGACAAAATACAAATACTAATTGATTTTTTATCATAATCATTGGTAAGTCGTACCTTGTACGATTGATTTTAAGCAACAAAACTTTGACGATCAACATGTCGAGACATGTGCATGCTCTTCTCGAGATTGTTTTCTGATCATTAACAGCAAGACGACATCTGCAGGTAGTTAGCAGGTCTCGTAGCTGTTTTCATGAAAGAGAATTAACTAACGAAATATTTGTTGTAAAACCCAGGGAATGATATTTAATTATGCTACTGTTAACCAATTTTTATTTGCGTGCAAGAACCAGCAAGAAAATTTATTTGGTTTCTAACCTTGAAATCACAAATATTCCATCACTAGGAAATCAGAGAAATAAAATAGTAGCATGTTTTATGTTGGTTTACAGTTTTGATTGTGATTGAGTATCTTCCAAAATTAGTTAGTACACTAATTGGATTACATATAAAATATCAGTTACTAGAAACTGGTTGATAATAAAGGTCATTTCATCATATTTTCACCTTACCAGATTTTTATTTTTAATAGTGAAATGTCCACCAGGAAGATACTTCAGTGGATCTAACTGTGTAATGTGTGCAGAAGGACAGTACCAGAATTTGACTGGGCAGTCATCTTGTAAATCTTGTGATGAAAATACTGTATCAAGTGTTGATAGAACAACGTGTGTTGGTATGTCTATTTTGTGAACAAGTTTATTTAAAATTCTGATTATTATTCAAATGTAATGATTTTTTAATTGTATTAGCTAGGAATAGTTTGCAAAATTTAAAGATGATTTTACTTGAATTTAAGGCCACCTAAGTAACTCAATTGACTTTATTTAACTTTCGATGTTGTTGTTTATTGACTTTTTAAAAAAAAATAATTCTCCCCTGAAACTGCCAGAGAATGCTGAGTCAACCAGGTTACCTTTGCTAACGTGTGTATCTGTATGGGAAGGGCAACATGAGTTTTAAAATTCATGATCCCAAACCTGAAGGGTGAAAGTTTTGCTTCATAACTTTAAAAATTTGAAATCTTTGAATATACCAGTATCCTTTTCTACTACAAACAATCTAGTAGAAAACGATCTAGGTGCATGGTAGAATTAAGTCTCCCCTAAAATAATGAAAATAAGTTGCATGTTTTAAAAATTTTCTCAAAAACCAAACAGCCAGTAAAATCAAAACTTTACATATTAACCTACAGTAAGCTCACCAGTGTCCCTATGAAAACAATAGTCACTCTTATCATAAAGTCTACGCTTAGCATTGAAGTGTTGATGCTTTGGTCATTCGTTTCAAATCAGGTAAAAATATGGCAAGCAACACAATGTAACAAAGTATAAACGTGTGAAAACAGAGGATTAAATAATGTAATTAAAGGGCCATGGTCACGATTTTTGTCAAATTTTATTTTTCTATTTTTATTGTTTACAATGCACTAGTAAAGCATTTCAAATGATCAACCAAAATTTGAGTATCATTTGTAAAATTATAAGCGTGATCAGAGCTTACAATTCTTTGTTATCTAAACAACGCCATGTTTTTGTTAACATTGGTTCAATATACCGGTAAAAGTTCTTCTTTACAAGCTGGTTTTTTCTGTATGCTAATTCGTTTTTAACATAAATAAACAGTTCCTAGCATTTGTCGACGTCACATTCATTTCGGGTTTAAAACTGGAATTTTCTTCTAAACATTCTCGCTTATAACTCGACGACTGACACTCAAATTTGGGTTGACTATCAGATATGCCTTACCAAAGCATTGTGAACATTAAAACCGGAAAATAAATTTTTACCAAAATCGTAACTATGCCCCTTTAAACAAAAGTTTGATAAATTTAAAAAAAATTAAATTACAAGACACAACTCATGAGAGAGAGAGAGAGAGAGAGAGAGAGAGAGAACATAAAGCATGGATCAAATACATGTACATGACTAATTTTTCTGCTGTGTTTCAAATTTCATGGTTAACCATATGTTTTTGTTTTATCATTAAAGACCATAGCAACATCAGTATCTGTACACCTGGCTACACAGGAGAGGATTGTTCAGTCATGGTGAGTATTGAAAATTTAATGCAGAAAATCAGCTGTATGGAATTTTAAGTGACCAAAAACAAAATTGTAACTTGTTATTAAAAGTGGGGTTTTTAGGATACATCAAAAATATTTGTTTAGGATCATAAAAAAATGAGGTCACAACGCACGGCCAAATTTTGTGTTATTTAACAATAAACCATATAATGTCGAATGTTCTTATAAATCTGGCCTAAACCTAAATAAAATTGAGAACTCAAATTGAGAATTGTTATAATATTCTATGTACCAAATTATGATGGGATATATTGTTTTGTTAAACAGAAATTAGTTTATAAAGGCAGATAGTCCTCATTTAAATGCACTAAAAATATGACGTCGGCGGACGACAGGGAGCACGAAGAAGTGAAAACAATATGGATTCAACTAAGAAAAACACAGAAGCAAACTGAAATGCACGATGATGCAAATAATTTGCCAATAGTGGGTGAATAAGATGTCAGTTGGTAAAGAGCCATTTTAAAATGCAAGGTGATAGGCAAAAGAGACTATAAGATTGATATATAGATAGGGAATTATAATAAATTGTGCATGCGTCATCTTGACATCATGTATTGAACGTTACCGTGTATGGAGTGCCGTTTTAATATTTTCTGAAATAAAAATTATTTTTTTCAATAACAGAAATTCCAATTCTTAATATCAAAAATCGAATTCTGATATCGAAAAAATCATATCTGATGTCAAAAATTCGATTTTTTTTTTATATCAGAATACCGGAAATTCAAACTGGTTTTTTGACAAATGTTTTAACAAATAAAATGGTGAATAAATTTTTACATATTTACAAACATATTTAATGAATTCTCACTTCACCCAAAAGTAAATCGCTGAACTACAAAACTACAAAGCCCGATTTGCATCCTAATATTTGTTATATTTTTTTTTATTTGAAGATTTATTTGATGTAAGAATTTAATAAGTGTTCTTGATAATTCTGGTCTTATTTATTGAACACTCTAACTGTACATCTGTACAATGCCCGTATATTAAGCGTCGCCATCATTTTTCATACATTCGTCTCAATACTCACTGCGAATCGCAAAAATGCTGTGTTAAGGTTCCTCGACACACTAAAATTTTATTTGATGGATCGATAAAGAATCTTTTTTGAAATATGATTTTACAAAACAGAGACCAATATCGGCTTTCAATTATTTTATATGAATTTTTTTGATTTTTTCAGTGAAATGAGAAAAATTGTTTTGACTGCAAACAGAATATTTTAGAGCTTAAAACTTGGTCCCAATTGATTTGTAATTTATAATTATGAATAAACACATGCCAAAGATGGTTTGGTCAAGTTTTTAATGTTTTAATTTTAAAAAATATTTCTGAAAATTAAAATTGTTATTCTTTTATATCTTTTGAATCTCAGGATAAAAGCATACCTAATGTTTATTATTCTTTACATGCATCTACTAGTTTGAAACACAATTTCTGACTAGACTACAAAGGTTGCATCACACACAGGGAGCATTCATTAAGTCGATCTAATTTTATGTACTACATCTTATTTTCTAATATCATTTTTTATATCAAAAATCCTTTGAAGTTTTGTTTAAAAAAATGATTTTCTCATATCAGAATTTTTTTTGAAATCAACAATTATTTTTTAATATCAACAATTATTTTTTCATTAGCTCACCTGAGCCGAAGGCTCAAGTGAGCTTTTCTAATCTAAATTTGTTCGTTGTCTGTCGTCGTTGTCGTTGTCGTTGGCGTTGTCGTTGTTGTAAACTTTTCACATTTTAATCTTCTTCTCCAGAACCACTGGGCCAATTTCAACCAAACTTGGCGCAAAGTATCATTTGGTGAAGGTGATTCAAGTTTGATCAAACAAAGGGCCACGCCCTCTTTAAAGGGGAGATAATTTAGAAATATTGAAAATGTGTTGGTATTTTTAAAAAATCTTCTTCTCAAAAACTGATTGGCCAGAAAAGCTGAAACTTGTGTTGAAGCATCCTCAGGTAAGGGAAATTTAAGTTTGTTCAAACCATGATCCCCAGGGGTAGGGTGGGGCCACAATGGGGGGTCGAATTTTTACATAGGAATATATAGGGTAAATCTTTAAAAATATTCTTCTTATAAACCAATTGGCCAGAAAAGCTGAAACTTGTGGAAAAGCATCTTCAGATAAGGTAGATTCAAGTTTGGTCAAATTATGATCCCCGGGGTAAGGGTGGGGCCACAATGGGGGTCAAATTTTTACATTGGAATATATAGAGGAAATCTTTTAAAATCTTCTTCTCGAAAATCAGTCAGCCAGGAAAGCTGAAACTTATGTGGAAGCTTCATCAGGTACGGTAGATTCAAGTTTGTTGAAACCATGATCTCCGGGGGTAGGGTGTGACCGCAATTGGTGGAGATCAAGTTTTCCATAGAAATATATAGAGAAATGTCATCAAAAATCTTCTTCTCAGAAACTAATCAGCCAGAAAAGCTAAAACTTGTGTGAAAGTATCCTTAGGTTGGGTAGATTCAAGTTTGTTCAAATCATGATCCCCGGAGGTATGGTGGAGCCACGATTGGTGGGGGGGGGGGGGTCAAATTTTTACATAGGAATATATAGAGAAAAATATTTAGAAATTTTCCTCTAAAAACCGTTTGCCTAGAAAAGCTTTAACTTTAGTGAAAGCAACCTTAGATAGTGTAGATTCAAATTCGTTAGAATTAAAATCTTGAGTAGGGTGGGGCCACATTAAGGATCCAATTTTACAAAGGAAAACATTTTAATTATTCACAAAAACTAAAATGTTAAAATATATGGTTTAACCCATATGCAAGCGTTTTAATTATTCACAAAAACTGAAATGTTATAATATATGGTTTAACCTATATGGAAGCATTTTGACATATTGCTGATTTTTTTAAAATGTTTAGACTTTGGCGCTTGGACGATTTAACGACCTCACAAGGGATCCAGAGTTTGATGTAGTCTCATATATAAAAAATTGTTTAGAATCTTTTTGAGAACTGCAATGCTCAACATGTGATATGACTTTAAAACCATCCTGTAAGAAAATGGACTTAATTATAAAATAAGAATACCCAGGTGGAAAGAATGGATTTTTTTTATACAGGGTCTACATGTATTATACTACATTGTCCAGATATTTTGTATAATGACTCCATTAAACTTATTTTATAATGTCTATTGTTGCTCAGGTGAGCGATATCGCTCATGGGCCTCTTGTGAAAGATACATGATAAACAGTGACATTGTCTGCGTATTTTTTATTGAGCCTAGTATATTATTTGATTTTGTATACTATTATATTATTGTTATTGAATCAAATTATGATACATTATATTATACATAGATATAATGTTTATTCTTTATTCATCATTTGATAAAAAAAATAGTGTTATCCAATATAGTTATCATTTTGAATAAAATAATGACACATAACATTTTTTTTATGTATTATATCATAATATAGGTCATTAACTATGATTTTGATATTAAGAAAATAAAATATTGTTGTGCTGGGCATGTACTATGCCTAATTATTTTGCTTTCTGTCAGTTTGTCAGTATATATTCAGTACTTATCTATTATAGGTTGTTGTTGTGTGTTCGGGAGTGCACTGGGCTTTTGTTATCAAGACTAATGATTTTAGAGTCTAGAGTTCGATACCCTTGTCGGCACTCATAAGATTATCTTATAAAACAGTTGCCTTGCTCTATTTCGGCATAGTATGCGTACGGTATATCAATCCCTAGTTTACTATGATAAAATAAATGAATATTGAACATATAGTGAAACTGACAAGAAGCATAATATTTGGCTTCATTTGGTTAATGCTCTATCTCGGTGAGCTTTGTTATCTTTGATTACTTATTATTTATATAAAAAAAATAAACCACTTTAACTTTTAATAAATGCACTTTTAAACACAAAGCATTACCGTGTGTGCTGCACAGTACTTAATTATTAAAACTCATATATTTCGTAAAATTGCCTTTATAATTCAAATTCTAGTAATCTCTCACGCTTGACCAATTTTGAATTCTTAATAAGTGTAGGATGTGGTAGTAGTAATGCTTATTGAGTTATTTTCAGACTGAAATAAATGAATGTGATGCTGAGCCGTGTATGCATGGAGGTAATTGTACAGACAGAGTCAATGACTTCCAGTGCACGTGCCCTGAAGGTTGGACAGGCAAGCGATGTGAGATGATTTATGATGAGTGTACAGTCAACAACAAGTGTCCCAGCTCTGCACAGTGTCTCAACATCTTCAATAAATCTTATTGCAAGTAAGGAGGACAAAAACTGCTAAACTATTTTTATATTCCCTGAAATTAAGACTTAATTAAATGGGCATAAAATTTCTGATCACATTTTTTTCATGCATTTGTCTGTAAGTCTGTCTGTCTAAACTAAGGCACGATATGAAATTTTCGGACAAAATTTGTAGGTTGTCTGTCGTTGTTGTTGCCGGCGTTTTTGGCATAAGGAATATATGTTACACATTTAATTTACCTCTCTAGAACTACTTTGCCAATTTTTACCAAACTTGGCACAAAGTATTCTTGAGCAAAGAGATTTAATTTTTATTCAAATGAAGAGACAGGCCCCCTTTCAAAGGGAGATGATAAAAAATTTAAAACAGGTTGTTAAAAAAATCTTTAAAAAAACCAAACAAATTAGCATTGTATTTCCAAATTTTTACATTAGATTCCAATTAATATATGCTAGATTTAAATTAATTAAAACTATGACCTAAGGAATCATGAAGGGTCCCTTACGGGTAATTTCATAATAAAAATAATGTAAAACAACTTTTAAGTTATTCTTATTCTGAGGGCCATGAAGGCGCAGTTATTTGTGAAATTAATATAGGAGCAAAATACTAAGTAGAATACATAATTTTTAAGTAAAGTCTTGAAATTACCACTGTGGGCTAGAAAGAAGCAGACAGTAGGGCCGGGGGGGTGCTAACATTTCTATTTGTTTAAAGAACCACTGGGCTACTTATAAGCAAACTTGTCACTAAGAATCGTTAGGTAATATAAAGATGAACTTTAAATTTTATTTTTAAAATAAAGGCAGTATATATTTTCCCTAAATTAAATTTCATCACTTTTATGTGTGGTATATTATAATGATAAGTTATAATGTTAAATTTACATTTCAAAGTTTATTTGACTTTGATGAAAAAAAGTTATATTTACATGTATTTTTCAATAGATTCATCATTGGCACATTGCCTAAAATTGGTGTGATTAACAGCATCTCGTTGTTTTTCACATATTATATTAATTGAAAAATCAATATATGTGAAGTGACGTACATTGTTGGGGCCAAAAGCAGGGTTTGCATGGTAAAAATAATGTAAAATATCATTTCAATTGTACGTACAAATTTGAGAAAATGACAAAAATAAAAGTAATAAGGAATTATTTTTGGACTCAGTGGGGTTGATCTTTACAGTCGGTTCGTGATGAAATCTATTTATTTATTGGATTTGATCTTTTGAACGACTTTAATGATCACCCCATAAAAGTCAAAAAATGATTCTTCACTATTTTAATAAGTTGAAGTCTTTGCTGCTACCGTAAAATACGGTTATTATAACGAATTTTACGGATGTTTAGGGAACATTGGATTTACCTCGCTATATTTGTGATTTTGCTATATCCGTGTTCGTGTTCGTACTAAACGAGTTTAACTGTAATCTAAAATTTAAGTTGCATGGTGTTATTTTAATCCATACATATGCAGTGTACTTGAAAATAATTATGCTTTTCATATTGCAACGCTTTTTGGAATTTTTTTGCCATTATCTACTGTTTATCAAAGTATTAGGTTTAAAGAGATGTCTTGAAAAGGGTATAATTGAATGAAATACAAAAAGCAACTTTTTACTAGATGTCCTAAAGGCACTTATGGAGAAGTGTGTGAGAATGGTCCAGACATTTGCAGTGATCTGAGACCCTGTTTGAATTCAGCCACTTGTACAGCGGGTGTCAATGAACTGTCCAAATGTACCTGTCCTAATGATGGTAAGAATTTCATGCTTCATGGACTACAAACCTTTGTACAGTAAAACATCTAAAATTAGCAACTCAAATAAAGGGACATTTCTGTTATAATGAAAATATATTATTTCCCCATCCTTATATCTAAGACTTTCTTATATGGATAGTAATACGCCATAGAATTAAGTTGCTGAGCTTAAAATGCTTTTGTCTCATCAATAGTCTATCAGCCAACCAACCTGACAGTCCTCATTTTTTGTCAGCATATATGTAGTTCGTTTTAAATCATGGCCAATAAACGTAGATTTATAAATTAATTGAAATATCTTGGTATCACTAATAACTGACTTCCTTATAAGCAAGTTCTATTGTACATTTTATATCTATTTCATGCAAGCAATTGACTATGTTGAAAACTTGCAAATGGAATATAAAAGCTAAAAATTTGTATACCTGTAGGTATAGTTTGAATTTTTGAAAGTAAACATTATTTGATTTGGGAAGAAAAAAAACATTGTTGATTTGGTTTTCTCTTATGCTTGCAGACTATCGTGGTGTTGGATGTGAAACCATGGTTAATCATTGTGGTGATCCAAATAAGTGTGAGAATGGAGGAACATGTGTCAACTTGGCACCAGGATTTAGATGTGATTGCCCACCAGGTGAGCAATGTGTTAAACATTTACGTTCTTTACTTCTTATCCAACATTAAAAGGCTGATTTTAGCAAAACTTAGCAAAAAGCAACCATATGTACAGGGATTTAAAATTCATTCAAATAAAGGGTCATTAGCCTACATGCACTTCAAGGGGAGATAGTTAAGTTTTAAAAATCTTATTTTCAAGAACAAAATAGCATATAAAATCAAAAATTTAACTTAAGACTCCTGATATATGGTACTAGATTCTTTAAATCATAACTACCACTTTGGAGCCAACCCTCCCCCAAGCTTCAACCTCTCCTAGTGATTTTATGTGTTTGACAAGTTACCGTTGTAACAACTCCAGGTTTGCTGTACATGAGTTTATGTTTAATAGGTTACTCTGGTGCTAACTGCAGCATTAATGTAAATGACTGTTCCAACAACTGTCCTAGTACCAGCACATGCATTGATATGGTCAACGCCCACTACTGCAGGTGTCCTCTTGGGAAGACAGGAGAGTCCTGTGTAAGAGGTAATGCAAGACCTTTCAAACTAAAAAAAAACCAAACTACTTAAATGTTTTGAGTGTTAGCATGGATTGGCAACAAACTTTAAAACATTCAATAGTTCTTGATTCTTATTTAAAAACAAAGTTTATTTCTGCCTCTCCTTCCTTGTATTTGGATAAAAAGAAGCTAGGGCCTATAATGGCCGCAAGAAATGAACATCACCACAAGAATGTACATACATATATATGTTTACTTTGTACAGATAAACATGTGAAGTTTAAAATAAGGTTCATTTTGATCCAAATAAAGGTTAAAGTTTACCCTTAACTTCCTGGGTTTTTTTTTGCATTTTTGGTTGTCTTTCAGTAAACAGGAGCGCAATCTTAAAGAAACAAAATATTCCTATGAAAATCCTATCTTTCCAAGACTAACTACTGACAGTAAAATGTTGCTTGTTCAAAGCTGCGCTATTTCCCATTCAAAATAAGGGAAGAAAAATGCATATTTTTGTCTGATTTTGATTAAATTGCAAAATTGGCATCTGTTTTATTGTCATATACTGCCAGTGAGTGGAAGTAAATAAGACATATGGATGAAAAAAAATTTATATCAACTCTCTTTGAAAACAACAAAACAATCTAGGCTATCTGGTAATTTTTTAAATATGTTAATATTTGGGTCCAAATTTTACTATTTTCATATATGTTGTCCTTTGTAAACTCAGTTTATATGAATTGATGTTGTACATATATATTGGTATTTACTATACTCATTATAAACAAATAATGACAGCACATCTATTCCTTCCATACAGTCAACCGTGCACGTTGGACGCCATACAAATTTTATTAAACATTTGATACAAGTATATATGTTCATTACCTGTGTTACATGTATATATTATGACATTTTACATGTATATAACACATACTAACGTTAAATAAGTAACCTCATACAAATAAAAAATGACTTCCTTCTATAAAAACACCATAACCAGCCAGAAAAAAAACAAGAAATAAAAACGATGCAAATCGTGAAAAAAAACCTCTAGGACACTTGTATTCATTGCCAGTGCTACATGATGCAAGAGGGATGTGACGGACCTCACATATAACATATAACTTTATAGATATCCCCTAAATAATAACATGGAAAAAATAACTTCTACGACAAAGAAATACTTTCAAACCAATTTTTTTAAAACAATTTGTTCTATCAAGCACAAGCGTCGACTAGAAAGTGATTAGCTCTACTAAATCGGAATACATTCCCAACAATACTTTGCCCACCACAAATACAGCAACATGCTGGGTGTATATTATGTTGTACACGGGTGTATGCTTTCGAAGTGGCGGAAAGATTAAGCGACGATTTTTGTCTAAATTCATAACTTATGGACTTATTTTGCCGGTCAGAATCTGCTTACGGAAGAAAGCATTTATTTAGGATTATATAGACACCTTTGATTCCATATAATAAACCGAAGCTTTGTCCTGATATTCGATCATAAACATACGGTCATGGTCATATAAAAATGTCATATAAAACGATAATTCCCGTTTCGCAAACATTCAATTGTTTCCTCTTCCTTGACAAATGACCAATTCATTTGCCAAACAAGAATAATTTCTTACATGTGATTTAAACATTCCATCTTCTTCTATCAACATAGCCCAATATAGAGCTGACCTCCACTCTTGGCAAACCATGGCACACATACATTTTTCATTTTCTAATGACCTCTGGTATCAATCTAGGGGGCGGAGCCACCCAACTGACGCGATCAGCCTAAACCTGCTGCATTGCGTCCACCTCACATGTAGTCAACTGACTGCTCTGATACTCTTTTGATAGCCTACAGCTCTCTCCAAGTAGAGCTTTGCTTTCTTTCCCAATCGTTCCAGAATCCATAGCAATCTAAAGCTTGTTCATCCACCGAGTTATTTGTCAAATGACATCCATAACCTGTATCAGATGCATAACAATATATGGAAATCTGAGCACTGCTTTTCTCTGACCACTGACTCAAACAAATACGTCTTTTGTTCATCGCCTCTGAATTTTAAAACCAAACCTCAAACTCTCCTTATGCCTTTAAACTAAGACTAAAAACAAGTTTAAACTTGATCTGTTAAAAATACAAATTCCTAGTTCTTAATCTGACATCTTGACCAAACACTACCTGTGTTGAGGTCAACTGACCAAACACAGACACTATGCCCTTGACCTTAAACCAAACACAACCCGACTGTTGTGCTCTAATTATGTTTTTTTATAATTTATTTCTAACTTTTTTTATTTTACCCTTAGATACAAACACTTTTTTCTTGTGTATTCAAGCGTAAACCTAGTCACTGTAACTTTTGAGTTGGTTCCCAGTGAGACTTTCAACAGCAACTAAAACCCCCAATTACTCTAAATCTGTCTGAATTTCAGAACTTATCCTTTCTGCTTCTCGCAAACTAGATCCCCCTCCTATACCGTCATCTAAATACATAACAATTCTAAATCCTTTCGACCTCTAAAATTTAACTACTTCTTTCATGACTTTTGAAAAAATTTATTCCGTTGTCTTAATGCCAAATAGTAAAATATTAAAACCATAATATCTGTCCTTCCATTTGAAACCTAAATACTCTCTCGACAACACGTAAATTTCGATGTGATGTTACACACTCTTTAGATCAAACGAAAAAATATAGTCATCTGCTGTAAACATACATTTTGCAACTTTTCATTTTCATACTGATGCTTATATTTGAAAAGATGAGGATTGACATGCCTTGCATCTAGAACTAATCTCAATTTTTATTACCTGCCACTGTCAAACAATTAACCACTTTTTGTTAACTGATACCTTCTGAAATACAGCCTTTTTTTTCAACAAACAGTTAACTTCTTTTGACACAAAATCTATATTCTCTACAACCGACTTATTGTTATCTAACTCAACTAACTTCGGTGCAATGAACAAAGGCAATTTACGATTCTTTTTTATAACCTCCAAAATGAACGAATTTCCTCCAACCAAAGGCCACTGACCTGTATGTAAGGGATAAAAGACGAAGGTGGTCTATTTTGTCAGATATTGGCCTGGATGAGGCGCGTAGCGCCGAATCCAGTCCAATATCTGACATAATAGACCACCTGAGTCTTATATCTTACTTAAAACATTGCTTTGCTACAATAATTGCATATAAAATATTTTTTAACGAAACAAAACAAATACTTAAAGATGTATATTTAATGTTTAAAAACTGTTTTATGAAACATATCCGATAAAAATTGCGTTAATACAATGTTATTCGAAACGCATTCTTGTTTTCCTTTCACATATGAAAGATTTGGTCACTGCTATTGTTATAATACGGTACTCGCAGTTCTTTCAATGGAAAACAAATCGAGCACGTCTGCTATTTTTAAAAGGTACTCCCAAACAGGTTTTATTTGTTAAGGCTAAGCGGGGTACATAAGGGGTTTTGTCATCAAAAAAGATGATTTTGGTGACGATTTTTCCTTTATTGAACCCTTATAATATTGTACTGACACGTAGGTATAAAATTGGGTATAAATACAGAAGAGCTTGCTTTTTGATTATCAAACTTTGGATGTCTTAAGCAAAATGGTTTCGGATGACGAGTTTCCCTTCACACAAAACAAATATCGCGATGATTCTCCAACTGATGAAAATTCCGATGTAATTCTAAATGACATTTTAGACTTGGAGGAAGAAACCAGGAATAAATTTCCAAATGAATTTTGATTTCAAAAGTGACCGTTTGTCTGATATTTCCGATTTTGAAGAAGACAACAATCTTTTGATACAAGCTTCTCAGGAAATTGAAAAAACAAAAAGTTCCGAACGCTTTTCTATACCTCTACAGGAAAGGGATGTACAAGAATTCGTTATGAACTCGAAACCTATCAACACCATCAACAAGACGCGATGGGCAGTGAGTATTTTTAATTCTTGGAAAAACGCTCGTGGTTGGGAAGTTACTAACAATGTTCAATGAAAGTTTGAATTTAGCGCTGAAATTTTTCATTCTCAAAGTCCGCAATAAGTCTGGAAAAGAATATTATCCGAACACAATTTATGAACTAATTATTTCCCTACAGCATTATTTAAGAGCAAACAAAAGATTTGTGAGTTTTCTGGACGACACCGAGTTCAATACAATGCGGGAGATTTTAGACGCCAAGATGGAAAGTCTGTCTAAACAAGGTATTAGACTTAGAAGACGACAAGCTGACATCATTTCGATAGATCAAGAAAATATCATGTGGCAGAAAGGAATGCTAGGAACAGACTCACCGAAGCGTCTTTTTGACACTTTACTGTACAGCCTTGGACTTAATTTCGCACTCCGTGCAGCTCAAGAGCACAGGAATCTAAGGGTTGGTGAAAACTCACAACTGACTATCAAAACATCTCCGAACAACGTTAGATACTTGGAATACAAGGAGGATGTGTCAAAGTGCAATTCAGGGGGTCTAAATCACCGCAAAGTGGAGCCTAAAGTTACAAGAGCCTATGAAAATCTTCTCCAGCCTGAAAGATGTGTTGTAAAACTCTTTGAAAAATACATGAGTTTACGGTACGTAAAAATAAATTCCTTATATAACGTCATACCCTCGATTTGTGTATTTTATGCATCGTTAATATATTTATTTTTCTCTTTTCTAGCTCCGGCTGTGGAAAATGCGATGCATTTTATCTGAGACCAAAAACTGCACCAAAAGGAAATGTATGGTATGACAGTGTACCAGTGGGTATTCATACTTTACAACAGACAGTGACGAAGATGTGCAAAGAAGCAGGTTTTGATGGATACTATACAAATCATTCCTTGAGGGCTACTGCTGCAACACGCCTTTATGCTGCCGGGGTCGACGAACAACTAATCGCCGAAAAAACAGGCCATAGGTCCTCTGCCATTCGCGCATACAAACGTACTTCGGAGGAACAACAGCAGAGCGTCAGTGATTTGATACAAAAACAGTCTACTGTCTCAGCATCAGAGTCCAAAAAAGTAAAATCTAATGAAAGTGTTTCTCTTGGATCAGCTAAAGAAATTAAAATTACAAGTGGGGATGTTACCGTTAATTTGAAACTTTGAAATGGTTACCGTTGGTACAATTTTGGATTTATATTGTGTTCTTTTGCTCATGAAGGATATAAACTAAATGTTTAACAATTACTATAAAAACACGGTTATTTTCCGTAAATACAAAATTTACAGTTATGCACATGTTTTCAATAAATCTTTTTTCTTGATGTGTTGGGTTTTTTCAGTCCTGTAATAGCTTTAATATTGGCCCTGCCTCCATAATATTGGACAGTGCCTGGTACAATATGAGAAATAAAGTACTATAAAGACAAAGAATTGACTCACAGCAATGTTTTAATTCCTTTTAAACAACCAACTGGAGAACTACTTTTCATGTATGAATGGTTTTTACATATTGAATTCTTAAAAACTGGGTTTATTTTACGTTTGTGTTTCTTATCAAATGATTTAAGTCAGAAACATTTCTAGTTATCTTATTCTCATCCAGTTTCTAAGTTCAATCTCTCCTCCAGTGCCCTCTTTTATTACAGCGGTAGCAATGTCCAGACTTCCATGTAGCTTGCGTGGGCGTGTTCTCAGTCAAGTTGGGTCTTGCGTAAGGGCGGTCATTTTCTCTTTGGTCCCTACGTTTGATTAATTTCACTTCTGTAATTTTCCTTTCTGCACGATTCTGAGTTTTCTGTACTTTCTTCTCATCTTCAGAATCGAAATTTGGACATAACTTTGATGTTGTGCTTATGCTGTTCCTCGTTGCCGCGTTTCTTAAACATACATCCGTCAGAGAGCACGTGTTCGATTTTTGCTTCTTGCCATTCTGCATTAATATTTTGATTCTCGCGTATGTTTTGTTGTACTGTATTTATTCTGTTGTCAAAGACCTGTGAAAAACTGCTTAGCATTTCATTATTTGTGAGTTGTAAAGTTTGATTAATTCGTCTCTGTACTGCCTCGGCGACTATTGCGTTTATTGAGCAAAGCGGCGGCTAGACAGTGATTTGGTGTACTATTTAAATACATTCCTAACAATACCTTACCGCCCTTTGGTCAATACCGAACCATAACAATTTGTAAAACATGACTACCATGACTACAACAGTATCCCGCTATACTGACGAAACGCGGGAAAATACAATTATTGCTGGGCAGAATTTCTATCAATAGAAGTTTTGGTCAGTGTTCAAGGCTTTTTATTCTAATGAGGACAAGTGTGTCTCTTATGCATCTGAAAAAAATATTGCGGTAATACTAAAGATTTAATAATATAGGATGTATCTCAATCGATTTGATGTGAATATATTCAATATAAAATATAGACATTCATGTACATGATGCATTTGTACTTTTAGATTTGGATACCAATTATGACCTGTACTTTTACCTGACCAGTAAGGACGGCTATGCTGCACTACCCTACCCCATCTACCTGAGTGGGAGCTCCTTCTCCCTCAGTGTCTGGGTCCGTTTCTACCGTTCCTTTCTCACAGGAACCTTCCTGACTATTTTCATTGCAAAGTAAGAATAACTACATATTCATTAGCAGTATTGAAGTTATGTTTGCAATTTTACTTAGATTAAACTCAGATAGAAAACTGTCAAATATATTTTTCTTATTTTTTTTTTAGATTCTGTATTTTTCTATGCTGTGAAGACTTGTTCATAGTTAAAACTTAATTTGTATGAAGATTCACTATTTAACACAATGTACTTTTATATGACTACTACAAGTTATTCATTCTTTAACTAGGTGTACAGAATTGTTATATATATCCTGTGTTTCAAAAGATAGAGAGCATAACATTAGAATTATGATTTTTCCCTCATTGAGCCTCCAGGCTTTACTCTGGTTTACATGGAATATCGTGTCACACTTAGGCCCATGTACCTTGTTTTAAAGTTTTTAAATAAAAAGTAGTCACACCTTGCTATATATACCAATTGCTGACCAGTGTCCGAGTCTTTCGTGTTAAAGCCCCCGTGTGCTGTGTCAGTACGTCGTGCTGACTGAATCAATTTACTGATTGTTACGAGTTAACAATGCCTAAAAATTTATCAGATACACTTTCTGGAAAAGAACAAAATGCTGATATTGTTCAGCTATTTGCTTCTGAAAATAAAGTCTTGGTAACACCTCAGACGGACAGACTGAATACTCGTAGTGTCATGGCTCCATCAGGATCCAACGGGGGCACTACCAATAATGGGCCTGGTAAAGGACCGTGAAAGAACAAAAAAGGAAAAGGGCCTACAAAAAGAGTAAATGTATCAAAATAAAGAAAACAGGAAGATGTTCTCGTGCCCAAGAAACAACAAAAAGTAGACCTTTAACCCGTCTCAAATTTATTCTATGTTATCAGAACTGTTAAAGCGAAGTAGTACGCAAAGTAGTACTGATGAACCGGAAGCGTGCACTTCCGCGATATATACTGAATCAGTACAGGAATTTTTTCCGTTTTCTAATGATTTAAATGTATGGATCAGAGTGATCTTTTTTCAATAGACAATGACCCAGAGGTCATTATTGATGACGAGAGTAGTGAATTTTGAATGCCCAAAGTTTTTGAAGATGAGACAAAATTTTGTCCCCCAGTGTCGGAGAATTTGACAAAGTTCGTGAAAATGGGCCGCACTCAGAAAACAGATGTGACGAAATAAAAGTTCCAGAAAACTGCAAAAATTTAGTTCCGCCACTTATAAATTCAGAAATATGGAACTATTTATATGTTAATGTTCAGCAGAGAGATAAAACAATTCAAGAAGCTAAAAAAAATTATGGGTTTAGCGATTGTACCTATGATTAATTTCGCGGAAATGTTTAAGAAAAACAAATTTGACATGAAGCAGGCCAAAAAAATATGTGTCTGATGCTATCACGTTTGCGTGCAATGCAATGTATAAGACAAATGTAAGACGCAGATACATTCTGCGCCCGTATGTTCATTAAAAATTCCAACCGCTCTGTTTGGCTTCAACTCTGATTGAGGAGAAAACATTATTTCTATCAGATGTTACTAAGAGAATGAAAGAAATAACAGATGCATAAAAAATTAACAAACAACTCCTTTCTGGCCAAAGTTCGTCAAATTTCAGAAATTTCAGTGGTCCAAAAAACTTCCGAAGAAGGTTCAGAGAATGGGCCAGTACCTACAGGGGCTCAGGCCGTTTAAGCCGCTCAAGAGGCTTCAGGGGAGCAGCCCCAACAAAAGACTACCAAATAAATAATTTTTCATTTGCAGAAGATCCAATAATTATTAGATTTATGAGAGGAGTTTTTATTGTTAAGAGACCCAAACCTAAATATACTACGACATGGGATGTTGGTAAAGTTCTTGATTATCTGAATTCATTATATCCATTAGAAAATTTGGATATAAAAATTCTGACATTAAAAACAGTTTCATTGATAACTTTAACAACAGCACAAAGAGTTCAAACTCTAGAATCTTTAAAAATTAATCAAATGGCTGATCACGGTGAATACGTTGTGTTCACAATTGATGAATTGCAAAAAAAAAACCTTCAAGACCAGGTCATGATATACAACAAGTGAAGATATTCTTTTCCAGATAAAAGTTGTTGTGTGGTACACACTTTGAAAGAAAATTCAAAAATTACACAAGGAAACGGAGATCAAATAAATTATTTGTTTCTTTCAAAACTTTCAAAGAGGTTTCCACATGCACTGTGGCTAGATGGTTAAAAGAAGTTTTAAGAAGATCTGGTATTGATGATAAAATATTTTTTGCTCATTCTTATAGAAGTACTTCAACCTCAGTAACATTTGCTGGTGGTGTTCAGCTCAAGGAAATTCTTGAAACTGCTAATTGGGCTAATGAAAAAATATTTTTATACATTTTATAAGAGATAATTACCAAATCCTTTTACTGACGCTATTCTTTAGACTACCTCGACGTCAACGGATTAAGCAGATTCGATGGTGATGTGACCCCTGTGATGATTTTCCCAGGAAGTGTTGATATTTGATCACGGACATTAGTATGGACATTCTTGAGTGAAAAGTGGAAAATTGTATATATATATTAAAGATAATTATTTTATTAATATTATATCGTTATGATTACTTATCTTGAATAAATGTTGTTTTGATCCTTTCTATGTTTAGTTTTATCTTAATTTTTTCGGTGCAGTGAATTATTTTCAAAATTTGTTGTCAAATATTCTTTAAAGATTCCATTTAAACCAGAGTAAAGCCTGGAGGCTCAATGAGGGAAAATGGAACCCTTCTTGATGCGATGGATGAGGGTCATATTCCGAATAAGCCGTAATGCTACGAGGGTTTAAATACCCTCCCATCAACAATTGTATCTAAATACATTAATAAATAAAGTCTTTTGAGTCCCACCGCTTGACAACAAATTTGAAAATAGTTAATTACACAAATTTTAAATTTATTCTTTAAATAGACTGGGACACTGGTCAGCAATTGGTATATATAGCAAGGTGTGAGAACCACTCGGGTGTGAATACTTTTTATTTAAAAACTTTAAAACAAGGTACACGGGCCTAGGTGTGACACGATATTCCTTTTAAACCCTCGTAGCCTTACGGCTAATTCGGAAAATGACCCTCATCTATCGCATCTAAAAAAGATGCTTGAATAAGGGTTCCAGTACATGTACATCATTATTTTTCTTTCTACAGGTCTGCCAACAGCCTGGCTGGTGTGACAAAGTTCCTGTCCCTGGACCATGAAGGCTTGGTCGTCTACAACAAGAACGGTCAGAATCCACAGAGGGCCGCCTACCAACAGCAAACGGTCACTGATGGACAGTGGAACAATGTAATGGTATCCTGGAACAAGGACAATGGGTTTGACTTGGTGGTCAACAGTCTGAGACAGAGTCAGATTCCCACCACGCCCTACACATCAATAATGGCCGAGAAGTATACTACTCTGTGCTTTGTCTTCAACATGCATTAAGAACAATTTGGGTGTGAAATCGTGTGCTGAATATTATATATTTTGTAGCATATTCTTCGTCGAATGTAAATTGACATAAAATTGAAATATTTACAGTTAGTAAAAGTAAAGTTTTTTTATCAGTATATGGGTCACTCTTGGTGCAGACTTTGACAGTATAATTTTGCCAAAAACAAATAATGGTTTTCGAGGCCATGTTAGCCAGCTCAATATTTACAACCGAGGACTGAGCTTTGATGATGAGATGCCTCAGCTAATCCTTGATCCACAAAAAGTATTCATTGGGTCCATTTTACGCTGGAATGAGTTTGTCTACCATCGCGGAGTGCAGCCAGTATATCCATCAAGTGTCCAGAAACCCTGCACGGGAGATAACTGTCTAGCCTACAGTAAGTGGACTGTATTTGTGGGTTGAGAGGGGAGTAGAACGTATGGAAAAGGGCACTCAACTTATTTATGTTTGAATAAAGTAGAATTCTCGTTATTTAGAAAATATGTTATTGTAAATTGATGAAGAGTTTTAGCTCACCGCAACAAGTCAAGGGAAGCTAATGCTGTACCCTTTGTGTTGGCATTGGATGCTCTATGATGGCCATGTCTAAGTTAATACTGGTCCTGTCTTCACCAGACTTGCATGGATGGTGCATCTGGGCATATTCAAGTACTATACAGACATGAATGCTGAATCTTAGCCATAAGTTTTGAATGGCCATATTTAAATTTTTACTGTTCCTTTCGTCACCAAACTTACATGGATAATGCATTTGACTTATACAGGTTGTACCGGGGCTTAAATTTTTTTTTTGGTAAACACAATAGAAAATCATGTTTTTAACTGTCAAATTCTGTGTAATATGAAGGAAATAAGTACCGAATTTCGGAGTTTTGTCAATTTTTGACTAATAAAATATATAGAATGTAGAATGAATGTAGAATGCCTACAGTTTCTCCAAAAACGGAATTAAACAACCTCCCATTTAAACTGATGTCAAAATGAATATAGGTATCAGGATTACTTTTCCCATGATTTTATATAGAAACTGTTCCATTTATTGCATAATTTCTTTAAATTAGTAAAGAAAACGGGGAAACAAATCAATTATGATGCCATAATGGATCTAGTACAAAAAAGACACTTTGGAATTATTTACAAGATCTTGACCTTTACCAAAGGTTTTGAATGCTGGGTTGGGTAGCAGGTTAAAGTCTTTAGAGCAGGTGGACATTGCTGGCCGTATCTAAAGTATTATTTGTCCCATCTTCACAAAACCTACGAAGGTGGTGAATCTTGTGATACTTATGCACTTGGTAGTCTTTGATGCTGAATAGGTTAAACTTTTTTAGAGCAGATGCCCTTTGATGGATATAAGTTTTTACGGGTCCTATTTTTACCAGACTTGCATGGACGGTGCGTCTTATGATGCTTAGGCACTTGACAAGCTTGAATGCTGAATCTAAGCCATAGGTTTTGGATGCTGGAAGTTTTAAAGGTTTGTGGAACACGTTAAAGATTTTGGAGCAGGTGCCCTCTGTTAGCCCTATCTTACTTTTAATTTGTTCTATCCTAAAGAAACTTGCATGGATGGTGCATATTGTGATACTTACGCACTTGATTGTCCTTGATGCCGAATCTAAGCTATAGGTGAAGGTTTTTATAGCAGGTGCCCTTTAATGTATCTGTAATGTTACTGGTCCTATATTTACTAAACTTGCATGGATAATGCTTCTTCTGATGTTTATGTACTTTAGAAGCTTGTATGCTGAATCTGAGCTATAACTTCCAGATGTTAGAGGAGGTTAAGATTTTTGGAGCAGGTGCCTTTGATGACCATATCAAAGTTATTCCTGGTTCTATCAACGTTGCATGGATGATGCATTTTATAATACCCATGCACTTGACAGGCTTGAACGCTGAGTTTCTGATGCTGAAGGAAGTTAAAGTTTTTGAGCAGTTGGTCTTAGAAGGCCATATCTAAGTTATTGCTAGTTATATCTTTACCAGTTTTGGATGGATGAGTATTTTGTGATACGAATGCACTCGATAGTTTTTGATGCTGAATATGAGCCTCGGCCGTAGGTTTTGGATGCTGGAGGAGGTTAAAGCTTTTGGAGCAGGTTAAATATCTAAGTAAATAATGAACTTTACTTCTTCAAACTTGGTTGGTATAAGTATGTAAATGAGGTAGAGTCTTATTGAAATATCTAGTGGTCATACACTCAAACCTGCTTGATAAATGCGATAGTTGATAAATGATATACCATATAGTTTGTATTCCTATGATATTGCATCATAGTTTATGTTGTGATAGAAGGATATGTTTTGAAATTTAAACAATACAATAATGTATCGTATCATACATTATTATGCTTCCAGTCAGTTTGTAACTATATATTCAATATTCATCTATTTTGGCTAGGATACATAGGGTTTATATAGCGTAAGCATACTATACCGAAACAGTGCACGGCAAATGTTTTGTAAGAAAATCTTAGGAGTGTCAATAGCGGGTACCGAACTTACTATCCTAAAATCATTAGTCTTGAATCAGAAACTAATTGCGCTATAGATTAAGCCACAACAACCTACTCGATATTGGCACGGTTTTTTAATTTAGAGATAACTAGAAATCTTAATTTGTAACCTACATTTGAGATCAAACAATTAAAAAATATATCTTATCCACATATGCCTCACTATTGATAAGGATTTTAAAGTACAAGTTTCTAATGAGCGTTTAAACAAATTGATTGAACAGTTTTAAAGTAATTTTTACATGGGACTCCTGAAAAAGGTTTTATATGACGTTTAATTAATTGTAAAGGAAAAAATTCCATAAGATTTCGTCTGCTAAAAAACTCAAGTTTCCTCGAAAAAAACCAGTCATGTCGCATTTATCAAAAAGAATTGTAACTTTTGTTGAAATTATTTTTTATTAGTCCTTTCTGTGTCTTCGGTCGATATAACTTGACATGGGTCCATATAACCACATATTTTTGCGTGGAAAGCTGCAGTTATAACACTGTAACACACACAGGGTACTGAAAGGTTAAAATGACGAGTTTTATTATGACGTCACAAACGTTGAACACTGTTAAATAAAACGTCACAAGCGAAAATCAAGGTTCGGGCTTGTGGCTGTTACAGTGGCTCTTCCATTTAATTAAGCATTGAATCATTATTTTTTGAAACATGTAGTCTCATAACTGCAGCGGTGTGTGCTTACAAATTGAGTAACGCGCGTTAGCGCGTTATGAAAATTTGCATCCACACACCGCTGCAGTTATGAGACTATATCTTTCAAAAAATAATGATTCAATGCTTAAATAAATGGAAGATCCACTGTAACATTGATCTGATATTTACTCGATTCGAATAAAAAATGGTCATCAAATATATCATATTGTAGAAAAGAACATGCAATTATATTTTTCTTGTATCGTCATGATATTCATGTACATGTATAGTCATGATATTCATGTACATGTACTATGATTATGATGGTCTCATAGAGGTAATGCCTCGTTTTGGTGAGCTCTGTAATCTTTGATTATCTATGTTTATTGTTTTTATCATACCATGTTTGATGACTTTGGTTACTTATTAATACAAACATAAAGTATTTTTAACTTAAAACCTTAAATAGGATGAACTTATGCCATTCAATCAACTGGGGGTTAACTGAAAGTTCTGGAAAGTTAGCTGAATTGCATTTCAGTCACCTTTCAGTAACCTATCAATCACTTTTTAGTTGTCTAAATGGCAGAGATGGGTCCTGTGTTAAATCATATTTGGAAATATTATAAAATACTTTTCAGACAAGAAATTTCCTACCTTCAAGAAGTTATGTCCCTATGACGTGTACAGAGTGTCAACAGACAGATTAACCTCTGTGGCCTGGACTGAACCCATCCCAGAGGGTGCCACCATACAAGAGAGTACCTACAAATCAGGTACGCAGGAATTCTGAATACAATGAACATTCTGAGTGATGATGATGTAAGAAAGTTGGCTGGAGTACAGTGTTGGAAAAGACTGAATTATGTCTTTAGATAATTATATACCCCAATATTTTACCCTTCATTGTATTTGTTCAACACAAACTATACCCATAATTTATTCATTATTTATGGTATCCGTCTGTTTTAGTTCTATAGTTTTCAAGTACTAGTTCACCTGTCCATCTTTGGTCTGGAGAATCCCCCTTTGGCCCAATCTTTGCTATTTCTTCACCAAAGAGGAGGGAGGGGCATCCTCCTCTAGTGGTAAAAAATAGGAAGATAAGACTTGAAAAGAGGTACCATTTTTTTCGCAGCGTTTTTCATGTAGTTTTCAACCCCAAACATGTTAAGATACTGCCTCTAATTACAACTTATAAAGAATACCCTTATAACGTACCGGTAATAAAATTTCTAAGTCAGAGGTTAGAGTCAAAGCAAAGTCCTAAAAAATGATTTTCATTAAAATGTCTTTTATAAAACCTGGGCCTTTTGAGATGTTCTCAATCTTAATAATAAATGAGAGGCTAGAATAAACCCATTGTAGGACTATATCAGTATATGTAATAATATAGTACAATGTTTAAAAAAAATTAAGATGAAAAAGATGATAGAAACATCACAGCTGAAACTTGGAAAATCAGTCATTGGAAATCCAGTACTTGCGTTTGTACATGTACCTTTATATAATTCGATGCAAAATTTAATAAAATAGTGCGTGAAAAAAGGGATCTACAGTATTTTATAAAGGGTTCATATTACGGGTATCAAAATTTAATATGACATCAGTACTGCAAAAGATTTGAATTGTTAAAATATTTCCTTTTAGAATGAATGAAAACTTTTGTTTATGTATTACAGGAGACAAATTCCCTTGGGGAAAATATACCAATATGTATGCTATCCGTGATGCAGCCAATAGCTCAACATTTTGCTCCTTCAACATTTATGTGATGCGTAAGTAAACAGTTTTAGTACGTAATTCAAGTAGAAATTTTGATAAAGAATTAATGAAGGCTTTCCAACTCTCAGTGTTGAAAATTTAAAACAATTGTGGTGGATACAAGTTGTTGATGTGCAATATAGTTCCCGTTAAACATACTATATTTTTATGGACCCATCAATTATTTTTAATGGTTTGTTTTTACAGCTGAAGGATAGGTGTTCATTATATTTATAATTGCCTTAAAAGTTTGTGGGAAACGCTCTTGCCGCAATTACTACGTATGTATAAGTTTTAATGGGTCCCTACTCAGCAATTTTTGGTTAAAGCTGAAATTAATTTATAAAAATATTTGGTCGTCATATTATTTTCAATCGCTCCTCACTGCTATTGGGGTATATATACCGGTCAAGAAAGTCACGGTCACTTGCGGCGTACAAGTTGCAGGGACGTCTGCATGAACTAGTAATATATGTTTGAAAAAAGAAAATAAAAGAAACCACAACCAATAAGACAAAAAAGCGAGTATACTTGTATTCGTTCAATGAATTGCCAAGGTATCCGCATTGTTTGTACAGCTAGTGCTGCCTAAGTCTACTTCGCATGCACATCGAACACGTGTGTCGTCCATACAGATTGAGATTGCATAACGTATGCATCATATTGTAGACCCCGGTCGCACTACATTCAACACAGTTAATAAGCGATAATAAATTGAAGAAAGTAACAAAGTGTTGTCGTTGGGGTTTTTTTTCAGTTTCTTAAAAAAACCCAGGAGCACTCGTTTGAAAAACGTTCTACAATGATCGAAGATTTGTTATATCCATGTATATGTGCCGGGATTTCAGTCTATTTTGTTTCGGGTTTTTTTTTGGGGGGGGATATTTTGTACCAGTGTAGTCGTTATCATATTTTTTCTTCTACAAATCTTTAGGGGTGGGTAGCGATGACGGTAGCAACAGAAATCAAAAACTAATACGGCGATAGTTGGAGATAAATGCATATTTATGAATTAATGCTTGACTATCACTGAATCATATATACCGATCATGACTAAACATTTTGTTAGCCGATTACTAAAATGTCATGAAGTTCATAAAATTGTAAACATCAAATTCATTTCAAGAAAAACAAGTTTTAAATCTATATTTTGAAATCAAGTATTACATTGGGATTACATGACAGTTTTCATTTTATTTATATATTGCGAAAAAAGACATTTTCAGATAAAGAATACTACATAAAGGTTACTTCTAAATCGACATATTTTTGTAATTCCATGGTTAACCGGCTTTTTTCATAATTTTTTAAAGATATAACTGTTTCTGTTGCACCTAAAAAACTAAAGAAATTTAGTGTTTATTTTCTTTTTGCAATTTACAGGACACATAGACCCCCATTTTGCTCAATCAATTTTACCTTGAAAAATGCCATTAATTATTTCTTATTCAGATAATTTTTAAATGAATTAGTTTTTATGTTTTAAAAAAAGTAGAGGTCTTTGTTTTAAAAGATATTTAATATATTCCTTTAATTGTAGTATTATAAACTATTTAACATAAATGTGAATACTACAATGCAATACTACAATGCTTCAAAATATTGTACAAATACAATATTTTGAAGCATAAATTTGTTAAAGATCAAAACCTTCTAAACATGCCGAAAACTATATTGCCCTGCTTCTAATGCAATTTTAAAACACTTGGCCTATACAATAATTCTATAATTCTATAATTGTTCAATAGTGATAATTAAGTCACTCGAGTAAGGACCCACTTTAAAGTGCAAATATTGTGAAATCATGGTCTCAATCGTAGAGTAATCGTAGTAATTGTATCAAATCTCACCAGATCTTGGGGTCAGCATTACAATCGTGTTGATCGTAGAAAAAATTTGACGGTCAAAATTTTCTATGATAAAATTTCAATCGTTATCTTTTGTATCAGATCTTTGTATCAGATATTGTATTACATAGTTACCAAACGAGACATATCCCATTTAATTGTGCTCGTTAACTATAGTTTTCTTATGTAAAACCATATTTAACGATAACCGTTGTAAACTATAGTTAACGAATACTCTAACATATATTCTAAGTTTATCTGTCTGTAGATAAACGTTCACAATAGATTTTGCTGATAAATGTAGATTTACATCAGTAAACTATATTTTACATTCGTTAACTATAGTCAAGATTTGTTAATGATAGGTTTACAATTCATGAAACTTTATTTATCCGATAAACTATGTTTTGCAATCGCAAATGATTGTTTTCAGTGTTAATTATAGTTTACACTTCTGAAACAAAGATTATAGCGTTAAGTATGGTTTGCAGATGTAAAATATAGTTTTTTGGCGTTAACTGTAGTTTACTGTTTGTAAACTACATTTTACAACCGATAAACCTAGTTGATCGACTGTAAAACTATGTTAAGCTCATTATTGTGAATTTGGCATGCCATAGACGTCTATATGTTTTTTTCACTAACCTTGATCTTGATTGTGAAAATTATAGTGTCAAATTGCAACGTAGCGCATTGGTTCTTGATGAACGTATGAGGCGTGGTATCACCTATTCAAATCGATGATATTACCAATTTGAAAAGGTGATATCACCAATTCAAAAGCTGATATCACCTTACTGAATAGGTGATATCACCTATTCGAATAGATTAAATCAACTTTCGAATAGATGACAATAAATAATAAAACGGCGCCTAATATGAACGTATCGTTACGAATTCCAAAGATTCTGCACATAAACAACAGTTTAAAAACTCGAAGTGTAATGTTTGGATCAGATTAAGATCCGATCGCAAACTCGACTGGCAAACGTGAGCATGCTCTATCAAAGCTCAACGATTCGTCTATGAACGTATTAACTTTCATAGTTTACAAAAAAATGAATCTTTTAAGGACTGAATGTTTGAATGCTGCTTTATGATATGCATGTATGTAACTTTGATTTGTTTGTATCATCAAATATTTTTCTTATCTAAATGAATGGGTAATTTTTAACGTATAATCAAAAAAACTATTAACCGCACTGGCAGCATTCAATGTTCCAAACATGTAGTCTCAGAACTCTTTTGTTGTTAACTGAGTCGCTACATTAAATTCTGATAACTTGAACTGGTTTATTCACAACAAACTCTGCATCGAAAATAACACTACGTGTTAGTATTGAAATTTACAACCCAAATTGCACACATATACTGTGAGGATCGACAATTAGTTATTCAAAACAGAATTGTGACTGCACAAATTAGATTTATCGAGTTTTATATTTCAATCAATTCTAAAGTTTATTCATGCATAAACATTAAAGATATGTACCAGTATATAGTTTTTATGATTGTTAATTCAACCTAAATGTAAATTCTGAATGTAATGGATTTAACTATGCCCGTTGGATATAGTCACTATGTTTGATTGTTGATTACTTTTGATTGAAAGAGAGCTTCAATCGAAGACCATGTGTCTAAAGTGGTCAATCTTTTCAAAGGTCATCTCTAAGGTGACGTCGAAAACAGTTTTGAATGTTTCCACTATTTATTTATTATTTGTAGCTGAGCAGTGTCCGAATCCTGACCCCCCACATCTAGGTACAAGGACGTATGAGAGGGGCTACTACCCTTACTTTGGGTGCACCATTGGTTGCACTGATGCCAATCGTAGGATTGATCGGTACACACCCAAATTGTACACCTGTGGACCTTCGGGAGCTTGGAACCCATCCAATAGAAACATTCCACTTCGTTTCCCATCTTGTGGATGTGAGTCATTTGATGAATAGCTTACAAAATCAAAGTACAGAATATTCTTCTGGCAGTTCGTCCAAAATGATTAAAGTACGGTACCTAATTAGTGTAGCTGTTTTATTGGTTATAATATTACATATACTGTTAAGAGTAGTTGTCCCTGGTGAGCTGTTTATTTGAATTGTTATTGTTGTTCTTTCCAATATTCTTATTTTTTAAAATACATGCTATCAGCTAAAAAAATAAAACTTCATACATGTATAACATAATTATACGTACATGGTTATTGATGAATAAATTCTTATTTTTAAATATTCAGTGGTTCAGAGCCATGCAAGAAGACGACTAATGATGGAGCTGGCTTATCCAAACATTTCTGCTACCTTCTGTGACACCCTTGCTTTAAAACTGAGAGAAGCCTTTACCTCAGTTAACACTAGATGGTTCAATCAGATTTGTGGTCAGCCCGACTGTAGTAACATGACTGTTGCTGTTAACTGTCAGGCAACACCAACAACAGTAAAAATGATTATTCCTACATCCAAGTAAGTTGATATTGATCTAAGTTAAGCACCAGTGTTTAAAAACCTATACTCAGTATCTTTGGTGTTTATTTTTTTTTATTTTGAAAGCGGTGTTATTTCTAGAGCTGCCGAGAAAACTTGAAAACCACCATGCATCTTAGAGTAAAACTTTATTTCAATATTTCTGTGGCTTTCTCCAACTGACTTTAAAATTTATTTAATTTTGAGGTACAGTGGTTACAATGTTACTTTTGACATGCCAAATGATTTTATTCTTTTATCAGCCCAATTAAGCCTCTTGTATTGTTTCAAATTACCCCGGTTGGTGTATTTTTACAATTTTTTAGCTCATCTGAGCCGAAGGCTCAAGTTAACTTTTCTAATCAAAATTTGTCCGTTGTCTGTCGTCGTCGGATGTTGTCGTCGTTGTTGTCGTAAATTGTTCACATTTTCATCTTCTTCTCCAGAGCCATGCACTGTGCAGTTTTCAACCAAACATGGCACGAAGCATCCTTGGGTGAAGAGTTTTCACGTTTATTCAAGTGAAAGGCCAGATCCCCCTTCAAGGGGAGATAATTTAGTATTATGAAAATTTGTCGGCATTTTAAAAAAATCTTCTTCTCAAAAACCAATTGGCAAGAAAAGCTGTCATTTTCGTGGAAGCATCCTCAGGTAGTGTAGATTCAAGTTTGTTCAAATCATGATCCCCGGGTGTAGGTTGGGGCCACAATGGGAGTCAAATTTTTTCATAAGAATACATAGAGACAAATCTTCTTCTCAAAAACCAATTGGCCAGACAAGCTGTATCTTGTGTGGAAGCATCCTCAGGTACTATAGATTCAATTTTGTTCAAATCATGATCCCCGAGGGTAGGATTATGCCACAATGGGCCGGAGGGGGGGGGGG
>WFKH01007768.1:27504304-27530062 GCA_016163765.1 Magallana hongkongensis
AATATAAGAATGTAATCTTTATTAATTTGTGATAACATTTAAAAATGTTTCTGTATATAACAAATTTCCGGTCCAGGGGGGCCTGGGCACACTAGGTGAGGAATAGTAGAGGGCCTCTGTGGAGGTTTTGCCAAAAATAAATCATGATTGCCAGGGGTAGGGTTCGGCCACAGTTTGGGGGTGTCAAATATTTACTTAGAAATAGATAGAGAAAAAGCTTCGTCTCAAAAACCAATATACAAGAAAAGCTGTTACTTGTGTGGAAGCATCCTTAGGTAATTTGAAATTAGGTCTGTTCAAATCATGATAGGGGGAGGTTGGGGCCACGAGTCAGATATTAACATAGGAAAAAATTAATTATTTACAAAAACTCAAATGTTATTATCTATGATATAACTTATATGCAAACATCTTTGTAAATCTTAATTGTTTAGACTGTGGCCTTTGGACAGTTTTTGGGCCACACAAGGGGTTCAAAGTTTGATGTAGGTGTATATTTATATAAACAGTTGTTTAAGATCTTCTTGAGAACTGTAATGCTCAATATGTGATATGACTATGAAATCATTCAGTTATAAAAGGGGATTAATGTTTAATATAAGAATATCTAGAGAAAATTTTGAAATCTTTTTATACAGGATCTATTTTAATTCATTGTCCAGATATTTTGTATATGACTCCGTTAAGCTGGCTTATTGGCTATTGTTGCTCAGGTGAGCAATGTGACCCGTGGGCCTCTTTATTTTTATTTTCTTTACTTTTTGTGTAGTCAAGTGTGGCCCAGGAAATTTCTTCAATAGCAGTACCCTAGTGTGTGAGGATTGTCCAGTGGGAACGTACCAGGATCAGGATGATCAGACTTCCTGTACTTTATGCCAGCAGGGATCCACGACACAGACTGTAGCCAGCCCCAGTAGCTCAGACTGCAAACGTACACCTTACTTAATTAATTGAATATTTACTTTTGTGTCCTAATTGCCATGAAATTGAAGGGGCTATTTTGTAAATTTTGATAGATTTACAAACACAGATTTATAGATTTACTTGTTTTCCTTCAACAATGTATTAAAAAGAACTGCAAAAAATGAAATTGGCTGAAAAGGTATTATGAAAAATGGGATATACATATTGTGGAGTTTCTGGTCAGAAAAATAATTAGCTAAGACATAAATCTGTGGGCTTTTTGATTACACAAGATGTCATACTAATACCTTTAAGAGAAAAAAAACAATACTTCAACTATTGATGAGCAGGGATCCACCTTAATTTCCACTATTGCTACATGCATATGAATTAAGCTAATTTTTAAAGTTGTAATGAACCTACCACTGGAAATGCAAAATTTAAACTGTTCTAATAGGGTATTGTTTTCTCTTCGTGCCTAAAGGTAGTAAAAAAGCAATAGTTTTTAAGTTCTTAAGTGTGTAAAGTTTGAACTATATTATCATCATTTATATTATCTTAATTGAGTCTCATTTTTATACAGCCATTTGTAGTCCTGGACACTATCAAACAGGATCTAGGTGTGATCCCTGTGGGGTGGGCTTCTACCAGAGCCAGCCTGGGATGTTCTACTGTGACCCTTGTCCTGTGGGTCAGACCACACGAGGGGATTCTTCTACCTCTGCATCTGGGTGCGATGGTCAGTATACTCAGAGATAAATCGAGACAAAGTGAGATACCAATTATCTTTAGCTCACTTATGTAACAGGTGGTGAAAAGTCAAGTCTCAACCGGGACTCGAACCCAGGGCCTCTGGCCTACCGTGCCAGCGCTCTAAGCACTGAGCTATTGAGACCCGATATATTGACTGACAGTCACACACCTGTTAACCCGGTGACACTTAGTAAAGTGATCTAAAGGAAAGTTCTACATGCTCAAGTTATCCTTATTCCATTTACTCCAAAGTCCATCCATCCATCTGACACACCGAAGGGGAGGAAGGGGGGGGGGCTATATAAATATTCAGATTGTAAATTTCATTACCTCAAAGCTGAGGAACTTTATGAAAAGGTGGATTTTGTTAGTTATAAAGTAAAGATGTCCAATATTCATATTAATATTGTCATAATGATTCCTAATATAAAAGCATTCAGAAAAATATATGATCTTCACTTGTATTAACATTTCTACTGTCTTTGCCTTTGATAAAACTACAAATCAAATTGTTTTATGTTTATATAAAATAAAAATTCAAAACCATAATTGATTGGGCAAAGCATAGTCACTACATGATGGAAAATATGTGTCAAAGGACATATACTTGAATTAATGAAGCTTAATGAAAACATAACGAAAAAATCATTCTTTGACACTTACTCGTATAAGGGAAATAAATATAAGTTTGTACATGATCATATCTACCATAACATTCTTTTGTAGACGTGATTACTTACCAACGCATATTCTAATACCCATGAAAGCCATAAGAATTGTTCCTTGTCTCCATTTTAGTTTCGATTACTACTAAGATATTTGTAGAACCTACAATTACAGCACTATTTTAGCCCACCAAGAAAAGTCAGGTGGAGCTTATGCTATACCCCCGGCGTCGGCGTCGGCGTCCGGACCTGGTTAAAGCTTCTGGAGCAGGACCTGTATATGTTATTAATTGTCCTGCCTTCACCAAACGTGCATGGATTGTGCATCTGGACCTACTTACGGACTTGAAAGACTTAGATGCTGAATCTGGGTCATGAATTTCAGATGTTGGAGAAGGTTAAGGTTTTTGGAGCAGGTTAAAGTTTTTGGAGCAGGTGATAGCCATATCTAAGTTACTTTCTATTTTACTAGAAAAAGACATTAATGGTAACCTAACAACAAAACATTATGATAAACGTGATGACTTCAATTTTTCTATTGTCAACTTTCCTTACTTATGTAGTAATATACCTTCATCACCTGCATACGGAGTTTTATTCTCTCAGTTGATTCGATACGCAAGGGCATGCTCTACGTATGAACAATTTTAAAACGAGGCAAGCTACTTACAAAAAAGTTGATAAAACAAGATTATCAACAGTCTCGATTGAAATCATCATTTCGTAAATTCTATGGTCGATGAAACAATCTTGTCATCAAATACAATCTTCCGCTAGGTGGAATGCTGACTGACGTTTTTCATACTTATTTTTAGGCCATTATTAATCACCGAATTGTCTACGGATTTTTCCGTTTTCCCGATTACGACTAAGAGCACGCGGTGGGTGTGACCAGTCAGCATAGAATGCTCACTCCTCCATGGCACCTGATCCTACCTCTATAGTCCGTGTTTGCTCTGCTCGTGTTTTGTTTTTTTCCTTTTGGACTTTTGCTTTTGACACTGTTCGTTATCACCACATAAGGACTACTGGTCCTATCTTCACCAAACTTGTATGGATGGTGCGTCATATGATACTGATGCAGTTGATAAACTTGAATGCTGAATCTGAGCCATAAGTGTCGGATGCTGGATGTGGTTAATGTTTTTGGAGCTGGAAAAAGTTTTTGGAGCAGGTGCCCTTTAATGACTATATCTTATTTACTACTGGTGCTAACTTCACCAAACTTGAACAGGTCGGGTACACTACCTTATATGGATAGCATTTTTTAACATGTGACAATATTTACGTCAAACAGATTCTCCAATCCAGTGAATGAGTCGCAATGCATGACGGTCTACAACGTGTTTACGATTCAACAAACGCACGTGGTTTTGTCTGTTTTATACACAATATTTAATTGCTTGTCGGAAAATTTGTACATCTTGATTTTTACTTTAAAAGGTAAAAAAGGAAAGATCACGTACCATAGACTTTGTTCCATGCTCACATTGAAAAATACTGTTGCTTTAGTTGATGAATTGTTGCTTCAAACATCCGCGCGATCAGTATCAAAAGACTGGCAAACATACGCATACAAGTACAAACAGATTTTGATAAGAATAAACTGCATAATTGTTTAATGGTGACGTGATCATTGTGCACTAGAAATAAATACACTCAGGTAACTGTACATTTTTAACATACGTAAATGGCCACGGTAATAGAAATACACAAATACATGTATACAAATGCAAAAGCTATGTAGCATATAATGTATTTTGTACGTTAAGCATTTTGATGAGTGTCCCTGAAGAAAATTTCAATGCGCATTCTACTAATGTTGTCCCAAACCTGGGGTATCATGTGAAAAACGGTACTCACTGCTTCTTATTCAATAGGACGTACCTCTCTTTTGAATATTGACTATGGGATATTTAAATAGGTTAAATTGATATAAGGCCTCATATCCAATATTTTTTAAATGTGATCATAGAAATGAAAGATCAGGCATAATTGTCCATATTTATTTCATAAATTATAAAAAATCATTCAAAATGAGTTTCCAAAGGACAATTCAAAATGGTATATATTTTCAATACGCTTTGTATACACTGAAACTTGTAGTAGCCCACAATGCCTTGCAACTCATTCACCTGATTGGTTTATCGATAAAAGTAAACAGATAGCTAATTTAGTATGCAAATTTATGCCGACGTCACAAAATCTAGTGGTCTCGACCTGTTGAATGGATGGTGCGTTTTATGATACAGATGCACTTGACAGACTTCAATGCTGAATTTGAGCCATGCCTGTTAAGGCTTACTATGAAAATATCAACGGATTAAAACGTTCATAAAACTATGCATGTATTGTTACAAAATATTTATGTAAAGTTATTTGATTATGATAAAAATTTGACAGCATAGTAAATGCCACTTTGTATGACACATAGTGTGGTCCCCTGAATTGACAGTCAGGTGATATGTGTTCATAATTCTCCCGAATTGAGGTCATACACAAATTTCAATATCGCAAGGGCATAACATTATTTGAATTAAAAATTTAATTGATAGTTAAATTTTACATATCTGGAAGATTCTAAAAAGTGCTGCTGCTTTGTATAGAGTTCGTCTTTTATAAGAATAAATGCCAAAGCTCCGGTTAAAATTTATATGACCTTCGCTTAATATTTTTCGTATCAATTAATTCATTATTTTTAATAAATTAAACATTCCCTTAATTTACATTCAAAAGATGATGATGATCTGTTAAGTGTATGCCCTTGTAAAAAGCGGATTTAGATAGGCTTCCCGATGTCAAACACATCGAACTTGTACATTGAACACTCTAGAAAAGAAATAATACACGCTCTAAGAAATAATTACATGCTGGATCAAAACAAGAATAATAAATAGGATTTAATGGTACAATAATTGTTTTAAGATTATGCTCCGTTTTTTTATGAAATGCATTTTCCCATGTTATAAAATTGATTGATCCGCCTCTCTCAATATATAATATG
This sequence comes from Magallana hongkongensis, assembly GCA_016163765.1. Taxonomy (NCBI): domain Eukaryota; kingdom Metazoa; phylum Mollusca; class Bivalvia; order Ostreida; family Ostreidae; genus Magallana; species Magallana hongkongensis. The sequence continues at coordinate 27,509,630 of WFKH01007768.1, forward strand.
CGTCAAAATTTACAGTATGACATCTCATCGACAAGTGCATCGCGATCAGTCAGTTGTTTATATTTAACGTTGTTTGACTAAGAAGTTGCACTCCGAAGTAATTTTTAATGTACTTTAAAATGTTTGTACAGATAACAAACGCGAATTACTTTCTTTGAGAGTATTTTAGTTGACTTGTTGTTTTGTGTGATGTCATAGTTAACATTTCCCGTACTTTCTGGTCGGTGCGACTACGAAGTTCATCTTAACAGTGCTGCGATAGGTTTCGGAGCTGGTTAAAGTGTTTAGAGCAGGTGCCTTTTGCATGATTACTATATCTTACTTATTACTGGTTCTAACTTCACCACACTTCACCAAACTTGCATGGATAGTGCGTCTTATGATACTTATGCACTTGACAAGCTTTGAATAATGCATCTGAGCCATAGGTATCTGATGCTGGAGGAAGTTAAGGTTTTTGGAGCAGGTGTCCTTTGATGGCCATAGCTAAGTTACTACTGGTCCTATATTCACTAAACTTGCATGGATGGTGCGTCTTATGATATTTATGCCCTTGACAGGCTTGAATGCTGAATCTGAGCCATAGGTTTCGGATGCTGGATGAGGTTAATGTTTTTGGAGCTGGTTAAAGTTTTTGGAGCAGGTGCCCTTTGATAGACAAATTTTAGTTATTATTGGTTTAATCTACACCAAATTTAGATATATGTTGCATCTTGTGATACTGATGAACTCCACTGGTTTGGATGCTGAATCTGAGCCATAGGTTTCGAATGCTGGATTTGGTTAATGTTTTGGAGCAGGTCACAGGTTTATGTCAATACTAGTACTTATTCAAACATGCTTAGTTGGTTTAACTATGTAAATGAATCGCAGGGGTAGCTTCAGATATTGATTGTTATCTAGATGCTTAGGCGGGTTTAAGATTCTAGAACAACTTAAATTGTGTTAGGGTCTTGGAGCTGGTTACAAAATGAAGTAAATTCTGTTCATACCTTGTCAGACTTTAACAGTTAATATAACTATGGATTTGTAAATTAGATGTAGTTTAAAGTACAAATCTTGATTTTCTGGATGATAAACCAAGTGTAAGTTTTTTGAGTAGTTAAATGCAGATTTGAATGTTGGAAAAAAGGCTGTCTTGACCAACTTTCATGTAACTTTAATCTGGATTTGAAACATAAGGCTAGCTTCAGATACAGAGCCTGATCTCCATTATCAAAGATGCTAAGAAAACCTTGTCCTACCTTACTCAAACTTGCCTGATGTGATAGTTTCTGGACATATTGTATCATATGATGCAATTTAATATTGTATCATATGATACAATATATCATATGATACAATATCAAATAATATAATACAATATTGTATCACATCATATAATATCATTGTATTATATCATGTACAATATGATATTGTATTTTATGATATTATATCATATGACACAATATTAAATTGCATCATATGATACAATTTTGTATTATATAGTAGAGTGTTGATAGATATTGATCATACAATACAGTACGAAATTTACATAATATGATACCTTATTGTAACATATGATATTATACGATATTGTGTCAAAGCACACATTTATATACAATATGTGAACGAAGATCAATAACTATGATGTTTTATAATATGATAAATGTGATCTAATAAAGGTGATGCCTCATCTTGGTGACCTCTGTAATCTTTGATTACCTATGTTTTTATTGTTGTAGCTAGTAGTTCAGCGACAAATGAACACAGTGACCGTAGAGACAATGAAACTGTTACGGATTATTATATCATCGCATTGTCATGCATGGGAATGATCATCATTCTTTTAGTCACCATTGTCCTAATTTTGGTGAGGTACGTAAGATATGCTGAGGTCTTTTATCCTCTTTGACATTATTGTAACTCTAAAAAAAATTATTATTTTAAATAGAATTCCATTTGTAAACTTAGTTATACTAAGCACATATATGTATAAGTTTCAGTTAGTGGGTTTGTTTATGACTTATTAAAGAAATTGATTCATTGTATGTTTTATGTTAAACTACACATTTTTACTGTTTATTTTTTTTTAGGAGAAATCAAAAACTAATAAAGGAGATGCATTCTTTACATTATGTTAAAACAGTTGACTCATCAGCACTGCAGCAGCAAATTGATCAAAATAATGGCACTCAGTATCAAGAACTAGAGGAAAATCATTATCACTACCTTACGCCTGGTTTTGAAAATTCACAATTATAACCAAGAAGTGTAAATCAGCTCCATTAAATTGACACAGCAATAAAAATGTCCAGAAAATTCTTGTTGAAGTTATAATTTGTATCAAAGTAAATCGTTCAAAGACCAGTGGAAACTAGCTGTACTTAAGAAAAAGGTGAATAACTAAATAAATAAAATGGTTCATAATTCATTTGTGGTGTACTTATAATGCTTGCATTATCATATAATGTCAACTATTTCACTACTTTGCACTGAAAGAGAGGTGATCAGCATGCACACACTGCACAGCATTTAAATTCCTCTTTTAAGGTGGTATGGGACATCTGTCGATAAGTACATTATATTTAGAATACTTTTTACCGGTTTAGAATTTTCAAATTTTACAAAATTTAACCCAAAAATAGCTTTTGAAAAAATTTGGAGAGGTAAAAAATGTAACCCCCCAGCGGGATTCGAACTCATGACTTGCAGATGCGTAGTGAACCATCTAACCCACTGCGCTACGCTGTAAGGTGACAATATTTAAGGAATAAGGAATCATTCTTTGAGTATAATGAGGTGATAATTTTAGTCGGGGCGTGATCAAATCCAATAAAGCCCGAAGGGCTTTATGATAGATTTGATCACGCCCCGACCGAAATTATCACCTCATAATATTCAAAGAATGATTCCTTATTACTTATATTTATATAATTTTCAGCTATTGTACGATTAAATATTTAAATATACAATTGTAAATAAGCAAACCACGCTGGCGCCCCAATTATACGTCATTTGAAGTTATTAGACTGCATAGTACAAAATCGATACGTAGTGTTAACACAGGCAAACACACGGAAAATGTAAATATTAAACAGTGTATTGAAGATGAAAAACATTTTCTTTTATATTGAACTTTGTATAAAAATCTACGACAGAAATATTTCTATATGGTGAATTTCGAAGAATTTGATAATAGTCAATATTTATTTGTTTCATTGATCAACAATTACCCATTACAAACTGCTAGATTTATAAACTCTGCATACCAGCTCAGGAAAAATAATATTCAAAAGTAAACGTACATCAGAAATGTAATTTATCAATGTCCAAAGGTTAATATAATATAAGTCTGAAATCATGCATGTATAAAGTTACAATTGTATAAAGTGACTTATAGGTCCAAGGGGCCGGGTGCAAATTACGATTATTTGACATATACTTTGTAATATAAATGTCATGCACAATGTCACTATAATAAACAATTACTTACTTACTTACTATTAAGAAAGAAACTACTTGTATAATTACACTTCATTTTATTGTTTATTTGAATATTTCAATAAACAATATGTCACAACATGGAGGTGTCCCATACCACCTTTAATGACATTATAAAAGTTGATTAACTGCAACGTAGTTATCAAAGACGTTGTGTAAAAATCCAAAATATTTATACTTTTATAGTGTCATAGTTCTGCTGAAAGTGTGTGAATAGATGTTTAACTCATTCCTTCCTTCATTCATTCATTCTTTATTTCTTGAAGCTTTGCAGCTCATCAGATTATACACATAGATAATAAAGAACAATATTTGCCGAGGTTACACATATCTTTAAAATTTTCGTTATTAAACAATTGCAGCAGTTTGAACATCGATGGTTCATTGTTCTTAGATATTTTTAAACAAAGACTACAAGACTGTTTTCAACAAGATTGTAATGCATTTTTGTCAACATCATCAAAATGTGTTTTGTATAGATATTTAACAAACAAGTTGTGTCTACAGTCTTATTTATTAAAACTAATTTCAGTCAAGTATATTCAGTTAATTACAAGATACAGATTGAGTGCACATTCATTAATGATAGAGAAGGGAAGATTTACTCAGTTAACCAAAGAGCAAAGATTATGTATTTTTTGTCATCTGGATGTTGAAGATGAGTATCACTTTATTTTTAAATATTCAATGTATCATGAATATAGAAAACTGTACATCAAAAAATACTATTGGTATAAACCAAGTATGTATAAATTAATACATTTATTGTCAACTGAAAATACTACTGAATTAAGTAATTTAGGAAAATATCTCCAGAAAGCAGAAACACTCAGAAATTTGTTTGTAAAAGATAAATAGTTAATACTTTGATGCATTTAATTCGTATATTGCTACATATTATGTCTTACATTGTATATATATTATGTATTCTTTGTATCTGATGAGCCATTTGGCTTAAGGAATAAATTAAACTAAACTCATAAAAATACTTTTTAAGATATTTTTTACGGTATTCAATATATAATGGACGCACTAAAATAAAATGGAATTCATCTTCAACATAGTTTTTACATGAAAAGCAGTTCCTTTGGGCTCTGTGTGTATTATTGTACCTTCCAGTTTCGATGGCTAAACGATGAGAAGACAATCTTAATTTCGATATACACTGTTGAAATTTTATAGGAACTGACTTTCTAAGGTAATATTGAAGATAAAATCCATCAACTAAATATTTATAAAAATGACATTTCTGCAAATCTTCTATTTTACCAAAAATATCTTTCTTAGCCAGGTCTGCTATTCGTTGATTTATGACTTTTAGAGTAAGTGAATCAAACCTGATTAATAAAGATTTTTAGGTAATTCCAGAGACCAAAATTCATATCAATATCAAAACTATTCAAGCTCAAGTTATTGACCATAATGGGACAGGGGTGGCTGAAATCAGTGTGCAGAGGTTCTTTACAGGATTTGGTCAATCTAGTTGTTTATGATGAAGAGTCAAATCAAAGCAACATGTTTCTAAATACAAACTTGTTTATTGTACACGCTCTTCAAATAAGTATAAAACATACATGGCACTCGCATGGTAAAATATGTTCAGCAAATGTAAAGTAAACAATATATGCAAAAAATAAATAAACCATCTTCCACTATCATTTGTTTAAAGCATGGCATAGTTAAGTCAAAACTGCAACAGTTAGTTGCTAATTTTACATCCAGTACGGTACATTACATGTACATGCACATGTCAAGATACATTATATGCATTTCACAATTTCTACCAAAAAAAAAAATACACACAATTATAATGGTATCTTATGATAAACTTTAATATTTAGGATATTCTCTAACAAAGGAACTTGTCATCAACTTATTGAGTGATTGTTTCTGTATGCTAGTAATTTAAAGAGATTGTCATCATAGGGCAAATGGTGATTCAGTATAACTTTTGTGTGCTAAGGATTATTTAATCAGCATTTAATAACTTTTAATTTGAGGCCGTTTTCTCAATTGTCACAAATAGTAAAAATATACTTCTGTTATCAGGAGGGCATTATTCTTTGGAATCGTTTAAGAATTGCGAGGGCTCGATTTTCATGAACTTTGTGGGTACCCCTCATCCATGAATTAACATTTTCACAAATCATATGACACACAGTATTCAGTCTTATGATTACAAGCAAGTCCCTGAAATAACATCCAAACAAACTTTTTAAAAAAGTTAACAATCCACGAAAATTGTCCCCCACAATTCAAATGACTCCACAGTGTGGATAGAGGCAAAGGGAGACAATGCACTCCTCTCCTACTTTATAAACCTCACTATTTGATTAAGACATACTTATATTATCCTCAATCACATCAACAAATTTAGTAGCATTTAGCGATACCTACATGTATAAAACAACTTCTTTGATAATAATTTTCTCTTTTTTTATTATAAAGTATATGGCTAGAAAATTATCACATGAGGACTGATTTCACATTCAGGATAGCAAATGCTAGCTATCATCACAAATATATGTAATATAATTTTGCAGCAAAATATACTAAATGAACATGTATACATTTAATGATATTTTTTCAACTTGCTCGTTATTTCATTAGATAAATAAATCAAACTTTTTAACCAGGGAGGGTGAGTTTCTGACCCATGAAATAAAGAGCAATCCAAGTTTTGTATATTAAATGACATTATGTATTTGGCCTCGGTAGTAAATTACATTTCTAACAATAGAAATCTTCAATATGAAAACTGCAGCTTCTATTGCCTTAAATCAAACCAAAAAATGTATACATTCACAATGACATTATCAACATAGAACATCAACCTCAGCTGATAAAGTAAATTGATTCAAAAGATTAACATGATTGTATATTTGCCATTAAAGCAAAGCATGTATATAAAAACAAAGAGCAAAAATCCCTGAGCTCAATTTGTTTTAGGTTTAAGAGGCGTAACATACCCAAATGAGTTCTTAATGCCCTCAATCATTCTTGGCACTGGCCATTCAAACTCATTTGGGACCACCCCATCACATTTAGATTCAAAGAAAGAAAACAGGGGGAACCAAAAGCGCCTGCGCCCTTTGTCGCGATCCATCAATGATCGATTGTTGGCCAGCGTGTGATAATACAGGAACAGTCTCGAGGTGAGGTAAAAAGCAACGAAAACGTCGATGGAGTAATGTTCGTGTGCGGCTAGGATCAGAAACACCCCAAACATGTTGGCCATCCAGCTACAAGTGTGAAGGTAGTACAGTTTGCGTGGAGTGTCTGTCAAATAAAAATAAATTGGAAATGATCCAAAATTATCCTTCTAATTAATTTCACTATCTTTCTCGTTGATTTTTTTGTAATTTTTAAAAAATGCTAATTTTCTGTAATACCATACTATGTATCCATATTCATTACTTTTCTCACAGCCCTCAAACATGAGACTGTAACATTCTTAAGAGGGCTCGATGGTCATGGCCATTTTTAGACTCTATTGATTTTCTTTATAAGGGGAGCTCTATATAAGAATATAGGAAAATGCCCAAATTTAAAAGGTAAAATATATGGACTTTATCTTTACTAGATAATAGTTCATAGCTAAAGACATCATCTCTAAAAATTTAAGAAAGATCTGCTGGCTCACTTGTTGACCAATCAGCCTCCTTAAGGGAATGCATGTATGAAAGATATTAACAAGAATGAAGATTTTTACTAGACATGATAACAATCCTATTATTAACCAAGACAAGAAATGTTTATAAATTAATGAAAATGCTGCTGTTTTTAAAAGATCAACATTAAGAGATCATTGCTGTAAAACAATATTCTAAAGTTACCAAGAATCAAAAAGGTGACCAAATATGGAATACTGGTACTGTTGAAAATTTGCATTGCATGATCACAGAGAAACCTCACTACAGGCAAAACAGTTTATAATAAAGACTACTGCCTGGTATATGTACTAATAGCTTAATAATGTGTCATGTTTAACTTACACTCTGTAATAAAGAAGTTGAGCATTGTGAGGATGACAGTGTGTCCACTAAACATGTAATCCCCACAGGTCCTCACACCAGTCGTGGTCATGCCCAGACCTGACCAGATCTCAAAGGCTCGCTTTAGCTTGGCCCACATGTCTCCATACGACTGAAACAAATTTATCAAGATATGGTAACTATATATAGAAACAGAAACTATCATGGGGATAGATTTTCCTTGATTTGCAATCCAAAAGTTCTGAGGGGATTTTTAATTTTATTGTTTCAAAAATACATGTATAGGCACACTAAACATAAAAAGTTTACATAAAAATATATGGTAATTTTCTTGATAAACAATGAAGTAATTTAATCCCCAATGAATATTCTTCTCTTCTTGCAGTATATAATCAACTGAAGTAGACAAGTAAATAATTACATTGCTATCATTGTCACAATTCGTTTCAAATGTGTTGTTATTATTATTATTGTATCTTTATGTTTGCACATGATAGAAGAATAAAGTACAAACCTTCTTCTCGCATGCTAGATGTTTACTTGGCACTGAAAGAGAGGTGATCAGCATGCACACACTGCGCAGCAGGAAAAGGGTTCCCAGCAATGAAAACATTCTCCTCATCAGGATAAATCTAAGATGAGAAATCATTACTTGAAATCAATTGGTTCAAATAGAAATTTGATGACCATACAACCATTTAAATGTAAAATAAAAATCAAGAGGCAAATTTGGAATTTTATAATGGTTCAAAATCAAACTTATGATGTTATAACAGAATCATGTTTATACCTGTGCTTATGAAAGAAAAGGGTAGTTATCCATACTGCACCCATACCCATTCCAATCAACTCGGCAGCGTGAAAGGCCCAGGGTATGAATGGCACATTGTCCAGGAAAATGTCGGGCAGTGGGGGGTATTTCTCTACATCGGGCACACGCTCATGGACTATGACCATGATGAAGGCAGTAATTAGAAAGACAGTAAACACGTATATAAAACTCAGAACAGTTTTCCATATCTCGGGGTCTAGATGATGAGAATGGTGAATTTTCACTTTTTGGGTGATGAAGTCCTGTGTTCCTGTAAATAGCTCATCCTCAGATGAATTTTCGGTGCTGCCCAGTTCGTTACTCTCGGAACCCAAAACTTCACTGCGTAGGGCTTTAATATGAAACATTAACTTCTTTATGTCCCCTAGAACAGAGAGTTGCAGTGGGGGTTGTTTCAGATCTTTCTCTGTCAAGGACAACAGAACCTGCCCATCTATTTTGTGGGTATCACAGAAAGTTTCTGCATACTGTGGAAATCCTTTATTTTTTATCCATTCTTTGACCTTCTGGCAGTTCCAATTATTCACACTTGCTGTTTTTATTTTGGACCTCTAAAACATTAATTTATCTTTATCTTAATTTATTGATGTACAAAATTAATCCAAGAACTTTATTTGTTGCTTACTACGGTAATCTGGCTTTACATTCTTTTTAGAAATACATTACTGATCATATTAACAGTAGTTGTGCATGCATTAGCTTTTATATCTTTAGTACATGTACATATTTATTACACTGATATAATTATGAATTACAGTTACATTATATAAGAAAGTAACTCAAATTGCTAGGTGTTAAGGACATTGCTATAACTGCTTTAACATTAACATTGAAATAACAGAATAAAATGGTATGATAAAAAAATCAATTAAAGTAAGCACCATATTAGTTTTTGCAAGTAAAATTCCTAACCAATTGTAAGGTCTTGCACAATTTTTTGATTTAGCTATACAGCATTACCTGATTACATGGCAATTTAGGTTTATAAAGACATACAGCATGCTTTTGTTATTCAAACTTTCGTTTACTTTCAATTCAAATAAAACTAAAGTTGTTTATATGTGAGCTAATTAAGTAATTTAAACTACCTGTACTAGTCTTAGTCTTTGTAAACACAAACGACAATAGAAATTAGAAATTATGTTTATAAATGAGATCTGCTTCGATACAGTCTTGATGCCATAGAGAATTAGCAGTCAAAATGCTTGAGTTTGGTTGCTGTTCATGTGTTCTAATAATATTTTGTAACAAATTGTGCATGTGACTTAAAACTTTTATAATAAATAAAATTTTAATTATCACAAAAAATATAAATATATCTTTACTACATGTACTATGGAATATATAATTTATATGTGACAGTCAGACCTGTTTGACTACCAGCACCAGATACTTATATACATAGTAGCTCAGTTGGTAGAGCACCTGATTAGACATTCAGCAGGTTGGGACCAATCGCCCAAATGGGATATAATAGCCCAATTGGGATATAATATCACAAATGGGATATAAATTGAAAGTGCAAATAATGAAAATTTTCAATTTGGTAAATTTTTAAATAAATCCACATTAATGTATATCAAATGCAACAACTTTTGGTTAGCAAGTTTTCCTATAAGCCTATAGTTTGTAAGATTGATCCCCATGAAGTTTTGGATATACTGAGGGATCAATCTCCGTAATAGTACGGTTACAGAAAAAGTTGTTTACCAAAAATTGTTACATTTCATCTATTCTAATGCGGATTTACATGTACCATATTTTAAGCAAAAACAAAAATTTTCCATTTTTTGCACTTCAAATTTATATCCCATGTGAGATATTATATCCCAAACGGGCTATTATATCCCATTTGGGCGATTGGTCCCAACCTTTCAGGGGGGCCGGCTTCTCTCTCTCTCTCTCTCTCTCTCTCTCTCTTACCGTTGAACTAGCCATCGTCGGTGGATGTACAAAGCAGTTATGATATAGACGACAGAGAGCTTAACGTCATGTTTATTTGTGACAAAGTTGGACTTTGTACATAATACTTAAAAGTTAACCACGTACAGCTTCGGTCAGTCACATTGCATCCAATCAAACAGGAAGTTGAGAAGATGGTACTAACTACCGAAACTGGATAGGGGGTAAGCCATCCTTCCGTCCATCGTCAATAACTCACGGATGACAATCTCTGAATCCATAATCCATTTCTGAAATATGCCACGCAGGCACGTAGCATCGGGAGGGGGGGAGCAGGGGGTTTTCCAGGCCTGTTTTCCTTTTTTTTTTTTGCTTGTCAAGATTTTTTGGATGAGTATGCCCCCCCCCCCCTTCAAAAAACGACGCCACGTGCCTGCCGCGGTATTGTTTTTGGGGGACCCCTGTGAGGCACGGGGTTTTGGGGACAACCCCCCCCCCCCCCCCCACCCCCAAGTATATACCCAGGGTCTTTACTGATTTTTTTCATTAAATTATCCTTATATGATACATTTCCAAACTAATTTATTCCGGAATGAAGGAATAAATTAGTTAAGAAATATATCATTAATAGGTAATTCGATGAAAAAAAAAAGAATAATATTAAGACACGGGGGTCTATACTTTGGGGTGGAGAGGGGTCCTGTCCTCCACAGCTCAAGCACCTGTGTCTTTACTTTATAAGTTTTAAACCACAAGTGGATTTTCGTTTAGAGGAATTTTTGAATAAAGAATAAATAAACACTCTTAGTACATGCATCCCTCATGGAGAGGGGTATTTACTCCGTTTACCGTGTCGATGATGCTAAAATCGTGTTTCGTCTTTATTACACATAATTACAATTTATATAGTTCTACATTAATGAATATCGGAATAATAATGCTTCAAGTATCATCTGATATAAGAATTATTTAATTTAAGACATGAAAAACGTGATTCTAATATTAATTTGTAAACAAACTCTTCTTCCATCGTGTTTTCAATGCTAGGTTTTCCCGCACTCATGCGCAGTGGCGTTATAAATGGCGGATTACATTAATATTCATCAGACGTGTAGCAAAGTTTAGAGACAAATAACTAAAGACAGAACATGTTTTATGGGCCTAGAGTTTGTGAAACGTCTAATTATAAGAAGTATGATGTATATTTTTACTCAAACTCATGTCAAAAATTTTACTCCAAATACGCCACATATACCTTTAACGTAAAATTATTTTTAAAAATCCCCTATCCCCAAGAAATGTAGATGAGAAGTATTCATATTCCTACACTAACTGCCTCCTCAGTCTTTTTCACGAGAATATAGGTCATTCTTCGATTCACAATTTTTTCACTAATAAATATTGCTTATATTAATACAATAATTATATTACTTTCATGATTATTGTTCATCAGTTATCACACAATCTCTTTTAATTATTTATTCTGTATGAATGTGTGTTTTCTGTTCTTTTTTTTTAAAGACGGAATGGTTATGCAACACCTGCACCATATTTCTGATCGCACTCGTGTAGACTCTGTTAAGCACATATGTTTGCACTGTTTGCTAGACTGGTGGCAGTAATTGCTACGGACATGAAGAACTACATACGCAAATTTCTTAACAAGTTCAATGATTTTAACTTGGAGATCGGCTGAGCAGTGAAAATTCAAGTAATTTAAAAGTCGAATATCTTGGATATGGGGTAACCCATATCTATTCTTGTTAGTATAACTTCTCGATAATACAGACCTGTAACACTTTTGCCCTCCGGCACAGGAATTTGTACGGCTATATACCATCACATGAGAAGAATATGCAATAAAGAACCTTCTTTGTGCTTACGGTTGTTTTGGCAACTATATACAAGCTTTCTACTATGTTTAGTTAGCCTGTCATATATTTGGTTTCTTATTTTTCTTACTGGTTCGAAATAGTGAACCCTCAAATTGTCTTTTATTGAATTTGGGAAACAATTTTAGCAATTACTTAGCGGTTTGTACCCGTACCCGTTTTTGATCATCTGTCACTCAATATATGCGGCATCCATCGGGCAGAAAACTTTCGTACTTTCAAAATGAAATGCACTTGCGATAGCGATATGCCAATAGCATTGGTAATATCACGAATCGTGTATGATCTGCCATTCACTTTCTATTATTTTCCTGGCTTTTGAGACATTTGCCTTGCCTGTTACAGTCATAAGTCGGCCAGACTTTGCAGCATCTTTGACGGACTCTGTGCCAGTCAGAAATTTCTTTCTCCACCTACGAGCTGTCTCATAAGATACCTTATCAGACTCATAAACTTCCCCCAATTCAGTAAAAATCCGCATTACCGAATGACCGAGTTTTGTGCGAACTTATATATATGCTATGATTTCTTCAATATTCTTAACCCTTTTCCCAACTATTTTTACAACAGTGGTCAACGACTGGCTCTGTTGAAATGACTATAAGTTTAAAACTATGTGGAACTGAAGGCTCGTGTTTATACCGCTTGAAACTATTCAAGAACACGTAGCATCATCCACGAAATCGTGCAATGCGTTATCGCGCTGTGCTACAACACGCATTACACACCGAACAACCATCGTTTATATCAGTTCGAGTGTATTAATTTGTCTTGTGAGGTATTCAACTAACGAGTAGTGTATCACTGATCAATTGGCTTAAGTATGGCCAAAGGATTAGTGATCACTGATCGGGGTGTCCCCAGCCTAGTGAGTAGTGTTCACATATCGAGCGTACCTTGTTTCTCGAAGCCTTCCGAAGTGTTTGCACAATCGGAAGGCATCGGGAACCAGACTAAGCGTATCCTGGTTCCCGAAGCCTTCCGAAGTGCTTGCACATCGGAAGGCCTCGGGAGCTATGCTGGATCCGGCGTTCCCAGTGAGTAGTGTTCACCGATCGGGGTGTCGCCAGCCTAGTGAGTAGTGTTCACTGACCAAGTGTACCCTGGTTCCCGAAGCCTTCCGAAGTGCTTGCCCAATCGGAAGGCCTCGCGAGCTGTGCTAGATCAGGCGTCCCTAGCCTAGTGAGTAGTGTTCACCAATCGTGGTGTCCCCAGCCTAGTGAGTAGTCTTCACCGACCAAGTGTACCCTGGATCCCGAATCTTCCGAAGTGCATGCCAAATCGGAAGGCCTCGGGAGCTATGCTAGATCAGGCGTCCCTAGCCTAGTGAGTAGTTTTCACCTATCGCGGGGTCTTCCCAGCCTGAATAATAGTGAGTGGCCAAGCGTACCCTGGTTCCCGAAGCCTTCCGAAGTGCATTCACAATCGGAAGGCCTCAGAAACTAGGCTAGATCAGGCCCTGAGGTTATAAAACTTTCTTGAGTACAAACTCATGCTTCAAATTGTACTCCGTGTTCCAAATCTAACTCGTACTCAGGGTTTCAATGTTATAAAAAAAATTCATACTCATACTCCGACCTAGTACAAAACGGCGATTTTCCGAGTAAGCTATGGAGATTACTTAAAGTCGTACTCAAAATACTAAATCTATGCAAAATGCCGTGCAAACAATTTAGATTACATCTTGTAATATTGTGTACTACAACCAAAATTATATAAATTACGTTTAGATTAATAGGTTTTGTAATGTACATATACGTGTACGTACAAAAGGATTTCATTGCAACAGCTCGACTTCCAAAAAATCTCTACTAAGTCAAATAAGACCCCTATCCATCATTTAAAACCATGAATCAGTGTATTTCTTTTCATTTAATGATTCAGATGCGCTTATGGGTTCATTCTTTGATTTTGGTTTAAAGAATGGGGGTTAGTTATTGAACTAAAATGGGGAGTTACATATAAGTATATCACTTTCTATTGATTTATATAACGCTTCATAGTTATACACCACAGGCCTTGGGAAGGGGGATTTTTCTTTAGAATTAGCGGTAATTATTCCAAATGGGATTTTAGGGGGTTGAAACCCTCCTTTCTGTGAGACATCTATTTAGCTTTTTCAGATTCATAATACTTTTTATTTCTATAAAGCAGCTTTTAAAAATCATCTTTAGTGTAAAAAATATGAATATCAAAATGTTATAAAGATACTGTGATTTTCAAAAGAAATATTATTGATAACAGATATGCATTAATCAGAATTAAGCTAGCTTAAATTGCAGGAATTGCTTGGATATTTCTGTATTATACAGCACAGTTAAAAGCGTGTCTATGTAAAATATGATAACACTCCATCATAACACAAATTATGTATATAATTTGAGAGAGAGAGAGAGAGAGAGAGAGAGAGAGAGAGAGAGAGAGGGGGGGGGGGTGGAGTGGGGAGGTGAAAATTGGTTTATTTGTAAGAATAAAGAGAAAGAAACTGAGGGAGAGAAAGAAAGAAAAACTGAGAGAAATAGAGAAAAGAAAAGTGACATCTGGCAAGAGTTATAGCATTGGGAAACTTTGGAAACAATCAACATTACATGAATATATTCAAAGTTCTTATTATGAATCTATACCGTTGTCATCTCATATAAATTGTCATCTTTTTTATCTTTTGTTTTCAGTCCAATTTCTTTTGATTACAAAATAAAGTTTTCCATTAACTCTCGATTTATCATCTTTGCTGCTCTAAAGTTCAACATCATACGGTAAATTAGGCCCTTGTACATGTAGTATTGCTGACCTTTTCCAGTAATGTCTGGCGAATAAAAAAATTAATAATTTCTTATAACTGTATTTTATCCTCTATTTTTAAGCAAACCGATTGCAACTGAGATTCATTTAGCTCTATAGAAACTGACAGGGCTGAAATCTACACGATCCAGTCCTAACCAGTTTATCAATCGGTAGAAACCTTCAGCAAAAATCACGTACTGCAGGAAATAATCATGTGGATATCAAACTCAAATTCCCACGTAAGAAAAATTGGTTACTGTTCGTATTTCTTCTATCATGCGTACTGATGTACATTAACTACTCTTTATGATTAATCAGGGACGTATATACTAACGGGATTGGCAACTTCTACATTCGCCATGTTTACTTCCCAAACTATCACGCGCGTCATGACAAGTTTTTAAGTTTCTGTTCAATCCCTGTAAAATATGTCGTTTTTTATTAGATTATTTATTTCCTTTTGTTAAAAGGGATAGGTTTTTCATACATTTTTAATCATATACTGTAAATTAATTTAGATATAAAGAAAATAAACATCGATTTTTACGTAATCTCGGAAATGGGGCGAAAAACGGGTCTAAGGGTTTTAAGAACTCCGTCGTAATTATGATCAGATTAGGGTTATAAAGTACAAATAACAATTCTAAAATAATTTTAAGATAGCTTTTTAAAGGTTTTATTACGATATACCTGGTAACATCATAGATATATGAAGTTAAAAATGACCTACGAAATCACGTACCGCGCGTGATTTCAGCGAGACTTGCGAGAGTTGCCTATCCCGTTAGTATATACGTCCCTGGATTAATTTAACAACTTTTTAAGAAAGATATAAATATAAACAATAAATGCTGTCTTTTATGATTCATGCGGGCCATGAAGGTAGCGACATTGCAGAAAAAATTTAGCCTAATCCAGCTGGCCGCTAACGGGCGCGGGATATGTATATTTTCTGCAGTGCCGCTACCTTCATACACGCATGAATCACCAAAAAAGTATTTTATTTTTTAAATATATTTATACAGTTATTAAGTGTTTAGGATCTAGATCTATAAAGAATATGGCATTGTCGAATACGTTTGTGGATTTTAATGAATCTGTAATCATCGTTGTTACTCTGTTTGCGAAATTTAAATAAAAATTTAAAAAAGATCATTCTTTAAAAAATAAGGTAGAATCAGCCCTATGGAGAGTCTTTTAACGTGTTTAATTTTCGGTATATTATTTTTACAGTTGTATCCTCAAGTTGTTCATAACCGTTTGTTTTGTTTTTTTCTCATTTCGATCGCTGTACGAACTCATTTTCTTCAAAAAATTCATTTTAAATTCATATTTAAACATATGCACAACCTTCACTCAGCTAAATGTTATGTAAATGTATTATTTTAATTTTAATTTTAGCACTTATCTACATGTACTGTCCACTTCTCGGCTTTCTTTTGGAAACTAAGGTCTGTGTTCATTGCGGTAATTAGATGAGCCATTTATACACGGGCTGAATATTTATCATTGAAAAAAAAATCTATGAGTACTACATAGTAGTTATTCAATACAGCTACTTTTCTTTAAGTTTACATGATGTAAACATTGGGGTGAGATTTTTTATAATAATAACTTTTATGATTACGGATATTCTGCGAGACTACCGGAAAAGAAGATTGTGACCTTCAGCGTGTGTTCCCGATCAAGAACGGTTGCATCTCACTTGACAGACTTGTAAGTACAAAGAATGTATTTGTTGAAGCGTTGTTGATAGATCACGATTCATTGTTTAGTGCCCTGTTTCAGTTAGACACTTTATACAACAAAAAAGTACAGGAAAATACGTGATAATTGGAGTTAAAATATCTTGAATGCATGTCATTTAGTATTGACCCTGTGTCCTACCAAATGCAAAGTAGGAATACACTTACTTGTCTTTGTCTGAACGAAATGTCAACAGAAACACAGTAATGTTTTAATATAATAATTGTTTTGTAAACTTCTTCGACTGATATAATTTTTAATGCTAGAAATACAGTCTTGCTAATCTTGACCAGGATGCCGACCCACCTAATCCTTGTCTTATCACGGATATATGTTAATTGATATTCTGATATATACATGTAATTACTGTTTCTTTTATTGGAGAAAGAGTTTACAGAGTTCTCAAAACATGTCCTCATCAGCTTGTGTTTTAAATTTTATAAATCAGCCTGCTCTTTCAAGTCTCAAGACATTACTGTACAGCTTTTTCTTGGCAAGCACATGTTGTGGAAATTCCATGGTTGTACTTTCACTTTTAGGGGTTGTGCTTGATTCTTTGTGTTGTTCTTATTTTACAAAACAGTATAACTGAGAAGTAAATACAAGATGATGTCATGGCATATGAATTCGCATAGGAAACACATTAAGGATTGCTAGGTCTATAATATTCATTAATTCTCTCAAGATCATTAAGTTTTACCTTTAGTTGATGGTGATTTTTTTTTTAAATGGTCATTATATGATATTACTTGTCAAGGAAAATCATAAAAATCAATGTCACAAAATTAAGTTCATTCAAAGAAGTTAAAGTTTTTCAGGTCAGAGGATCAAAGGTCATTAAGTCTAATGCATTAATACCCAAATCTTATTCTCATCAGCATGTCAGCTTTTGTGTAAACAATATCCTGGACATCATTTGACTCATACAAAAAGTCAACCATGGCAGATTGATAACTGCAATAGATTTTCGGGTCAAAGGTTAAATAGCTAGGTCACCATGTTTATTGGTATGCTAATACCAAATGTTTCCTACATATAATCAAGGGAAGTGGGCATGAAAATTCTTGTTTTTAAATTGTGCCAGTAAAAGATGCCAGATACTAGAGGACAAACTAGATAAAATGAATAGTTGAAGAAAACACCAATTTGCTTATCCTTTACTTACATATTTACAGTTTAACAGTTCTGAACACAAGATTCTTTCTCTCGTACAAAGACATCACTAAATGCCTGTGAGGTGATTCGAGTACTGCTAAAACCTAATTTCCTTAGAATAATTAATTCTCCCCTCATTTGAGATTATGATATTATTTTATACATTTTAGACGTGATGGCTCCCCCAACATATGGTGATCTTGGAAAGGCAGCAAAAGATATCTTCAGCAAGGGATACAGTACGTAATGATATATTTTTTATTGATGAACAATCTTGACTCAGTTGAAGTGAGAAACCTCTATTTTTGTGTAAGTTTAGTACAGACCACTTATAGAAAAATTGTGATGATGACTGTTTTCAGACTATGGAGAGTGGAAGCTAGAGGCAAAAACCAAGACAGACAGTGGGGTAGAATTTACCACAACAGGCAGTCACAGTGACAAAGGAATCATCAGTGGAAGTTTAGAAACCAAATACAAATATTCCGACTTAGGTACGTAACTGAATTTCGACATTGCTGAAAAGTATTGATAACATGTTTTGTCAATGATTTTCATTTTGATAGTTTTAGTCTTACTGGTACTTTATTATTTTGTTGTTGTGTTTTACTTAGGTCTTACATTCAAGGAGAAATGGAATACCAGCAATGTGCTGTTTACGGAAATTGCCATTGAGGATCAGCTCGTGAAAGGATTGAAACTGGAATTCAACACATCCTTCGCTCCCCAAACTGGGTAAAGATATGGAGTATTGCCATGCTCAGAAGTCCATTTATGCATCAATATGAAAGTGAAATTTTAAAAAACTTACCGAATGAAATACACATTCAATTGCAACAACTGAATGGGTATCTAATTTAAGTAGGTGTATTGGATAATTTATACCACTGTCCATCTCTTTTAACAAAGGTGAAACATGTTCATTTCATTATTTTATTTACGATCAGAACCAAGAGTGGAAAAATCAAAACCAGCTACAAGATGGATTACTTGAATCTTGGTTGTGATGTTGACTTTGTGTTTGCTGGACCAACCATCAACGCAGCTGCTGTCTTAGGGTAATTAGAACTACCAATTTCAATTTCTTAGTTTATTCATGATACATATACCGTATTAAAGAATAAAAAACAAATGAATAAAATGATAATAAATACAAACTCTTTCTTTATATAGCTACAAGGGCTGGCTCGGAGGTTATCAGATGTCCTTTGACACTTCCAAATCCAAGCTGACAAAGAATAACTTTGCAGTAGGTTATGAAGCCAGCGACTTTACCATTCACACCAATGTGTAAGTATAAAAGAAATCTCAAGACCACTGTCACTGTTTTGTGTAATGAATGTCATTTATTGCTCCATAAAAATTGTGCATGTACTGGTACTGGTACCTGTCCCAGACCAGTCATATAAATCTGAATAGATGAAAATCTGGAAATTTTTAACTTTATTCTATTTTTTCTCTGTTTTCTTTTTTAAAGCAATGATGGAGCAGAGTACTGTGGCTCCATCTACCACAAGATTAGGAAAGATCTTGAAGGAGGAGTAAAGCTCTCTTGGTCCTCAGCCAAGAGCACCGCCTTAGAACTGGGCACCAAGTACAAGATAGACAGCGATTCATCAGTCTCTGTAAGTCACTCAAACAGTCAAGTTTCATATAATTATGTATAAAACCAATGCAAATATGGAAGATTATATTAGATATTAATGTTATGATACAATAAGAAAAATTAGTTAAAACAAGATTTAAAATAAGTGCATTGAGAAGTAAGGAATTATTCTGATACTGAAGAATATTGTATCAATATACACAATATACAAGATTTATCCCTGTTGTCGTATGTATTGTTTTGATCATTGTGACTTTTTTCTAACAGGCCAAGGTAGACAGCAACAGTAGAGTAGGATTAGGATATACAACTAAACTTAGAGATGGTACGTATGTTACAATGTATGCAGAGTGTGATATTAAATATTGTTGATAGGAATTGTCCTCTTTTTATATACATTTAATGTTGCATGGTAATAGATTTCTATTTAATTGCCGAAGTTGTCATGTGGTTACCTGCGAGAATCTTCTGAATAGGAAATGTTAATTGAATAATAATTGAATAATAATCATTGGACCAATCACTGTTTATCTATTAATTTAAAGTTCTAGAACTCTACCCTGATAGATTTAAATCAAAAAAACAAAGATCATGAAACAAAAAAAGGTGGTTACACAGTTGTCTTGGGCTCTTAACAACATTAAGCAGTGTTACACACTTTAATAACTGGTGCAATATCACCATTAAAATTAATTACATTTTTTTAAAATTTGAAATTTTTAAAATAACATTGTTAATACAAAATTTTTGAATGTTATAATTATCCATTTTAATATACCATGTTCATGTTATAATGTGATGGAATTTTTTTTTCTCTTGACACAGGAGTGAAGCTGACTCTGTCCGCCCTTGTGGACGGCAAGAACTTCAACGCTGGTGGACACCAGCTGGGTCTCGGTCTGGACTTCGAGGCCTGAGCGCCAACTCGAGTGACTTTTGTTGACTTGTAAGATGTAACCCAGACATTCAGTGGGGAGAGTGAATTTCATCAGATCTAGGAGTGCTGTTTATTTTTCATTCATCATGTACAAAATACGA
>WFKH01007768.1:27542090-27555205 GCA_016163765.1 Magallana hongkongensis
TCTCTCTCTCTCTCTCTCTCTCTCTCTCTCTCTCTCTCTCTCTCGTTCGTTTTTTTCCAATCGACCGATCCTCAAGCGCAACTACATTTTGCTCAACCAATTCAAAGATATTTCTATCGTAGATTCAATTTTAACAATATTTTATTCAGTTCAAATTGATTAGGTCTGGGCTGCAGGAAAAATCCATTCCATAGTCCTCTTTCTATTTAAGGACGGAATAATTCAAAGTCCGGTGTGTGTGTGTGTGTGTGTGTGCTCCGGTACCAATGCGTTTTTATTTTAATATTTAGCTCACCTGAGCCACACACGCCGCATCAATAATATTCACTGAAGCACCAACAGTAAAAATTGAAA
This sequence comes from Magallana hongkongensis, assembly GCA_016163765.1. Classification (NCBI taxonomy): domain Eukaryota; kingdom Metazoa; phylum Mollusca; class Bivalvia; order Ostreida; family Ostreidae; genus Magallana; species Magallana hongkongensis. The sequence goes on from WFKH01007768.1 coordinate 27,542,445, forward strand.
TGTAGTGAGTTTTAATCAGATTGAACAAGATCCGCTGATCAGTAATTTTCCTCTGAATAATTTCAATTGACAATAGAATTGATTTCAACAAAAAAGTTAAAGTTTGATACAGTAAAACTCGGATATATCGAAGTCCTGAGGACAAGTAGATTTACTTAGCTATATCCGTAATTCGTTATATCCGTATAGCGAATTCGTTACAATAAGTATATCGAATATCGAATTCGCTACATACATGGTTTCTTTTATAAGACTACAATTTATGCTGATTGATGCATAGAATAAAAATACGTTCTTTCGATACCTAAAAAATTTGGATTGTAAATTAAAGAATATATGTGGAAACAAATTAATTCAAACTTTTATGTCAATTGGCATCGCTTACTTTTAAAGCTATAAAGAAAATCGTTATATAACGTTTTTAATTTCTTTATTTTTCACCTCTACAGGACTCAAAATCAGTTCGCTATATCCGTAAATTCGTTATATCCGAATTCGTTATAACCGTAAAATTGTGCAAGGATTTGTTAAAGAATTTGCCGGGGAGACTGTAAAACTTCGCTATACAGTGTATATTTCTGAGATTTTGCTATATCCGTGCTATTGCATCTTTTGATAATTGGTTCTTATAGGCATTTTATTCAAAAGTTGGGGTTTGGATTTAAATTCATACGATGATGTCCATGATTTTGTCAAGAGTATGTTCTAGGTCGAATAGATGGCATCTTTGAAGCACCCAAGCAAGCGGAGATATCTGCCATTAAATTAATTGTGTACACATTTCAACGCTTTCTCATGCATATCTATTGTGTTTTCTTTTTAAGTAATTTTGCACGCGGCATTATGTAATAATATTCGTTTATTCAGATGAAATTGCATGTGGGATTTTTTTTTTCCAGTTTTACCTAATCAAATACATTTTCCCCGATTTATATATGAAATATATCACCGACTACTTTAAATCTTAATTCTTTAAAATTATGCCCATGCACGTTTCTTTGTGCTTAAGGAAATGCATTGAAAATTTACCAGGTAGTTTTTAAATGGAATCTTCAAGATTAGTGAGAGGACTTCCACCTGTCAAAAACTCAAGTACCATTGTCTGGGAATTATGGAGAATTTAAAGGACATGTCATACATTCTACATATCAAAGGCCTTCTCGTAAATGCAATACACATATAACAAATTGTTTGTGCTCAAAAGAACAAAATGAGGAAATCACACCGATCATGATATATATTCAATGGGAAAAAAACCTGCAATTTTATTTATTTTTCGATAAACCAACTCTCGTTTTAGAATTGTGGGCCTTGTCCCATTTTGTTGGGTTTTATTTTTTTTTTGTTCTAAAATATATTTAATAAAAATTATCAAATAATCTTCATTTTCAGGGAGAAACGGACACGGAGACTTACTACGACACGGACGGAGATGACCGAGGGTATGCGAGTTTGGACGAATCCGCGGCCCGAGGGAAACGAAATGAAGATCAGGGTTACCTCAGCATGGATGAGCTGCACCAGCCCCATCAAAAGACTAGGAAAAGGCGGAAGATTAAAAATGCGGACGGCAAGCAAGAGGTATCGTAGATCTATTAGATTTTTTCAACAAACATTTTACTGGGTTGTCATCAAAGAATAATTTTTATTTCAGACTGCATTTTCGCAAACAAAACAAGAAAGGGAAATTCTTAATGCATGCCAATTTATAAAGGAAAAAAAAGGGAAAGGTCTTGTTAAGCTTTCGTAAGAAAATTGAAATGGAATCGGAGACATTTAAATGGCGTAAAATGACTGGGATATCTGAACCCTCTCAAAGCATTATTTGTCGTAGAGACAGAAGGTGGCTTTCTAGAAAAAGAAAACAGTGTCATAAAATACATTGGAATGGGTATTCATTAAAAGTGAAGCAATTAGCAGTTAAAATCACAAGGTGTAAAAGCGAGCCATCCATGAAGGGAATGCAAATGAAGAACGAACAATGTGTGTGAGAGAGACTTTTAAATGGGTCTTTCACGTTATAATTATGGTTAGAATCTCTAGGCAAATAAATTATTTAGTGATTTTTGTCTCCTGTTAATGTTTAGTTCCATCAATAATTGTATATAATACACAAACGTTTAATCTGCAATGGATACATTTGTATTCAGGTAAGGCTTTGGATATTGCTGTAGAATTTGTTCTTACAAATTATTCTGTAATTTGTATTTATTTGTCCTTTCTTTTCTTCTTTCTGTCTGAATTATTATTTTATGATTTTATTTAAATTCGTTTTTGTTTTAAATAAAGATCCTGAGTGTTCTCGTCCTTTAGAAACAAACTTTTAGCGGTAAAAAAAATATCCACCTCAAAACTGAAACTATTTAATAGTCAGTATATTAACACTGTATCACTTTAATATAAACATACAGTTTATATATATATAAAAGCATTCTGGTTTTATATTTTGTTATCCTTTAAAAGCGTTTTAAAAATTTCGAAAAATCTTTTTCATTTTTGTGGTTGTTAACTGAATTTAACATGTATCAGTCTCATTATTTCTCTCTCCATAGTTTTGTTCAGTGATAAATCTAGAGCAAATTAAGGTTTGTTTGTATAAAAAAAGGAAAATCTACATAAGTATTAGTATAAGATAATGGATAATTAATGCTTTGTTTTATATTCCAAGAGGTAAAATTATCGAGCGAAATTTCGAGAGACAAAAGTAAAAAAAAAAAAGCCCCGTCAAATTCTAAAAATATATGTCCACAGTGTTTTTCTGTTCATTTTTAGATTAAAGAATCAGATTATTTTTTTAATTGCCAGAAATAGTTGATTAGTACTGATGAACGGAAGAGGGGATTACACTGTAATCCTCTCGAATTTGAAATTCAACTTTATTGAGATTGATAGGTAAACTCGAGTCATTGTTATAACCTATGGGCATTGGATGCAAAACGGACTGAAAAAACCATGCAAAAGTTGTGTGTGAAGTAGTAGTGCAGAAGTATTTTTATAAGTATATATTGTTAATAGCCTGGAGAGAGAGAGAGAGAGAGAGAGAGAGAGAGAGAGAGAGAGAGAGAGAGAGAGAGAGAGAGAATTATCAAGCGTCAGGGTAGATTTCGAGTGCCTCTCCAAAGGCGAGCCACCAAAATCGTTTAAAAAATAAATCCTATAAATTAAATATCTTTATGTCCAACCGCATCCCACCCCATCAGAACTGCAGCGATTGTCCCCAAATTACCGGGTATCCTAATTAATGCGTTAACTAGTCGCTAGTCGAGACGCTGTGTTATTATATATGCTGTAACTAAAACCGGCGACATCAGCAAAACAATTAAACTGAATTGATCGAAGAGTTGTGTGAAGTTGTTGGTAACGGTATCGATTGGGGGGACTCTATCGCAATCTCTAGTACCAATGTTGACTTTCCGCGTACGGACGTGATTGAGATAAACACAGACGGGTAGCAGACGGTATACTCAACCCCAAAAAAGCTTCTCTCTTACCTCGGATAAGAACCATGAACTGACACCAACGCCCCTTTTCTTGTTTGGAAATTTATTTGTGGAAATGCACCTTACGATCACAAAAAAGTCAAATGAAAGAGACAGTGGGATTTTAAAATTACTTTCTGTTCAGTCGACGAGAGGTAGCAAGATGGATCTGAAGGTAAGCTCCTTTTAAATCTAAAGTTCTGTTACCTGTATTTTTCGATTAAAAAAAACCCCTTATTTCCCTTCCCTTAAAATGAATTTTGTAACAAAATGGCGAGTGTTTCTTCTTTTTTTTAACTGTTAATTTAATTCGCATTAAATGAAGTTTGGAAAAACTGTTAAAATATAACATTATAAAACATGTCTCCATCGGTTATCTCTTTTTTCACCTGTTAACGGTATATTATGTACTACCCAGCAACCTCACCCCCTTCAAAATCTTTGAGTACTATATAGCTGTTGATCGATGTTAATTAGTTCTTCCAGCTTCTGGCATCCGTTTTTATTCCATCGAATCTGTAAGCAATCTTTTAAAGCAACAGCAATAATAAACAGCATTGTTTATAGCTCATTTTTTGGGTGGTGCATTTAAAATTTATATTGTAATATAATCAATTCTTTTAATTCATCAATTAATGGTAACTAATTGCAGCCTATTCCTGGACATATAGAAATTCCTATCCAGCAAATATTGGCACTGAAGATCGGCGGTTTTCATTCGATTTACCGACGACAAACGGTGATAAGTAGAAAAGCTTGTCTGCACGTTCAAAGGCGGTCAGCAATGCCCTGATCCTCTGTGTATTGGTTTATATCAAAAAGCAAATACACGCGCGATAGAATAATTCCAAACAGTTAACATTTCTCCTATCTAAATGTCAACTGTTGACAATCAAACGTCATTGTGAACGCTTCGATGAACTTTTTCAATCCCAAATTTCCGATAAGACATTCACTGGAATTTTAAAGTTAAGACCTGCATTTAATAATTTTCGATTGAGTATACCCTGAAAGCAATCACAGAAACGCGACGCCGAGGAGAGAGAGAGAGAGAGAGAGAGAGAGAGAGAGAGAGAGAGAGAAACAAGAAGTTGCCAAATTCTCTGGATTTTTTTGTTCTTCATATCTCAAAGAGTTGCCTAATTCTCTGGATTTTTTTCTTCATCTCTCAATTTCTCAAACGAAACCTTTGTAATTTTCAGGTTTTGTTTTATCAACAATTTTTCCCAAGGGATCTAGAGTTCTTAAAAATATTTAGGGCCTATGAATATTGGTAGGACAAATATTTAATTTTTTTTCCATAGAAGTAGGAATTTTTTGTTTATGTTGTTTAATTGTGCCCATTACCACAGATCTATTACAATATATTAATCAATAGAACCTCTTTTGTTGTTATGACACAACATTCTCGAATCATGATTCCATGCAGTTTATTCTTAATGTTGTATTCTCCAAAAAATCGAAATCTCACCAACAAATAATGAGTTGTTTGTTAACAATCATTACTTATGACTTGCAATTCTGTCTTCAGTGAGATCTCTATTATAAAGTCCGCTATTCTGACTCCGTCTAACTTCATTTAAGGCAATTCTAGAACTAGACGCACGCTGATACCACCAAAGTTGAGAATACCTCGGAAAAATGCCTTTCTTACTGCTTATAAAACGTCATTACATTTCGTTTGTACACTAAATAAATAGCCCAATTCACTGAACACTTTACACTATAAACCGCTGAATAAATATTGAAGAACTAGCACTTTGTTGTAAATGCTCAGGAAAGATTATAAAGCAATACACATTTAACGTCTAATCCCTTGATTGTGTCTATGGGGACTAAAGATGCGACAGCTTAGTGAACTGTCATGCCATGTCTTCATATCCGACACACCTATCCTAGTTCTGAGAGTTCTACGCTTCCAAAGAAATTCGAATTTGGATTTTTTTTTTACACTGAGGACCTTCTATTAATGATTGTTATGGACTCTCTTACTGACAGTTTCATTCCTATCTATTTCGCAGACAAGACCTGTGTTGGAGTGTCGGATGCCCACTCTGGTAACCAAGCCAGCGTTTCTTCTACCGTTTGACGACATGCCGAAACATAAGCGCCAAGCGCTGGGGTTGCAAATGTTGGAGGCCAGTCCTCCTCGCAGCCTGAAGGACCTCCGCAACATCATCTCAGCCGAACTAAAGCAAGTTGCGAAGAAACTTTCGCGCTTGGAAAGAGCTTATTATGGAGTTGGGAAAAGTATTCAAGACGAAGTCAACCGATATGTAAGTCCAATCAAAGTTGTGATGCGAATGTTGACAATTTTCGACTTTTCGTCAGGACGAGTGATAGAAGACGCCATTAAAGCAGGTCAGGATCCGAAAAGATACAAGGGCGATCCGAACAATATCGCTTTGCTCAAGGAAGTGCACGCGAAGATCAAGCAGTATGTGCCAGAAAAATTCACAGAAATCTCTGACTACTGCCTTAAGATATTGTCTACGATAGAAAAGTACTGTGTTAGTTTCTACGACCCGGAGAAAGACGAGTATCTAGAAACCGCAGCTCATTACCAACAGCAGATAAACATGTGGAAAAGTACCATCAGAAACAATCTAGAAAAGGTTAAAAAACTACAGAAAGACTTCCATGAAAGAATTATTCATTATACGATGTTCACGTCACCAGTTGTCACATTTTGTAAGAAAAATGAATGTGAACAGGTGCCTTTTCTCTTCCTTTTCGCAGACGCGTGTACCAATATTCGTGCCGCCATGGCAATCATGACGACATGGCTACAAGCAGACGAAAATTACCCCATTTTCTTACGCAATGATATTGATGACATGGAAAGGAACAAGGAGGAAAAAGTTCGGTGTATGCGCGACTCGAAGACTCGTTTTCATTCGGTGACGTATAAACTTAACCATGCTGAAATTGAACTCGATACCGCTAGATCGGAAATCGAGGGGTGGAAAGAAAAGGAAGAAGCACTACGGATTGAAAAAGACTACCTTTTCAACCTGCAGAGTGAGCTGCAACAAGAATGCGACTTTAAGGAATTTCGACGAGACGAACTCGCGAAAAACAAAGCTGACTTTAGTCCGGACGACTACAATGAAACTTACGACATGCTTACGGAAGAGATCCGCTATGTGCGGGACCGGATGCCGCTAGTCAAACGACAATTGGCAGCAGCCGAGCATAAACTGGAGTGGATGTCTGAGAAAAAGCACGCGAGCAGAAAGATTGAAAAAGAGGTCAAACGCCTCAAACAAGAACTGAAGCAGGCAAAAGTCGAACGTCAGCAAAGGGAGAGCGAGTTCACGGAGCTTGAAAATGCACTGGAAGTTGCGAGACGCATTCACCGGTACAAGACAAGCACAGACGCAGCCGAAAAGATTTATTTCTGCCTTCCAGTGGGACCCAAGCAATCCCAGGTTCTCGGCTCTTTAGATGGTGAGTGTATAAATTAAAACGTTTTCTTTAACTAACCAAGTCACAAGTCAACTCGAACTAAGAACTAACAAATCTTTTCTTTTTTTTCAGACAAAATGACAAAATCCATAGGAGTAGTATGTCGTGAGATAGATCAAGATTGGATGCTTCTCTACAGGACGTTGCCATTTTACCCACAACGAGGTTCTGAAACGATAGAAAAAGACATTGCATCGGTCAACATGGAAAGCGCAAGAGGGCCAAAAGAAGGACGGGCACTGGAAGCGTTGACGCGATGGCGACGTCATCATACGCGTGCTAAATTTGATGACCTCATAGAAGCTCTCAAGAAAATAAGGCGGCATGATATTGTGGCGGAAATTAACAAAGTGTTAAATCCGCCGAGATTAATGGAGGATGAAGAACAAGAGATCTACGTGCCTCCTAGTGTCGCGCCAGAGTTAGTTCCCTTTTACAAAGAATTGGAGAGATACGACCAACTCAGGAAAGCTCATAAAAATCGAAGGAAGTCTGTGACACAGCATAAAACTGCTCAAAAACAGAAGTCTTGACATATTTATTGGGCAATCAACGAATGTCATGGTGCGCACTCATGACAGGATCAGACTTTTTATTTCGTTAAAATGAATTTTCTTGTTTATCATTATTTTTTTTATACCTTTCTTAGAGATAATAAAATTATTCCGCTTTATAGTGTTGTCATTTTGGTGCTTTCCGAGTAGAATAAAGAGCAAAGGGGGTGGTTGTAATATGAAGTTTATTCTGCTGTATGTAGGCCGATATATTATTTTTTTAAAAACCCTAAAATCTTATCAACAGTGTTTTACCCTAAATGGATCGAAATAAATCTGCCATTTGAAAGTTTCAGTGCCACAGGTGTGTTTTGAATGTAAATATTTTTATAACAAGCAACATATGAATGATTTACGATTCTATAAAAAATCTTACGAGAGGAATGTAAATATAGCAAGATTTTTTTTAAACATTTCAATTCACAAGCACCCTAATTCTGTCCCCAAAAAACCCACCGCTTTTAATTTACAAGCACCCTAACTTTGTCCAAAGACCCCCCCCCCCCCAAAAAAAAAAAACAAAAACAAAACAAAAACAAAACAAAACAAACCAAAAACAAAACACACACAACTCACAACAAAAATTATTTGTAATATACATCAACAATGCATCATGAAGTCACAACTTGTTGACGAAATTGGAGATTCATGCATATAGGAAACCATCAGCTTTGTATTTCAAGCTTTTGCGCAAGAAAAAAACAACAATAAATTTGACTTTGGTGTTTTATTTACTGAGCTGAACTCGGACAAAATACACAGAGTAAAACAGACAGAGGACAAAGGATAGTATTGTTAATTTAAATTTTCAGCGCTCCACATAATAACAGGATACAGGATGAATTGTCTCCCTTTTAAGAATTAAATAGTTCTTTATTTGATCACACCCAATAGTTAAATCCTAGCTTTCAATAGTACAACACTGATTTCTAGTACAAATATCTAAACCTAGATAAAAGTTAATATGTTACTGATATTATGCCGTGTTTTGTATAATAGAAACTTGTTTTAAAAGATAACTTAACAGTAATTATGAAATTTATTGAATGTCACAAAAAATTAAAAGCTGTTTATCATATCAGAATTAAAATGGCAAGACCAATAAAAAGGATTCCATTTTATATACAACCGAGAAATAACATCCAAAAGCAAGCGTCTTTAAAGCATAAATTAAATGTTACAGATACAGTCTTTCCTCTTGAATGCTCAGCCTTCTTGTTTTCTGTTAAAGTTATAGTCTCACAATTAAATAGTCTCATAACAATTTATACCTACGAATTGTCATATTGCACTCTGGGTTTATTGCATGGTTTTCAGTAAAGTCTATTATATAGTTATATACATGTAATAATGACTTAATAAGGAATGACAGGGTTTTATCTGAAAGCCATAGGGAGTGAACTAAACCAGCTACAACAACTAAAAATATCACAGTCAGCATTTGGAATAAAAATGTCTGCAGTCATTTGATCACTGCTACCTACTTGTTCACATTGTTTTATTTGTGTCAACAACCTATCCATTACAAGCACGGCCTATGAAATAACACATATGAATAATTCCAGCAAGCTCCCTTTACATATACTTGTATTTGCCAGCAAGGTGATTGAAGCATAATACTAATCTACATGTCAGAGCTACTAGTGGTTTGATTATTATGGAGGTCTACCTCATTATGATGATGTCTACACTAGACAGACTGTACATGGTCTACCTCATTATAATGATGTCTAGATGTCTACACTAAACAAGACAGACTGTACACTGTCCTATAAGACAACGGGACTAGAACACAGCTTATAATATCGTGAAAAAAATCCAATTCCTAAGGAACAGTAAATCTCTTTCAAACAATAAATACTAAAATATCAACAAGAGACATGGAACAATACCATCCATACACTGTACATCTATACATGTATGTAATTTAACACATAATATTATATAATTTAATATATCATCAATGGCATTTCGAACACATCCATCATATTACAAGACCCAACATAACGTTTTCACCCCATCATGTTTAACAGATGAATGAAAAAATTCCACAATATGCTGCTCCCCAATATGAAATATTTAGGTCATGACCTCAGAAGCCTTGACCTCTAAAGGTCAAACTTTGTTCTGTGAAACTGCATCTGCTGCTTGCTGTGCTCGTAATATATTGAAGCAAGCCTGACACACCCGCACAGGTTTAAGGATTCGTAGGCGACGAATTTCTGTCTCATATCGACTGCATCTACAAATTGAGTATTCATATTAGAAAGACATTCAATAATATCATATTTTTTTCACCAATAGAAAACAAAAACAATAGATAAACAGAATTCAAATTTCTGTAGCAAAAAAATGTATTTATGTCAAAAATTGAAAATTTTCAATACAGCATGACACACTAGTAGATACTATACATGTTTATCTCATTAACTATGAGACTCAATAACAATACATGTACTTATGCTTACTTTGAACAAAACACTTTCCCACAATTTCGGCAGTGGTGCTTGCGTTCGGAGAATGAGAACCTAATGGCGCAGGAATGGCACTTCTCTACACCATCGTCCTTTATCCAGTGATCTGCGACCACTCGACCTGGTTGATCTGTTACGGTCCAGTTGTACACTCGACCTTTGTCCTCACCAACAAACACCGTCCGGTGATCCCTAAACATACGAAAGGAAGAAAACCTTAATAGTCTTACTTAATTCAAGGTAAAGAAACATATAAAATCAACTAAAGCATATCAATAAATAAAGATGCTATTTTGAAAATTCATATGTATGCTAAATATATCAAAATCCTTGCTTGCAAGAATATAGTTTTGTTGAAGAAAACAACTTTATCCAGATCCAGTTGGAGCAAGAATTAAGGTGCAATATATCCCTCTGATAATAAAAGTAACTCTTCATGAAATGAATCACTATAGTATCAAGTTAAAGATCAAGTGAGTTTTGTCAAATATATAATTGCCCTGCAACGTAAAATATCGATCAAATTTGAAGCCTGTGGTGACCATCAACCCTCTAGAATCCTTACTTTGAGACTGCTATGGCTGTGATGGCTGCTGGTTCTTTGTTATCATCTCTTTCAAATGCAGTGTGCATGGTCAGTTTGCTCCTAAACAACAGCTGTCTCTGCCACTTAAACCCTACCAACAAAAATCAGGCTATGTTAACAAAAGGAGAAATTTCACACTCAGTGACAATTGTTCTTTTATTGAATAACTTATTCCCATTTTTAATACATGTATAATACCATAAATTATTACAGTACAATGCACCAAACATACTCAGTTATGGTACTAATTTTCTTGATGTAAAAAAAATATTTCTTTATAGTTTGTTTGAAAAAAAAATAACAAATTGATAACCCCTGCTCCCCATATTCAATACAAATGAAACTACATGTACCATCTCTCAGATAATTCCTAGGATTTCCCTTGTATTTTCTCAGCAAGTCCTCCACTGTTTTGGGAGCCCCATGGACTTCAGAGTCTGTGATCACTTCAAAGTCCGTGGACATGGACTTGACCATGATATCAGTCTCCTTCAGTGAGTCCTTCAGGTCGGGCTGGCTCTGACTTCGATCACTGATCCCCTTGATCATATCCCCTTGCATGTCTAGATCCTCATCCGCCTCAATCGCCGTATCTAAGGAGGGCTCCGAGGACTTGACTGACAGTCGGTCCTCACTGTTTAGACTGACAGCATCCTCATTGTGAGGAGTCACATTACTGACACTGCTGACTATGCTGTCCTCATGCTCCAGCATAGCAGCATGGGTAGCAGCATGCATTCCCATGTGACTCTCACTATCCACCGAGGAACCCAACTCCATCTCCTTGTTCTCCATTTTCAGATCTTTTAGTGCCTTTAGGCGATCCACAGCTGTCTGGATGTCCTTGAAAGCATCATTTTGATTAGTTGATTTTTGCTTGTTTTCTGATGGGCTCTTTTCCTCCACTTTGAGATTCTTTTTCTCCTCTTTTGGCACTTGAATATACTCTACAGACCACATCTAAATAATTCAAAGTTACATTTAATACACACATTTACATTTAGTAATAACATTTACATTAAATAGAAAAAAAGTCAAATGTTTAATTTATGGTATCATTGTACCTACATGTACATGTAGTTCCTGATATTTAAAAAAAATTAATTTGAAATAATTCAAAGTAAAAGAATTTCTACAAACCCTGACTACTCCATCTTTACTTCCTGTTAAAATGACATTCTTGCTGTCCCACTCATACATCTGAAGTTAAAAAACAATTAACGTTAAGACATAATAAACAAAATCAACAATAATACAGCCATTCAATGATATTGACTAAAACTTTGGTGGGGTCTGCTGTGTTGATGGCCCCCTGTAGCTACGTGTACCTGTGACATGGCCAGACAGAGGATCTGCTGGTTGTTCTGTGGGGGTGCCGTGTTGACACAGGCGATTTCCTCCCCATTGATGGACCACAGGTACAGGTACGTACCTGAGCAGGACGCAATGTCACCCTGTCACAAAGAAAACAAAAACATTTATGTGAATATTTTGATGGGGAGGGATATTCTCATTTTCGAGTATGTTTTTCATTTTAAAAGCAATGTCTCTATGCAACAGCTCACTCAACTGACTTTAATTGTAAAGAGGTATAAATGATGCACAAAATTACATAGTGATAGAAATAACAAATTTGTAAAACAAGAGAACATGAAAATGCTGACCATTTGTCATAGCATTTTGCAAAACATTACTGGGTATTAACAGAAATTGTTCATCTGAAACCTTCTCTAAAAATTAAAATGTTAACCTTTAAAGCTATCAAATTAACAGCATCACAGAGTTAACATCTTCTGCATAAGGAAGCTTACAGTGAGTTCATTGATGCAGACGGCTGCCACAGGTCCCGAGTGACCTCGTAACTGTCTGACAAACTGGAGGCGACTAAGGTCCCATATGATGCAGGTCCTATCCCTGGAGCCACTGACGATCATGTTATAGCCCTGGCAGGATGCCAGACAGGTCACAGCCTCCGTGTGTCCATACAGGGGTTGCTTCAGGGTCAGGCGCTTCTGTCGACTCTCCCAAACATTCACAACCTGTGGGGGAGAAAATTAATCAGTACTCAACTCAATGATCTACATGTATCCTCACTACAAGAAATCTTTCGACAACAAGGTTAAAATTTGTTTTTCTTCCTGTCCAAAAGGCTTCCAAGTTCAATAGAAAAATTATTTTTATTTCTGCTGTTGGCACACTA
>WFKH01007768.1:27560643-27597264 GCA_016163765.1 Magallana hongkongensis
AAATTCTTAAACAAACTTTACGAGGATACTTGGAATCATTCACACTTCATAAAAGGATTGAAGAGAGCAAATTACAGTCTTGCAGTAAAAATTCAAACTCTTAAAATAGCTAGAGGACCAAGTAAGTCCAACTGACTGACTGCATATTAAAGCAGGGAATCAAGCAAGACAATTGATTTTTTTGCTTTGGACAATAATAATCTATGATGATCATATGGGAATTCAGACTGCTCTATGACACCATTAAGGGAACATTTGATAAATGCAAAATTTCCAATACTTCCTCTGCACCATTTAATAAATATTCTACCAAATAAAGTAACTACAAATCTAGACTGTTTCGGAGAAGGAGATTAGAAAGAACATATCTCATGGATGCTGAAATAGATGGACCAATGACAGATGCCAAGTGCTGGCAACAGCCAACTCTGGCTTCTGCCAGGTGAGCTAAAAAGAATAGTTCTGGAAACATGCATTATACAAATAAAAGAAAAATCTTACTCATGTATAGCATATGATCTATGGGATTAAAAATCATCTGTGATTAGTATATGTACATGTATGTTCAATGTTTGTAGATTGAATTTTAAATTTGAATCAACATGTCACAAAATATTACTTGAATGGGAATGAGGAAAAATCCACTTTCATATTTTACATTAATACAATAGTTCCCTAACTAGATCTAGAGATTCACCAACCTTCTGTACTCTCATTTTCATGAATTTAAATTTATCATAAAATATTGTAAACCAACTTTTATTCGCAACAACTTTATTTCTCAATTTACCATTGCTAAACTTTCTTTGAAGATAATCTTAAAGATACACTAGAGACACGAAAGTCTGGTTAGCGGCAAGAAAAATTTGCTAAAACCATGTTCTTGGGAACCATGCGAAATTTTCTTGCACTTGAATAAAAGTTGGTTTATAGTAACAGAAATACAAATTATTTCAGCAAAACTTCCAGGAGGCAAACTTTGACACATTAACAATCATTGTCATTAATCTCCCTGTGAGAGTTATCTCACTTATCAGGGGGGTCAGTGTACCTTAACATTACACATAACAAATAAAGAGTACATATAAAACTGACCTTTAATGGCCTGTTTAGCTGGTCTGAGGTTGTCCACATTGTGAAAGAACAGCTTATCTTGACTAGGTACCACTCCCATAGGTAGTGCCTCATTGAGTCTCAGAGCCAGCCTCTTCTGGGGATGTGGCTTCTTGAAAAGCTGAAGATTAGAATAACTTTCATAACTTATTTTTTCTGCCAGTGGGTAATTGAAATTCAAATTACAAAATAAAATGAATCTGTTCAACAATCTTCTTTTACCATTCCAAAAAAATTCTTTAGTTCATGAAGAAAAATCAGTACATTTACTTCATCATCCAAAAAACTAACCTGTTTTGGAATTTGACCAAAATTATTGATGAAGCCAATGGTGGCGTTTTTCTTGAGGGGGTCGTCAATGCTGTAGATGTCAACATTTCCCTCATAGAACAGATGATGGAACACATTAACTGATTCTACGGCCGCTGGCCCTTGCTGTTTGTATCCAAAAATCAGATCTATCCACTCGTGCAGGTGTGCACTAACAAAGTCACTCTCTAGAGCCTAAAACACAGAAGTAATTTATTTAAGAAATAAAGTACGAGTTTTCGTGAATGTTGCAGAATAACCTCCGAGGTCGCGAAATGTTGTTTGAAATATAAAAGCCTCGGCTTTTATATTTCAAAACAACATTTCTCGACCTCAGAGGTTATTTTGTAACATTCACAATAACAAGAACTTTATTTCTATTCTACTAACAGCCCAGTATTTCTACAGAGAGACGATCTATAGGTCATTTTGACGGCTGTTCCATGTAACCCCAACGGTTTTGTTAGTAATGTTTACATGTGTATCGATCAAAGGAATCACATGCAGATGACAGAAATTTCCTTTGGATTTTTGATACTCTTCACTTATTTATAAAATATCTTTGAATCATATTCCTAATATTTTAAGGGCAATTTAATACGATTATTACTATATAAAATTATTATATATAAAATTATATATTTTATGTAAAAACACGCAGTGAAAATGTGCTAGGGAGGTCCTAGGAACAGCCACATTGATCTCTTAAAAATAAACATTTGCGGCAATACACATCGTTTTGACTTGAACTAACACGTGAAATTGACATGGTTTTAAAACTTTTTATGGTTTGAAGTTGTACTTCCATGATCAGTGCTAGACAAATAGGTATTTCTGATCTGATAATTTACTGGTGACGTTTGTGGTATATTGGAGAATAATGTCCGCTGCATCTCTTTGATCTCGGCAATAACTGTAGTAGAATGTTTACTTTTACTGCATATTGATATACATGTAATTCACATACTGAGGCTTTGTGTAAACATGGATATTTTAATAGAGTAGAATAATGTAATATGTGTGTTCATGTAACTATAGTATACAACTGTTAAGAAGTTGTTAAGGAGATATAGACAAAATCTGACATTCGCTCTGACTTACCTCTCGGTGTGCCCGAATAAATTCTCTGGGGTCGTCCTTGGCCCACGGAGGTAGCACTACATCATGCAAAGCAACCCCACTTTGCTTAACACCTATTAAGAAGACCCAAAAAAATGTCAGAAAATGCAACTACCATTGTTTTAAATTGGGAAAAAATCAGTATATTTTAGGCATTAAAATGAAGCACTATCTTTAACTTGTTGTAATCATTTTACAAAACATAGATGTGTCTTTTACAATTTTATGAGCACAAATAAAGTATGGTGTACCTAAATCAAAATTATTGGAATTCTTCAGGAATTCAGGCAGGTAGAAAAACTCAGGAATAAGTTCCTTAACATCAGCCATGTTGTTTTTGGCTGCAGAGTACCAGTTTTCTCTCACGCTGTGAAACATTCGGTCAGCTAGATCAAAATGCCCTCCCTTCAAAAGAAACATTAACTTTATTAATCACCTGGTAATTTAAAAAATAATTCGCCCACATAAACTGCTATACCAAAAATATTTCTCTGAAATGATAAATCTAAGTTTGAACTTTGACCTCACCTGCAGTGACAGGAAGTGCTGTGTGAATGGTTCCATTCGGACTAGATAGGAGGCTACGATCATAGCCGAGGAGTAGTGAGTTCCATAATGATATGGTGGTGTCTCTCCTGAACAAAAAACACCATAGATAGGAATCAAGTCAGTCAAAATAGACATTGACATTTTGATCCTCATTATCAATTGAAAGTTCAATTTAAAGTCAAAATTTAATAGCTACTAGAGCGATTCCAAAATTACACAGAATTTTGCTCTTCATTTTCCATTTTTCATTCAGGACAAAATAATCTTTTCCAGTCTCAATATTTATCTTCAAAGTTTTAAAATTCTTATAAATATTATTACACAAAACTTTTTCAGTATGAGAGTGATAAAACTGTAAATTTTATTAAACCGAAGATATTGCCTAAACACATGCAGAAAATGATTTCCCCTTCAGATAAACCACTTTACCTTGAGGGTCATCCCAATCCTGGTAGCGTTTCTTGAACTGCTGTAGTCGCCCAGGTGTTTGAGCACCCATGGGTTTACTTAGGTCCCTGAAAGTCTTTTCATCATACAGATCTAGTTCCTCTGAGTCATAATCGGCTACAATCCAAGGAAACACTGGGTACTGCATCAGATCATTGTATGAGCGACCAGCTAGAGTGTTCAGATGCATCAAGTATTGGAAATTGTTAATTTCTCCTCTCTGAAAAAAAACACGTTAACTTTTTGAGTTATTTTAATTTTTGTCAACACTGTTTTCAGTGTATAGAATCATTTCAGCATTACAAGTACCAGTTATCTCCCCTCTTTTAAAAACACATTTTTAAACGATTATTACTGCATTACATGTACCAGTTATCTGTCTTCTTTTAAAAACATATTTTTATGCAAGCATTTTTCCACAGTATCATTTTTAGGAACAATATCTGAACTACAACTAATCTGAATTAAAAGCTCATTCGCCTTACCTCCCATCTCTGTGTTACCGACTTCTCTCCCATCAGTGAACTGATTATACCAGTCCTACAACAAGAGTAGAATGAAACAAATAAGATAATGATATGACTTTAAGATCTTTCCTAAGAATTTTAGTTTATGATCTGTAAACTACATTCTTCACTAGAAACATATTTTCACTTACAGAAAATTGTGGAAATAGATTTAAAAAATATTGACTATTTACAAGTAATTCAAAACATACTTTATCTGCCAAAAAATGACTTTAAAAAATCAAGACTCCCCTTGACAAATAAATTCTTATCAAACAGAATAGAAAACAGCTGTACCTACCCTGCCTCTATTTTGGCCCCTTGTTTTTGTCCAGACACAGACTGGTGGGCACTGTCCGTCATTGCTGTGGCAACAGACATGAACCTGAAGCAAAAAAAAAAAGTTAAGAAAAATATCCCATCAGCTTTATTTACATGTACTCTTAAGAGCAATGAAAAAGTTATATCTGATACATGTTCATGTATCATAATAAATTTTCTGGCTCTGTGTGAATAATTTCAGTCTTACTTTGCAAACACTTTGTTTCTGAGCTTCCTGGGGAATGAAAGGAGATAGTTTCTGCCGTCTGCTGAGAAGACCTCCACAGCGATTGGCTGCAAGAGATATCGCCTCTTGTGGACCTCGCGAATGTCCTCATAAGTAAACTTGCTGCACCTAGTAAAATTAAGAATATTTTCTTTCCGCATGAGATATTTTGATTTTATCAATTTGGTTTCTTACATTTTAAACTACATGAATTTTGTACATACAGTCGTTTTAGAGTTCCACTTCCTTTGGATGCCTTTGGAATGATTGGGTCATGCAAACTGTAAAGATGAAATTTATAATTTTATACATGTACATGCATTTAAATCAGAAACATGAATTACTTGTATTAATGAGCATAACACATAAGGAAGAATGCAGACAACTAGCTGCTAAAAGAAACAAGATGTTTTTGTTAAACATTGTAGTTAAACCTTAAGTATGACCAAATTTTTTGCTTCTTATCGAAATCTTATGATCAATTTAACCTTCAACTTGACAACTGACCTTGAATTGTACATTATGTTATTCATTTTCAACCTTAAGCTATTAGGTCAAAAAGTATGAAGTCTTATTCATGTTATGTTCAAAAGTTAAAATCAAGGTAAGTGGTAAACATGACAGGAGTCTGTGAATAATAAAATCATGGGCTTTAGAAACAATGAGCTTACTCAGAAGGTAGACTGTCAATGTCTCGGATTTCTCGAGTCCTCAGCATGGTGAATCCATCAATCACATAGAAGTGTTCCTTACCAAACAACAGAAGGCCCTCTGCTGTATCCAATCCTTGTATACGCGCACACCGAAATATGTTTGTTATCTACATAGAAATGGTCATATATCATCCCACCTTATTTTCAAAAGTTATAAAATTATCCAATACAGTGGAATAATCAAAATTCACAGTGGCTTAATTTTCATAAATTTCGTGGGTATACCCTTAACCCATGAGTTTAAATTCTCAATGAATTATGAAGCACTGTCTTAATTCATTAATCATGCAAGTACATGTATATCCATGAAATAATGTCCTAATGGATTCTTGAAAAATTGACAATCCATAGAAATTGGCCCTTACAAAATTTATATATTACATGTATTGGTAGAACCCATACACATGCAGTAAGTCATTAATATTTCCCACAGATGTATATGTAACTTAAAAAATTATACCTTTTCTCCCTCCCCCAGGATTCTGAGTATGGTCTGGTTGTTGTCGGTTTTGGGCCCCGGGGATTCTGGCTGTCCCTCCCTGCCCTCCTCTACACGTAACTCCTCTCCCTGGTTTTCGGACTTCTCCACATCCGTCAGACTTTCCGGATATGACTGGTCCTCAGACTCCTCATCCACATCCACCTGCCTCTGTTTGGAAGGTCTCCCCAGCAGCTTGGTCATCCTGGTGATGTCTGAAACTAATAAATCACAGCTACATGTAGTACTGTGGAATCATCATTGCTCGTGGGGGAACAATGTTTGTGGCTTTCGAGGGTAACCCTTGCCCACGAATTTACATCCCCACGAATGTATATACAAGCATTTGTTTAATATTTCTTAAAGTTATCCGGAACTTGCTACCAACGAAATCATGTCCCCACGAACCAAGAAAACTTTGGCTACCCACAAATATTGACCCCCATTAATAAAAATGTTTCCACAGTGTTCAATCATTACTAAGGTACAAGCATTTTTTTGGTCCTCTCTTCCATTAAAAATGCCTGTTTTGCCAACACATTTTTAAATTCATATTATTACTATGCCTAGTATTCAATCTTGATTCCAATTCATTACATAGCTACAAGTAATGTTTTTTGGTCATCACTTTCTTTGGGTATTAGTTTTTCAAATTTTGTTATTAGAGAAGAAAAGTTACCATCGGGGAACTTTTCCTCCACGCTGTCTGTATCACTGGTGTCCTCCACCCCCCTCATGATGGGCAGGACGTCTGGTTCCACCAGGGTCTGGGATCGGAACCTCTCAAAGTACTCCTTACTGTCGTAGCTCATGGCAATCTTGTACTTCAGGGGCTATCCAACAGAACAGTATTTAAAAAGATTGATGCCTCATCATTTACAAATTGTGCATGATTTAATAAAAGAATCTGACAGAGAAGAGTTACTGAGAAACAGTATATCAGTATTTGATAGTGAGGTTGTAGATAAGCAGAAAATATCTGTAAAATTACACTGTCTTCCATGTCAGGTCTGTATGGATAGTGGGCATAGAACATGTCATTTGGTATCATCTTCTTCATCATTCTACTTGGGCCTGCAATACATAATGACCATATGGACATGCAAAAAATCTTCTTAAAAAAAACCAACAACAGCGGATTTCATAAAATCAACCAAATTACAAAATATTAACTAAAGTTTATTTTTGATATCCAACAATCTGTACCCTCTGTCATATCCAGCATCCACTTCCTGAGCCTGGACCCCACAGGGGGTCCCCACAATCCCCTCTCCCTTAGTAGGTCGGTCTCCCTCAGGGTCCACTCCTCCAGCAGGTAACGCTCCATGTGCTCCTGGGCCTGGAGAACAGACAGATGGATGAAGATGACAGATGGAAAGACAAGACAGATGGACAAACAGGACAACAGTTGGACAAACATGACATGGACACACAGGACAATCTCTGTTGTACAGTGGAAGCTTACATACATTTGATTTTAAGTTTCATTCCTCTAATTCACAAAACCAAGCCATTTACATGTACCTTGAGATATTGCTGGTGCTGCAACTCAACCAGGTCTTTTACAATGGCAATATGGGAGAGAGTCCAAGAAATGAAGTCCTTATGATTAAAAACAAAATACACATGAAACATGAATCAATCTTATTTCTACACTTATTCTTTTGTTTTAAAATTATTATTTGAAATCT
Organism: Magallana hongkongensis; assembly: GCA_016163765.1. Lineage (NCBI taxonomy): Eukaryota > Metazoa > Mollusca > Bivalvia > Ostreida > Ostreidae > Magallana > Magallana hongkongensis. The sequence goes on from WFKH01007768.1 coordinate 27,568,116, forward strand.
TGATGAATTTGTTTAATATCTTTTTATAGAATAGCAGGCCAACTTACTGTCATGTGAACATTGGAACAGGGGGACACTTTCAGAGGCAGCTCTTTCTTCCCTTTCCTTGTGGCCAATCTGAGAACTCCACTTCCAACTTTTTGGAGAGTCTGTAATTATAATCATGGATGAATCACATGCATGTTGAATAGAGCATTGTAAAGCTGAATAATGGGGAATGAAACTATATAATATTGTCTTTTGTCGGTATAATTCACTACACAAAATCTTTTTTTCAATCTTCAAGAAACATTTTAACAGTCTTTTTTTGATGACAGTAAATAAATAATTTCAAAACATACACAATATATGATACATGTATTTACTCTCTTTTGACAAAATTATCTACATGCACATGTATATTTAGAGCTGTCTAAACTGGAGCCAATTTTTAAATCAACAAACTAACCGACTGGATCTGTGTAGGGAATCTCTCAGCATAAGATGTCTGACACCTCCTCTCGTTGTCCAAGTAGGCCACCCAGACTTTGGAAGCATACTCCTGTATCAACCCTCTGAAAAAGGCACAAAAAGGTCACAATGTCAACACACAGTCAGAAATGCAAAAGTTATCACCAACCTATAAAGGTTTCATACATCTACAGGTATATAGGTGGTTAATTGCCATGTTGGTATGAAATAGGCTGTAATACCTACCTTACAGAGAATATATCTGGTGAAGATATGGAGGTAGAACTGCTGTCAATATTGTTCAGTTGAGTTTTAAAAACCTCTTCCAATGCCTGTTCAGAAACAGCATCATCATAATGCATAACATACATGTACATTTGTTCAAAAACACAATCAAAAATTTCAATATATATATAATGTACTAAGCATACAACATTCAGCAAAATGTTTTGAATAAAACTTGGAGATCAGAAAAAAAACTCATTTTCTTACAGGTTTTTTACAAGCATACAGTTCTTCCCAAACTCGCTTGGCAGCCTTCACAACCAGCTGATGCCCCTCGTTGACACATGACCCCTTCAGGTAATGGCTGTAGTTGGTCTCGAGGTCCCCATTCTCCTCTTCAGGAAAGCTCATGTGCCAGGTGGTCCTCAGAGCTCTCCCTCCATGCAGATTCTCCATGCTGCCAGAATGGAACCCAGGCATGTCAATCAAATACACAGTAACACAGTACATGTGTATTATAAGTACATGTACTGTCAACCAACTTTTTTTTCACGATTTACTAGAGATAAACTGGTTTTCGTGACCAAGTCTTTTTCTACACCTGTTTTTTTTATCGACTGGATTGCGGCAAGAAATATTTGTGACAACAAGGCTCTTGCAAACCTCGTGAAAATTTTTCACATGTGAATAAAAGTTGGTTTACAGTATTGTCAAGAAGAAAAATACCTGACTGTATGTTATTATGAAGAAAACCACAGGTATTCAATGTACAATTACAATTATAATAGGATAGTCTAGTTTATTAGGACCTTATAAATAGCATTAAACAGAAATTCAAAGTTCACATACAGTAAGACCTATCTATACTGACTGCTTCAGGCAGAAAGTTTGTAGAATTAAACAGTGTAAGAATAAGATATTATAGCTTTTGGAACTGAAGTTGCAGTCGAAATGGACAATGAAACAGTTTCAACAGGTGTCAGTTTAAACAGGGTTTTTTTTTTCAGTTTACCTGTACCTGTGAGAATTTGGAACAGATATGCATTTATGAAAGGAATTACAGTACATGTATTTTAACAATGAAATAAACATTGCTATTTTCTTTAAACTTGTTCTTGATATATCCACTATCAAGCCTTGATTCAAGTACCTTTTCTCTGGATCCTCCTCCGTTAGCTGAAGCAAGCAGTAGCACAAACAGACAAGGAACTCTGTGTCATAGTTCTTGGGACCAAAGATGAGAGTTCTGTTGTTGGTCAGCTTATGTAGTGAATCTAGGACCATGGTCTGTCCTGACACCGTGTTGATGGGTCGTGATAATTGGTACAGCACCGTCCGATTCAACGACTTGTATATCAAATCCAAGGATACTCCCAAAGCTATCAAAAATAGAATTGCATTTGTACTAAAGAAAATTTAAATTTTAAAAGAATTTTTTTGATACTTCATAAAACTAGGTAAAGTTAATTGTGTACTTACATTTTTTCTTGGCCTGTGAAATGAGTTTACTGATGAATTCAAAAACCTCCTTTGTTTCTCTAGTATATACACCTACAATTTGAAAAATGAAGAAAATGTACATGTATAATGACTTTCAAGCTAATTTAAAGCATTTTATTGATAAACGAGTTAAATGTCTTTCAATTGTTGGTGTAGAATGGAATCATGTACATGTTCAGATTCAAAAACTCTGAGAACAGTAATATATATAACAAAGTTGATTCATAAAACATACCTTGCCAAACTTTGTCGACAAGACGACTGGCAAAGTAGAAAACATTGTTGGCCATATTGGAGTAATTTCCGCCTGAAGATATTGGCAGGGCTGCCTGGTCTCCTAGCAACACGTCCGCGGCCAGCAGATGCTCCATGATCACTGTCAGAATCTCCGTTTGGTATTCCCGTCTCTGAGACCTTGTGGCAGTTTCTGGGGATGCCTATCAGGAAAAAATAGATTTTGGAGGGTGCTGGGAATATCTTTTAAACTTTAATCTAAATTTTTACAAGTCAAATGCCAATGCATACCCTGGTTCATTTCTTAATGATATAATTCTAATGTTTCTTAAGACTGATCGAATCTCAGTAAACTTGATTGATATTTTGCTATAGTGATAGTAATTTACGAAGACATGAAATCTATAATTAAATCATAATAAAAATTCACACAGTTTCAGCATATCTTGGTGGGCAGATTTGACAGAAATCGCCTTGATATACATGTACATGTAAACAGGTCAAATTTATAAAGAAAAAATAGTCCTTTATTTATCGTAATCATTTAGAGTACATGTACATTCATAGTATCTTTTTTATTAGAGGGACAATGAAAACTTTTGACAGATTGGATTTTTGTGGCTTACGTCTAGAACAACATCCAGGGTAATGGAGGATTTGGAGGAGACGTGGTGAGAGAAGCTGTCTACCACGATGGTCCGGATAAAGTCCACCACGTACTTCCGTGCAGGATGACCAGTCAGTAGACCTGTTCAAAAAGTCGGCATCAGACCGTCAAGCATGGAAAAACCATCGTATCTGTATTGTCTGATTTTACTTAACACAGATGTGGAACTACAGTCTGCACCCATTCCAAATGTTAGTGAAAATTTTTTAATGTTTTCTTCTCACAATATTTTTATCTTTTTTTCATTAAGTCTGAAATATAATCTCACTGATTCCTGCCTGCACACACAATGAACTTTAATTAGGGGCATACACCCTGAGGAAAACTTCTGGATTTGAGCGATCTAAATTATTGCAGTTTCTTACAATCAAATCAATAAGCACATGACTGTATAATCAAAGCAACATCTGCATTAACTTACTTGGCATGTTCCTCTCTGGGGTGCGAACTTTGACAAAGCTCTCTGATTCAGGGAATGGCTGAATTAAAACAAAGCAGGGGTATAGGATTTATATGTTTTTAGTTTTAAATCCTGCTTGTTTTAAAGCACTGTACATTTACTGTTCAATTAATAAGCACTTAAAAATTGATAAATAATTTGCTCCAAATAAAGTATTAAAAACACATCCATTTACAGAAAGCATTTTTCATTTTTATTAGCAATGTACACATATGTAAATCTACATGTATCTGGTATGCAACTGTACATTACAAATTTATTTACTGTTCATGAAATTAACATAATGATATGTAACTTATTGAAATATTTTTACCTGTGTAATTCTTTATAAAAAATCATTAAAATTTGTAATTAAGTACATGTACATGTACATGTATCAACGTGACATGCACATTTTAATAATCCATTTTGTACTTATTAAAAGCAAACAAAATTGGCTAAATGTGGCAGATTGTTTCCAAAGATGTGCTTACTTTAAACTCTTCAGTTGGTGTAGTGACATCATGGTCCACAATATTGTATGGAAATAAGGTGGCAGCCAGACTGCTGATAAACTCTGGGGTGGAGGACAGGTGGACAAAGTCAGGCTGGTTGTGGTATAGGAACAGGAAGAACTGCATCAGGGTGACGGGGTACTCCTGTATCCAGGCCCCGCCCATCTCCTCCTGGTCCTGGGTATATATAGTAAACACAGGTCAACACAAACTTAATAAAATATTGCTGTAAAAACATAGTAAATTACTGGTATCATACATATAAGTGTATGTAAAAATGACAATCTTATATAATTTGTACTTTTAAATATGCTCCTCTATTATAGTATAGCATCATACAGGAGCAGATTTACATGTCTAATTCTAATCAGATTGGTTAAAATGTGTAAATCCAGGAACAGACCAGACAAGGAACAAAAATTATCAAATCATGGGGTACTGTCAACTTATGCATACAAATAAGACTAGGAATTAGAATTAAAACTTTTAACTCTGACTTTAGGTACTGTACTACTCAGCATGATATAGCAAAATATATTTGTGTGTGCAAACCAATTTTCATAGCACGCTAATGCGCGCTACTCAATTTGTGTGCAGACAATGTTGCAGTCATGAGACTATATCTTTCAAAAAATAAGATTCAATGCTTAAATAAATATGGTATCCAGAAACATGCTCTGAAAAAATGGGGTAAAATTCTGTTCCTATGTATAACACGCACCCCTCACTTTTGATCAAATTTTGCCTGAAAAAAAATGTGTGCTATACACGAGACTTTATGGTATATATTACACTGTAACTGGATAACAAGGCTGATTTGAATAATACAACTATTAATTTTTTATTTGCCTGAATCTGACTATTTCTGTACACAGACTGACCTGATTGAGCATGCTCCTGATCATGCTCAGTATGACCATGGCTGCCTCGGGACACAGGTCTGCATGCCTCTCTTTAGCAGCAATGGAGACGGGTTTACTGGCCGGTACCCCGAAAATCACAGTCCATACCTTGTCTAGGTTCAGCTAAAGTATAAACAACAGGCTTGCTATAGAGAAAAATCTGTGATTTGATCAATGTTTTCATCATCAAAACTAAAACAAATCCAAAATGAAATTTGAGTTAGTTGAAAAGAATCAATTGAAAGAGAAATGAAACACTATTGTTGACTAGATATGCAACAAGGTCTGATTAAACAGACATGCTTTTTTTGTCAGAATGTACAGATTGTAAGATTAAACACAGTCAGAATGAATGAAAATAAATTTCGGAAATCAAATTGCAGACAGAATGGATATCGACATGGATTACATATAAGTCTATTAGGGCATCTTTCTGACTACATATTTGATTCAGGAGGAAGTTTATATCCATGTACCTCTACATCGGTTGGTAGTTTGTCAACATGCTGTCCCAGTAATAGGGCCATCATCAGGAAGTAGACCTCTGGGATGTTACTGTGCTTTGGCAGCAGCCATTGCAGCTCTGTGAACCCCGGGACCTTACAAACCTCCTGGTTCAGCTCTCGCTTCTGACCAGTGTTCTTGGTGCTGATGTTCAAGCCTGCAATTATTATATGCAATAGTAAAAATCCTTCTCATATTTTCCTAGGTTAAATGCTTTTGGCTCTAAAATGGTACATATGAATGTAATTTAAGCAATTTTAGGATTCAGAATGAGAATTGAAAAAATACTTCTTTTGCAATTTTTTACTGTAGGAGTTATTCAAAATTAGCAATGTCAGCATCCTTACTAAAAATGCCAATCAGAGATAAACTTTAACTCAGTCAATGCTCGTTGAATGAAAAATGTACTGATTTGTGAATGCAAGCTCCATTCATTGCAACTTATTGAACTGAAGCATAATCTTTGCCTGGATTACTCCTTACTTAGGTAATAGAGGATTTAGCTCCACTGTACTGTACCCACTAACCTAACATGACTCCAACATGCTGCTTTAGAACTGGTTCAGTGTTACTAAGCCAGCCCCCTCCTGGAGCCCCTTCCCTGAACTTCTGCATGGAGGCTGGGTTTTGTAGGATGGTCAGCAGTACTTTCAGGGCACAAATGACTGTGCTGCGGTGGACATGGGGCTGGATAAAGAGCAGCAGCCAATCAAAGCCTAGCACCTTCTGAATCTCTTCCAACACACTGCAAAAAATAAATACAGTAAATAAATACAGTAAATAAATACAGTAAGGAAGTACCATTCATACATACAGTAGTTACTGCATGCATGGAACTGCATATGAATTCTAAAATTCATCAAAATTTTGTTTAAAGAATTAATATTTTATCAAAGATGTCCTTTATTTAGAACCTGATATACACTCTAAGGTTCAAATGTGAATTCCCCCCTCCCCCCCATAAAAAACCCCATACATGTAAATATTTCTCATTACTTTATAGAAAGAGGGTCAAATACATGTGATGTAACATATAAATGTGAATTCACAGGTTTTATATAAACATGATAAAACATTGTACTTACACATTGCTCCCAGAAGATGGATCTTTCAATAATTCCAGTACAATTTCTAAACAGACATTCCTCATCTTGATTTTGTAAACAGAAGCAACAATATCACCATCTGAAATACATGTACATTTAAGATTAGCTTTAAAAAAACAAGAATATCAACAAACATGCATCGTACTTGCAGGCCATTAGACATATACATGTACATTGTAAATTTCCCAGACAATCCATCCCACAATGACTTAAGGAGGCTGGGTGATCAACAGGTTATCCATCAGATCTTCCTTAAATATTTACATAAAGTTATAAACTACATGTATTATTCAGTTAAGAAAAATTCCAAATATTTCAGCTTTAATATTTGAATACTTTCCTATGTCTTAATACATAGCTCTTCTTCTCAAGGAGATTAATATAGTTTAAAAATGGCAACAAAAATCCAGCCCTCTTAAACCTCTAGTTATACATGTATAGGACCCAGACACTGACCGGCGTCCTCGGTGGGGCTGATGCCGTTGACCACCACCTGTTTCTCCGAGGCTGACATGGAGGGCAAGGTAGATACAATGAACTGTCCCAGTCTGAAACAGGATATATTTTTGTAGAACAGTGCATAAATATTATTATTATGGAGGCTTTATCAATACCAAATCTTCATTTGAAAGATTTTTTGCAATCAATGTAAATTTTTCAAACTGAAAAAATTGGACTTCAAATACTTCACAAATATCAAAAGCATACATACTGTTTATATATAATAATTTGGGTACGACTAAATTACACAAATATCAAAACAAACTAAAGAGTTGTCCATCCCCACCCTTCATTCCATAGGTTTCATTTGTCCTAATGATCCTCTTCTTTCTATAGCTGCTTTCAGAGATACCCATACTTACTTCAGCATGGACACCGAGTCTGGGGTTCCCTGCAGGAGAACTGTGATGACACTGGAGATGGTTCTGATGGTGGCGGGGGTCAACTGATTGTCCTTCAGGATGTGGAGCAACCGACCCACCATTCCAAGGTCACGCATCAGCTGGAAGTTATTGCTCTGATCACTGCAACAAAGATTTACATGTACCTATGGTAAGCGATGATTCCAAAAAATCTTAACATTTATTAGTAATAAAATTTCAATACCATATATACATGTGAACAATACAGAGCAACCTGAGGGTGTTTGATTGAGAACTTTAGTCCAAATTAGAATTATCCATCAAATGTTCAATAAGTACTCCTCCTACTCTATTCCCCTCCTCCCCCCCCCCCCCCCCCCCACACCCCCCACCCCAAACAACCCCAAAAAAAAAAACCCACGAAAAAACATGTTTAATAATTTACCTGGAGTCAGTTAGAAGCTCAAAGAAATGCTCATATAAAGATCTCTGCAGATCAAAAGGAGCATGGTGCCAGACCTGCAAAAACAATATAATCAATAGTTCAACCCTCATAACCATACAGAGTAAAAGTCAAACTTTGTTTTCTCGAACTAGATGGGACTGTTTGAAAACTTCGAGATATCCGAGTATTCGAGATATAGAGGGTAACAAATTTAAAAAATAAGTGGTTGGGACTTACAAATCACTTCGACATATCTATTGTATTCGAGATATCAGTGTTCGAGATATCGAAGTTCAACTGTATCACCAATTTAAAGGACAAGCATTCAGTGCAGTAAATTCATGAGGCCATACCTCTAGGTCACACAGAAGGTCCTGAAATGCCTTTTTGTTTGGAATGATGGAGCTTTCCTTGCCACTGTCAATGGTCCCAATCAGTGAGAATGTCAGGTGTAAAATGTGACTGTTCAACAGGTTCTGTTTCTTCTTGTAGAGCATTGCTAGAAGCTACAAAAGTGGAAAAGAAGGTCTTACAGAAACAATAATTATATATTAATCAATTATTAAATATTCAGACCTATATCAGAAGAATCTTCATTCTTTCCCTCCCTGTATCATTTAATTCTTGGGTACACATTAAGGAGAGCATCGTTTTTGGCATTATTGTACATGTATAACTTTTACAATGATAACTGCCATATAAATTTGTACATGTACCTGGTAGCCACTGATTCTCTCCATGTCCTTCAGAATGGACTTGTTGCTCTTGACAACACAGACCAGCGCTTTCACAGCAGCATACAATTCCTCCACATCTGTAGCCATGGCAACCAGTCCAAGCAAAGCTGAAGCACCTCCAATGTTTTCTAGCATTTTGGCAACTGGTCGAGGGCAGAAAGTTCGAACACCTTTGAAAAGCAGAATAACATATTAAATTGTAAAGGACTTGGAGCAACTATTTTTCATGTAACTTCCCATACCAAAAAAAAGTACAAAAAAGTATACTTTTTTCGTGCTTTTAGTACAGTCTTTTTAGTACTTTTTCGAAAAAGTACAGAAAAAGTATACTTTTTTTGTACTTTGTCAAACAGGTCCTCAGATCTAAAAATCTTTTTCTGTACTTTTTTGGGACTTAGAATTTTTCCACTCTACTTTTTTTGTACTGTTTTGGACTTAGTTTTTTTTTCAACATACTTTTTTGTGCTTTTGTGGGACTTAGATTTTTTACAGTGTATTTTTTCTGTACTTTTCTTGGACTTAGAATTTTTCACATCATTATTTCTGCTCTAGCTGTTTTAACTTTGTATTTTTTCAGCTTAATTTTTTAGGATTTAGAATTTTTTCTTGCAAAAACAGTTAAGACTTAGTATTTTTACCAACCTATATGTATTTTTATGCACTTTCTACAAATGATGAATTGATGATTAATATATAAGGGATTTGCAGTAGTTAAAATTCATTTACTGGGGAAAAAAATTAAGAGTCAAGCAAAAAGCCTATACACATTCAACTTAGCAGCAAGCTAATTCGCTTTGAATTAAAAAAAAAAAAATTATTTTATCTTCCTTTTTTCTTATATATTTTTTTAAGAGGTGGGGGGGGGGGGGGGGGGGGGGGGGGGTAGGGTAGGTAATAATAATCAAGAAAAGCATTATGTTTGGGTTTTTTTAAACATAGTGTGTAACTCAGTTTATCAACACATTAAAAAAAACACCTGTCCCAAATTCCATTGTTGATATAAGACACGGAACTCAGGAAATCACTTTTCCGCCTGAACGCACACATCCCAGGTTAACTGTAAAGGGTGTCTAAAGAGGTCATGATTAGTCCGTGCTGTGATGACACTGGTGTTTGTTTAAGATAAAAAGAACTCAATGCAGAAGTTTTGTGTGTAATGAGACCAGTGAAAAACAATTGCTTGTTCATACGTAATTTCTCAGTGTTTACGTTGAATATCGTTAGACATTATGGAAACCATTATATACTATGCAGAAGCAGTTCATTTAACTACTTTCTAGTAAAAAACGAAAATGTAGACACAATGCAACTTGAATAATGGATTTATTGCTAGATTTAATAACCAATTCAGACTATTGATGAAATCTATTATGGCATATATTTTTTAACGCGGTGATGGCGGGGAGGGGGTGTATGCTGTTCAGGGAATGATGTTTCACCGTATTATAAACGATTATTGAAATATACGTGTGATACTATGAAAAACCCCCAAGTATGTTTTCCCTTTCTCATGTTTAATGAACAACCAAAATAATATGATGGCTAAAAACTCTGTTTTATACTTTGGGAAGCATTATGATATATTTCAAAACGATGTTTTAACCCCCCTTTGCATATTCAACTATTATTTGAAAGCCTGGAATTGGAATACATTTTATTTTTGAATTTCCCACATGTTGTTAAAATTTATTCAAAATGGCCGCTCTTGAAACCGGAAATGCCGATATCTGATAATCAGTCAATTAATTAAAGGATTATGAACAATGAAATAGAGGTACAAAATTGTTTATTTAAAATTATGTTTGATAACCATCGTTAAAACAAAATAATACAGTTGTTTAAAGAAAAAATGTTTTTAAAAATAACCTCGGTAATCTACGTGGCTGTAATGTGATTGGTCAAAATTTAAACTTAAATTTTCGTGAATTCTGATTGGACAATTGCCATACCGCCATTAATTTTTGAAACTGGCAAAGAAGACTGGAGCTGTTTTGAATTTCTGCCTGATTGTTTTTGAATAAGCAGAAATGCAATGTGCTGTAAATGTTTTGGAACCTACATGAAGTGTTCTTACAATGATGTACACGTATTTTACTTGGAAAATATAGGGCTTTACTGCAGGATGACCCATTTCCATTTGGGGTAAGTTGATGAATGATATATGATTGTGTTTGTTAAAATCTTAAGATAAAGATATGGACTGGAATTGAAAATTTGTTGATTTTCTTTTTAGAATTCTCATAAGAATTGCCAAATAGACTTGAGAATGTGACTTCCGATTGAAGAGCAGTTCAGTATGGTGTTTTGGTGCATGTATGGTGAAGACAAAATTGTCAACATGGGTAAATCAGCTTTTTCTGTCAATTAGAAGTAAACATAATGTATGTATATTTATGAATTATATATATGTTGTAATCTTTTTTAAAGAAATACATTTCTTGATTAAATTATGCAAGAATAAAACCAATGTATCATTAATTTATATTGCAGAAAAAATCACAACAAAGTCCAGCAGACAGTACAAGAGATTGAAGATCTTAGTACCATTATTATTAACAGATGAAATATAAAGTAAGTTATTATGTGTGTGTATGGTAATTAAATAGTAATACACAGAATATAAATGGTCTTATCTTTTATGTATACTTAACAAAATGCAATGCAGGGAAACTATAATGGCAGAATAATAAATATACATGTACTACACGTAACATTTATATTAAAAAAAATTGACCACAATTAAATTTTAATTGCCCGTTTTGGAAATGGTAAGCAAGTCATATTATAGAGACCAGTTTTCTCTAGATAGTGGCCACATGCATTATTAAACATGGGTATGTTATTCTGTTTTATGCAAAGCTACCTCACATGTAAGTTTAGGGTTATTTACAGCTAAGTGGTAATCACTATAATATAATATTCTTTTACATACATTTTAGAAAGGATCGAGATTCAAAATACAGTTCGAGTTGTATGCTGACCCATTACTGCAGGACAATGGTATTTAGAAACAGGGGAGATTTCAAGACTTTGTTAACTGTGTGATATGCTAGTATGTGACTAATCAACTTGAGAAGTTATTACAATATGCTGTCTCCTCCAAAAAAGATTTACAGTTTATAACACACAGCTGAAATATTGAAGGAAACATGTACTAGATGACGGCCATGGCATAATTCATCATGCTTGTGTATAGATTATTAAGTTTAATTACAAAACCTATATACCATTACAAATTATCAGACTCTTCTTGATGAGGTAGAAAATTATTGGATGTTTTGTACTGTACTTTTTTGGTACTTAAAATAGTACTAAAAAGGTACCCTTTTTGTGCTTTTTGTATACTTTTTTAAACACTTATTTGTGCTTTTTGACTTTTGACCTAAGTTTGTACTTTTTTGTGCTTTCAAACTGAACTATATGTGTACTTTTTGTATACTTTTTTTGTGCTTTTTTAAATTACACTGCTTTTTTTGTACTTTTTTATTCTTTGTACTTTTTTTGTACTTAATACTTTTTTGTACTTTTGAATCATACTTTTTTTGTACTTTTGAAATATACTTTTTTATTCTTTTGAATCATTCTTTTTTTGTACTTTTTGGTATACTTTTTCTGTACTAAAACTGATTAAATGTGCTAAAAGTATACTTTTAGTACACTGTATGTTTTTTATACTTATACTTTTTCTGTACTTCATAAATAAATGAAATGATATAAAAGTATACTTATTTTATACTTTTGATTTTAAAAAAAGTACTTTTTTTGACTTAATTTGGAACGACCAAATGTATGGTTCCAAATTTAGTCGAAAAAAGTATACTTTTTAAGTGCTATTATTGTACTTTTTTTTCATACTTAAAATGTACTTATTTTTGGTATGGGTTGCTGTGACTAAATCTGTGGTCTTTTAGTAATCACATTCTTAGCACTTAGAGATGTTCAGCCATTTATACAAAGTTGAATTATTTAACTAGCACAAAATCAACATGGCATTACATTTTACAGATTCATAATTCTAGGGCTTCCAATAACTTTGAAGTGTAGTGGTGAATAATCATTTGAAAAAGCTCTTTTAGAAATAATTCCTTATTGTTTATTTTGCTATTTATGAAGTTTGAAGCAGCTAATTCAGATCACTGAAGCTGTGAAAATTGCCTCTAGTTTCCTCTTATTAAAAGCTCTTTAAGGTGCAAACTCCACTTCCCTCTAATAGTCATTGGCACATACATGTACATCTAACATATACTATACATGTATCTTAAGAATCAAGGTTTGTTAATGTCTGCTTACCTAGGTATCCTATGAGTATTGCACCGAGACTCCTGGCTGGTCCATTCAGATGACCCGCTGAGTTATGAATGATTCTAATGGGAGTAGCATTATCATGGGCAGACATAGCCAACTACAAAAAGCAAATTCACAAAATATAACTTCCAGTAGGAAATACATGTAGCATGTATGCACAGAAGTTGAAGCCCTAAACTTAAAACTGAAGAAAGCTGAACAGGATCCTAAAGTAAACTGAGATGAACACTGAAACAGCTTTATGCACAGGAAAATCATTGTCTAGTTTCAGGTGTTGGATACTAGCTGCCTTCCTTGTCCCAGTGACCTACTGACCTGCTTGGCTATTGACTTGCTGTCTACTTTGCTGTAGTTTTTCCTGATCAGCAGGACGGTCATCTGAGACACAGCATGAGCGTGGATCCCAAACACCAGCTTCTCTTCTGCTGCTAGGGCACTGGAAATCTCCATGTCTTCTGTATATTGTAATGAACATAGATATTTGTATTGATGAGATAACTAATTCCACTTAAAATTTAACATAAAATTTATGTTGGAAAGAAAACTAGGAGACTGGATAAATTGTACAAACTATTAATTAATCCAAACTAAACATTCCAAGAACACACACATACATGTATATAGTACATATTAAAGTATAAAAATTTAACATAAAAGAGCTCCAATAAACCAATCACTGTGGTCAGTGTCTTTAAACACTGATAGCAAAGCATGCTCAAGATATCCATTTGAGTTAATGCGGGAGTCTTAATTTAAATTTAAATAAATGCACTGCTCTCTGGTAAATTTCTGTCATGAAAGTAAGTGACTGTCTGGTTATAAGTGCACTAAATTTTTCACCAGTATGAACTGATGCATCATTGAGCACTGCCAATTTAATAGACCATTTTTGATTTAAAAAAAATGGTCTTTGTCTAATTATATTCATGTTCATGTTCCCCTTAAACATTAGTGGGAACTTGCACTACAAAACCACTCTTACCGATACATGTCGACTGAAAACTTCCAACATAGGTGGGTCCCAGCTTATAGAGACAACTAATAGCAGAGCCAGATACTACGTCCTCCATCAGGTGGCAGGGTCCCTGTCTCCAGGTGAGGCGAGAGTTCCGTCGGAGCTGTGGGGGACTGCCGATATAGGCATACACCGAGGTAAAGGCAGTGGGACTGGCGGTACCACCACCACCCAGATTGGGAGAAATGTAGTGCAGCTAAGAAAGAGAAGCAGGCTACTCACTACACAGACCCAAGTTGGACAAAAATCAAAAAGGCCAAACTCCTCTTGTTGGAATGTTACTAAGAAATTATACACTGCGAAGCTTTTAATTATAGATATTCAAGTGACTAAAAATTAGTTTTAATTGTAACTAATTATTTTTTATGCACAGTATTCTAGTGCAAATAAATCTCATTCTATCACTTCTATTTGTATGTACATGTAGATTGTATCATATCATATATACATGTAAATGTATATACACATACTGTAAACATTATTTAAGGTTCTCCGATCCTCAGCCTCAAAGTATTTTTTTCAATATGAAAATGTTATTTATCCTTCAAAGTTTATAAATGAAATAAAATAAAAAGAAATTGTTGGATGGTATCCATGCATTTTACGAAGTTATTGCAATTTTGGTCATGGTGGATATAATGGAATAAATAACATATAAAAGTTGAGATCAAATTAGAAAAAAAAAATGGTTGTACCGGTGTATCTATGGCTCGAACCCCTTTACCTCTAGGTAGTAGGACTCCATGGAGCCACTAAGCCAAGCAGTTCGTTCAATGGCTTTGCGTAATATTAACACTTCAAGGCTAATTAAATGTGTCTATATACAAGGCAGACTTATGGTACGAATAAAAAAATTCTGAATAATTCAGAGTTATCGAACATTGCTGAGGATCGGAGATCGTTAATTTACATGTAAATTTTGTAATCATGGTTATAACCTTAACCTATCTATAAAAGAATAATGTTCTACAACAAAAGTGTCAAATACCGAACTAATCATGAATTTCGCTACACTTCTACCAGTTTCCATTACCAGTAACTTAAAAATGACAGTAAAATATTACCTTTTGAGTATTAACCAACTCAGCATCCACATACAGACTAACACTGCTGTTCTTCATGATTCCCGCTCTGTGGAAAATCAACACTAGGTGGTGCCACTGTCCTTCCTGTGTCAGCTCTGGACACCAGAATCGTACACAGTTGTCATTTAAAACGGGCTCAGGCTCTTGATCAAGACCAGTCACTGGGAATAGATATTGGGATAGTTAAAGGGGCATCCTCATGGTTTTGGTATAATTTTTTATTTTTATTTTTATTGTTTACAATGCTTTACTAATGCATTTCTAATGATCAACCAAAATTTGAGCGTCAGTTGTAGTTATAAGCAAGATACAGAGCTCACAATTCTTCGTTACGTAAACGAGGCTCATGCCATGTTTTTGTTAACATTGGTTCAATATACCGGTAAAAGTTCTTTTTTAAACTGATTTGTCCATCTGCTAATTCATTTTGAACATAAATAAACAGTTCCTAGCATTTGTCTCTAAACCTGGAATTTTCTTTTCAACATTCAAATGTAAATAAAAACCAGTTTACAAAACAAAGACTTGTGAGCCATGTATCTCGCTTATAACTCAACAACTGACACTCTAATTTTGGTTGACTATTAGAAATGCCTTACTATAGCATTGTTAAAATTAAAAACGGAAAAATAAATTTGGATCAAAATTGTGACCATGCCCCTTTAAAGAATTTATAAAGCCATTAGCCAATGTGACCTACGGTTCCATATATTTGTATTCTGAGATTAAAAAAAAAATTCATTATCTCAAAACTCTTTCTAGAGGCCGAGACAAATAAAGCACAATATTTTACTCATCAAGCTTCTGAGGAAATTTATTTCATGATATTTAATTTCAAATTCAAAACATGCATCAATACCTGCGTTCGGTAGTTGAGTTTCTTGAGTGGACACAATAAGGGATCTCTCCTTCGATGTCAGAGTTATGGACAGACAAACAAGGTTTTCGTCTCTACCCTGCAGATTTCGGACAATGGTCAGCAGACGTACAGGGTGAGCATCAGCAATCACACTGAACTTATCCACACAAAACCAGGTGGAAAAAGTCATGCCTGACTGAGGTGGAAAAATCCGCTCTCCTAAAATACATGTAAAACTCTTTTCAAGAATAACATATTTTTATTTATACATCCTGAAAACACACTGGACAAACTTTCTTTTTCTTTCCTCATAATTACAGACAAGTTAATTTACAGTGATTGTAATGATTAAGAAATTTTCCCTAATACAATACCTGTCCCTATTCCTCCAATGACTGTAGAATCAACACCCACAACCCCACTGACAACAGAGGGAGTGGGAGGTCCCTGGGGGGCAATACTTGGAAGGTACAAACAGCCAAAACCCTCAGTTGTCATTTCAAACTCCACAAAAGCTGGCGTGACTGCAGACCCGTTTATCCTGGCATCCTTAGGCGTGGTCATAGACACCAGACATTTTACCCGTGTCAGTGGAACTGCCTCTCCTGCTGTTTTCAGTTTGTTTTCCACCTGGAGTGGCGTCTTCCTCTCGTCAATGCTGGAGGCTCTGCTGATAGGCCAGCTCTGAGTCCAGGATGTCTCCATTGACTTGGGACCATCCACCTTCTCATCTATGGAGCGGCAGTTGAGGGGAGAACCAAGGCGCAAGAAGTCCCTAAGATAAAGGTAAACTTGAAAATTACAATTCAACTTGCTACACAGATTATTCTTTCTGAAATCTTCATTTGTAAATTTCTTATCTTTAAAGCTGTAAGTCAAGCAAGATGAAAATTTTATATAAATTTTTTTTAGATGAAAAATGCAGAATTTGATCACATATATGTTATCTTTTTAAAAGAGCATATATACAACAGATAGCATAAAAAGTGACAACATGTAAAACAGAACTGATTAATGACCTTAAATCCCTGGGGGTCAATGCTTGCGCTGCCAGTCTCTCAAACATGGCCCTGAACGGAGGGTGGAGTGGGTGAGTGTCGTCCGCTAGAGCCACATATCCCAGGGTCAGGAGCTGGTGGGGCATCCCCGCGTCACACATTATCTGCTGGTTCCTCTCTGTGTACAGGATCCCCTTCAGCAGCTCAGCAATGTAGCTCTGGACGCCTAGCGATTTCTGAGGGGAAAACATTCTTATACTGTAAATCTACTTTATGTACATGTACTATAGACAGAATTCCTTTTGTTCATTTGTATAGGGAATGGTTATGGAGCCCTAAATGTAATGTAAAATGTTTCCATAAATACATCACAGTTTTTCTCTTTAATCATAATAACTACTATAATAGAAGAAAACGTGTACAGGTAATTTCAATGGCAGTTACATGCATATGATTTAGACATCATTTTTTTTATATCATAGATCCATACTTACTATGAGTTGATCCTCTAACTCTGCAGCAGGTAACAGGTGCAGAATGGACATGACGGCCCCTGGGTGTACAATAATCAGGTCACACTGAATGTTCACTGAGAATGTGATGCTCCCTGTGCTCGCACGCTTGAGCGACAGTGAGCGAGATTTTTCCTCCTCCTGAACCATGGTGAATCTCTTCAGAGCTGGCGAGTCGGTCTGAACTTGGAGACAAGCTGACGGTCTAAAAATAAACCACATAAAATAAATCTACAATAAATTTCATACCAAAAGATGTAAATCTGTGCTTACATGTATTTTCATTTTTAGTCTTTTAAATATCATTCAACACACACACAAAAAAATCAAAGTAAATTTTAATAAGAATGTAATACTTTGAAAATTTGATACATATATTAATTTTCACAATGTAGTCTTTTTTTATAGAAATACACAACAATGTACATGTACAGTATATGTACCTGTCAAAAGTGTCCAGCACCATATTGTATAAAAACTTGATCAGAATAGCAGCTGACTGTAACACCAGTGGGAGTTTCTCATCAAACCTCGAAAGAGAAAAAACAATGGTAAACATTATCCAATGGGTAATGGTTAATCTGACACAGCATCAGTGTGTCCTACACCCTCTAAACAGTTGTAGACAATTGCATACATGTATACATGTAGAGAAAAACTGCATGGCCTTATTTGTTTGTTCCATATTAATGGTAAAAGACTACAATAAATAAAAATCAAAGTACTGAAAGTACTGAGAAGCGCTAAGCTGTCCCTACATGAGAAAACAATTAATTGCATTATACATGTATTTTGATGAATAAATTTAAGTTTACATACGTCATCTATATAGCCAAGATTTTGCATTTTTGTATAAATTGAACTACAAACAATATCCAGGACTGCGTTGAATAACCGAGATGCGTGCATAGCCGCTAGGTTATAGATCATATCTAGGTCTATTGAATGATAAACTAGCCTAGCCTCTAGTTCATTGATTTGAAGTTAAAATTATCAACAGATGAATAAATTCACCGACATGATTTGGTAATTGCATGCAGAAATATATGTGTTAAAATTTATAATAACTTATCAAACGAACCAAATATCATTAAATAATATAAATTTTATGTTTGTTGCAACTTGGTAACTAAGGCAGTCATCTTGAATTTGATGCTTAGTCATAAAATTTTAGGCTAGGTATGTCTACATGTACCTAGCGGCTAGCTAGCTAATTGAAAGACTGACAACCTAGTTGCTACCTAGCCACTACAATCATGAATGCAGAATAAAGCGAGATTTGAACTCTAAGATCTGTGTTTCACAATCTTATAGCGTTAATTGAAAACAGTAAACTGCTAGTGCAATAACAGACGAAACAATCCAACTTTATATGAAATAAAAGACTGACTAGTGTAAAACTGCATGCAACAGAATTTGTCATTGTCATATGCAAGGTGTAGCTTCAGACTTTGCGTTAAATCATAACACCACAGTCTTTCCACATGTGCAATGTAAACAAATAACAGAAAAGTTTTTTATGCCTATACCATACACTTGAAACAAATCCTTTTTCTACCGACACCTAGTTTTAGTTTATTTCCTTATGAAATGCTTTACTGTTGATCGACTTTATATTATAAAAATTTGAAAGTCTGGAATTCTGTTCATATTTCCCATTAGTACTTGAACACTTTTGAAATACATAAAACAATATGCTATCCATCTTGTATTGTCAGTTCTGTTCTAGGAATTATTTTGCCTTTTTTCCGACATCACAGCCCGTATACTTATGTATGAAACCCCACTGCAACATGCTGTTTACAAAACTACGTATGCTCTTTGACCTTTCAATGCACTGACAAATATTCTTTTATTTTAAATCTTTGATGTTTAAGAAAAAAAATATTGTGATAATTTGTGCGCTGCTG
Source organism: Magallana hongkongensis (assembly GCA_016163765.1). NCBI lineage: Eukaryota > Metazoa > Mollusca > Bivalvia > Ostreida > Ostreidae > Magallana > Magallana hongkongensis. The sequence goes on from WFKH01007768.1 coordinate 27,587,387, forward strand.
CAAATAATTAAAATTATTTTGCATTAACACCGATACCGCAGCCGAGTACTTCTCTGCATTCTATTATTAGACATCGCGTCATCAGATTATTTTAGATGATTATAGGTGGCACTTATTCGGAAGTGACATTCCCGAAAAGCAAAGCCAATAAGCGCTTTGCGTACTGCTTACGCTTAGCGCTTAAAAAGAAAAAATTGTTGATGTAAAAATAATCAATAAAATCTCACTGGTTTTCTGGACTCTTCCAAAAGAACTCCTCCCATACAACTCTGTTTGAATCAACTTCAGCATCCAGGGACTGTTCTTGAATGTTGACTTCATTTTCCTGGATATTTGTGTCAAATAGAGGCTGAATATCCACAGCATCCGAAAAACATCCGAGCAGACGGACAGCTTCAGTGAGACTGTCATATTGCACCTGGATGGACAAGAAAACAATTAATGCTTCAATTAAGTTTAAAGCAGATAACAATAATTAATTATAACTGTTACAATACACTGTATATTGACCTTTATGTGCATATACATAATTATGTAAGTACAAAATAAATACAAACCTGCATCAAATGAAAGTATGAAAAGTATGATTTGATTGAGAAAATTTTTTAAAATTTTACCTGTGTCTCAAAGAATTTGGCATTAGCTGGTTCATATCTCATGGCTACTGTCAGGGTACTGAACACTGTCTTCAGCATGCCCAAAATAGCAGATCTTTCCACTGAAAAAAAAAGAGAGATAATGAATCAATAATTTGAAGTTGTTTTTTTTACAAACATACATGTAAACTCTGTGTATGACCCTGAAGTCTAAAAGACACTAATAACACTGCTCTATTAACACACCTGAATCCCAAGGTAGTTTGGGAGGATCTAAGAGACAGCCCTCCATGGAAAGCAGAAGAGACATCACATAGACAAATCCATTGACTTTTCTGAACACAGTTCTGGACCTATGGCTTTCTCTGAGTACTGAGAGCAGGGCCTGTAAAACACATTGATGACTTCTTACTCCTCTGAGGTTGATCTTAATTCAGTATATACAGTGTACATGTAACTGGTAATTGTTATGCAAGTATGTTGTATAATCATCATGAATTACATATATATCCTATCATAAGGTCATCACGACTTTGTACCATACATACAGAAGAACATGCAGGTTGAGATGACTGAAAAAGAAATTAACTACCAAAATCTACATGGCATTGCATAATCTGAGAATGCAAGATAACATACTATTAAATGTACATGTACATCTAAGGCTAAATTTTCATTTTCAAAATTCAAGATGTTTGACTGAAATTTGCATGTAATTAACTGTTAGAAGGTAAATAGTGAGCCTGACCTTGAGTATGTGAGTTATGCTTAGAGGAAGATCTTGAGCCTGACCTTGAGTATTTGAGTTTTGTTATGAGGTAGATATCAAGGCTGACCTTGAGTATGTGAGTTTTGTTATGAGTTCGATATTGAGGCTGACCTTGAGTACAGTATGTGAGTTTTGTTATGAGTTAGATATCAAGGCCGACCTTGAGTATGTGAGTTTTGTTATGAGTTAGATATCGAGGCTGACCTTGAGTATGTGAGTTTTGTAAAGAGTTAGATTACAAGCCTGACCTTGAGTATGTGAGTTTTGAGTTGTAGAGACAGGACGGGGGAGGTGTGCATGAGTCCCAGCAGTGTGGCCATGTCGTCGTCGCCCTGGGGGGACAGGATCAGCTGTTGTATGATGCTGAGGGCCTGCTGCCGACAGTCTGGGTGCTGAACCATAGCGTGGACACAGCGGGCTCCCCCACACTCCCGGAACACATCTGTTAAACATCAGGAGTTAACTTGAACCAGTTGAACAGTTGTATTACATAATTGTACTTACATGTACACTGTACATGTACATGTATATACTTGTGTCATAAATGTCAAAATGGTTCCTTAAAAACATCACACACATTGTACATGCAAACAAATTAAACATGGATTAATAAATTTTAAGGATGGCAATTGCTAACCTGTTTATCAGTTTATTAATAAGAATAGCATTCAAGTTTTTTCCTTGTCTCATAAAATGATATATGATGAAATTCTCAGAATGATTTCATAAATCAGAAAAATACTATGTGAAATATGTTTTTCAGCCTTTTCATGATAGCGAATAGCGCTTACATCTTCTTGTCGAAATGATAACAAGCAAAAGGTCAAACATTGTATTTTTGGATATTATATACTCTTTAACTGAGAAGTTATAACAATTTAACAACTGGTTGCCACCCCTATTAAATTTTACAGAGGACTCACTAGCATTGCTGTGGTTGGATGAGAGGAGTAGAGTAAGACAGTCCATCACTAGACACCCTATCTCCCTTTGTTCCTGTGAAATTGGCTCCATTTCCGATTCTGCAATAAACAACAGCAGATACAGTTCTACTCTATGGGCAAATTGTTACTTTCTCACCATTACAAACATTGTTACACACTATATTGCATAAATATTTGAGTTTTCACATCTACATGTACCACTCTTTCCCACACAAAACAGTGAAAGCATTATAATAAATGTGCTAAAAGCATTTTTTATTTAACAATAATCATAAATTAGTGCCTTATGTGAAACTTCTTGTCCACTTCAAGAATATGCTAAAATGTGATTACCAAAATACAGTGTACATGTACATAGAAGTTTGACCATAAATGAGCTTATTCATGGTTTCACTTATCAGTTGATGAAAGAGATTGAATAAATTTTGAATGCACTAATTTATGTATGTTTACAGTAAAGGTAGATTGGTTCAACCTTCCACGACTGTCATTATGATATTAATTTACCTTCATTCGTCTCAAACAGGGCAGCGTATCTACGGAGACAAGTAACAATGACCTCTAACATTCCAACTTCTCGGAAAACGTCTTTGAACAAGGGATGGAACTGGAGAATTCGATGAAGGGTCTTGAAACAAAGCACTGTACAAGAGGCTGAACTAAGAGAATAAAGAAAAATGAAGGTGGTGATATATAATAAGCAAATCACCTTCATGACGCAAAATCAAATACCTGCAACAGGTACATTCTGGCAAACTTCCAAATTTAATGCTAATTACATGTACCTGTACATGTATATATTTTCATCATTAACATACCAGTATTAGGGATGTTCTTTTAAAACCATACAAAACTTACTGGTTAGATTTGATGAGAATACTGATACTGATCAACTCTTTGTATGGAACAAAGTTCAGGTCAAAAATAACAAACTCCAAGATCTCAAAGAACTTTTCCTACAAAAAAGAAACATGTCGACAGAATTTTAAAAACATACCAAATATCACAAACAACATCTTTTTTTTTTAAATAAATAAGTTAAAAAATGCCTTCAAACATGTACATGTATATTAGATTATCAGAGAACATTCATAAATTTTCAATTGTTCTGAATTAAATTCATGTTTAAGCAGATAAAACAAATCTATTTAGATCATATAAAGCACATGTATAGAAGTACTATTTACATGTAGGTCATGTACAGCACATGTTTAAGAGTATATTTCCATTTTGTGTCCCTTACCTGTACATCATCAGGTTTTGTGTAGATTTTCTCTGAGAACTGGGACAGGGTGTTCTGGGGTTCCAGGATGAAGTAGTTGGCATTGTCCTGGTGGTAGATACTACTGATGACGTCCAAAATGACCGTACACAACACACTGGTGCTGGCCTGGAAACATACAGCATTATACATCATCATCAGCATGTTCAAATCTTATGTTGGAAACCAATTTTTACATGTGGTAGAAACACTTTTTTAATATTTATAATTTAGTCAGAATTTATTTGTAAAGTTGATATCTCAGAGAAGGTTCCGATTGCTTGACTTTTTTTTACCTGTAAATACAGCAAAAGCTGTAATGCAATGTTACCTTTAGAAATACTGACTGTAATACTTGAAATGCTTGGATGTTTCGGACACTCACACCTACAATTATATAAATTAAAGCACTACAGTGTCTGGCTGATGTAATGTCACTCTATATTAAACATGTTTATCAAAGTCCAAGTACATAATATATTTTACGATTAACTTCCCTTTCCACAGTTTAGTAGAGATAGATTATATGGGTATGCCATCAACAATTGTTACATTTACACGTATGTCATCCTTATACACCAACTTACAAATTCACATATAAACTTTCACAGCTAAAAACTCATTTTTTTTTCAATAAGCTTGTGTGACACAATTAAAAAAAATGCATTGGACCTTTCACCTGCTGCAAGTATGACAAACATGATTTTAAAATGTTAACAGACAATGTTCAAAGTACATAAAAATACTGTATTTAAAAGTAAAGTTTCAAATTATAACCCTTCACATACAGTCAAACTTCGTTATCTCGAACTAGATAGGACTGTTTAAAAACTTCGAGATATCCAAGTATTCGAGATATCGAGGGTAAAATACTTGAAAAAATAAGTGGTTGGGACTTTCAAATCACTTCGACATATCCATTGTATTCGAGATATCAGTGTTCGAGATATCGAAGTTCAATTGTACATGTACTTTTTTTCAAATGTTCATAATTCACAAAAACTATGATGTCCATCTCGGTATATATGCTGATACATGTACATATTAAGAGCTTGCCAGACAAGACATGGTATACTAACACAGACAGAGACATGTACATTGTACATAAATCATGCATTGTTCCCAGTTTAGTCACCGTTACCAAAATTACTTAAAAAAGTGATAACTCAACTGGAACTGGGGCTTGCATTAACTTGCATTTCTGTAGAAAATACAAATGAAAGACTGCATGAACAGACTTTGAGAGCTTTTCTATTACCAGAATACAATCATAAATAGTTGTTTATTAATGTAATACACATGGGTACAAACTTGTTTCATAGTTTTAAGCCAAAAAATCACAACTATAACTGCATCCTGTTAATTCAAACTGAATGAGAAATCCTTCAAAGAAAAACACTCCAGTGTAAAAAAAAAAGGAGTAAATATTGGAGCAATTATCAACAGTCAAGAAAAATAAACATCTATAGTGTAAAAAGAGTAAATATCTGAGCAACTGTCAAATGTCTACTGACCTTTGCCCACAGGCTGTGGAACTGCGAAGCCCGGCATTTTGAAGAGTGAGCTAGAGCAGGCCTGGCTGGGCTTGATCTCAGAGTGCCCTGAGGTGGTCAGTGTGCCCATCAACAGCACCAGGTTCCTGAGGGCCTGCTGTGACTCCTCCCCATCATCCCTCTCCAATCTGTTCAACACATGGTAGCATATATAATACAGTGGACATAGATGAACACAGATAAAGCAAGCACGGAAATAAACTGAAGCTGGCCTTTACAAAACTAACGGCTATGGCTACGGGCTAAGAAGAAACAAACTTTGGGGAAACATCAGGACTCTTGGACATTAATGTTGCAAAAGCTCAACCCAGATCTCAGTCTCACTTTCTCAATGGAAAACATGGGCAGATAGGGGATGGGGTGGGGGAGGGGGGTAAGACTTGCAAGTAGATCAAGAGTAAGGCTGTCTCCCAATTTTTTGGCCAATTGCAAAAATATGAATTATACAAGTTTGAAGCTTTGTTTGCCTCACCTCAATAAAAAGTCTGATAGGAATACGTATCCCTGACAGGTCTTGAAGTCGTCCAGGAGGACGTGGGAGACCTCACTGGAGTCCTTCAGGAAACAGAACACCGTCACAAACATGTCCACCAGCTCCAGGGGGGACAACTCCTGAATTCTCTGCATGTTCTCAATACAGTGTCGCACACAACCTTTATCTGAAGCAATGGAATAAAAAAAGAGGTTGATAGACTGGTACGCTCAAACCTACGTATTTTAACTTCTGCAACTTTTCAAATTTTGTCAAAGTACTCTAATGATGTCCTGCTATTTTATAACAAAAGGTCACAATTTTTATAGCACTTAAATTTAACTACTCTGCATATGTCCTCAAACAGTCAGTAAACAAACCAACAGTAAGAAAAAATATAAATGTTTATGTATGTTCTTATACTGCATTCAAAACAATACAAAATCAAATACATGTATATAGAACAAATTATAAAGTCTAGTATAACAAATTTCAAACCTTACCATGAATGTATCTGACGACGGTAGGAGTCAGTCCATGTCTTGAGAGTGTCATGAGTATTTCTGCCGCACACTTCCTCCATATTGCATTATGGGGTGGGCACCAGCTGGTGATGGCACTAAACAGCAGACTAAGGTCGTCCTTCCGCGCCAGTTCCTCTGCCGGAGATGTGTGCTTGCATAAGTGAACCAAAATCTGAAACACAAAAAATCAAATCCAGTAAGATCATAGGGACAAAAAGCAAGCACAAAGTAAGGCTTGTTATCTACATGTACCTTTATAGGTTTATATAACAATGCGATTAAAATTACATGTTGTAGTCTTACAAAAACCTTTATTACTTCATTCAAAATCTCAAAATTTCTGAACTACATGTATATTTTTAATTGTATTGTCTCAACAGGACTCAAACCAGAGAGTTCACATTCTTGAAATTCAATTTCTGTATGTAACATGCTATTTGTTTGGCTATAAGAATTATCATATACATGTACATGCAAAACTTCTCTGTCTACAAAACTACGACTTGCTCCTAAAACATATCAATCAACATGAATTTTGTACAATTTAGAGCACAAATCTGTACATGTTAATATAAAATTGAATTAAAAGGAATATATCTTATAGCCAAAATATTGCTTATAAACTAGATTAAAACAGTTCATTTTTTTAATTTATTAATGATTCATACATGTACATGTAGTTCATAAATTGAGGATAAACTCTTCCAACCTGATGTAAATTTGTATACTGGTAAATTCAAGCTCTTGAATTTATTCTTTAAGTGAATCAGTGATGAACACTGTACAGCAAAAAATAAACATAAATGAGCATGATACCTGAACCCAAATTTTCTGCAGCAATGAGCGCCTCTCCTCAGCAGTAAATTCCGAGTTGGGATTACATTTGTCCGGGTCCTCAATTTCAGGCAGATCAAAGAACAGGTAGAGACACTTGACGAGGGTGGAGGGGAGGGAGGCGGCCGTCATACAGTCGATCAGGGCCTGGTTTCCACAGGACAACAGATTGAGGGCGGTCAGCAACATCCAGCCATTGCCAGTGGTTTCTGACGAGTCCATCTCCAGGAAAGTGACTATAGCACAGCTGGCTGCTTCTGAAAATAGCCATTTTTTTTTTTACTTAAAAAATGAGTTTGTTGATCGATGTATCAGAAGAAAAATTGATAAAAATAATAATAATAATAATAATAATAAAGTCTTTTATTTAGACAGGATAGCACAATTAGTAACAATGTACTAGTTCACATTGTGGTCCTGTATAAAACATATGTACAACAATAAGTATAAGACACATAGATAAATAGTAGAGATAAAATATACACACTCATCAATTAATATATATGCACTGATTTGACATCATAATTAATAAAATTTACTGCGAAACTTCATCAAATGAATGTGCTTAGATCCAGCTTAACTCTTTTAATGCAGGTATCAAATATTTTTTTTCTTGACCAACTAAAGTTCTGGTATGTTAATTGTCAATCAAATAATAAATATTATATGATTTACATTGTACATGTAGCTACATGTACATCAATATCTTCAATGTTTTGTTCGCTCGTTCTATAAAGTGGCAAATATTTTTGTATAATTTGAGGTTTTCACTTTTCTTCTACAGGCTTTGTTTATCTATGATTCAATGCAAGAAGCTGCATGTCCAAAACTAAAGAAATCATTTTACATGTGTATGTGCATTTTACATGTGTATGTGCATTTTACATGTGTATGTGCATTTGTTGGTACATGTATATATATTAGAATGTTTTCCTCCACCCACCTGTACTTTGGTTTGATGCCCTCCTTCGTATCTCTGTGACCATCAGTTTTGAAAGATGACTACAAAATTGCAAGACATCCCCAAACTTCTCAGTCATTTCACTGGCTGGTACTTCACCAAATACCTAAAAATGTAAATATTTACAATGTATATGTAGTACATATATGATCAATAGCCATTTAGTACATTTTCCCCTCCTCTTTCCATAGCACAGACCAGAGACGTAGGGTATATAACAGTATAAAAGTCCCTGCATGGACTTAATGCTTTTTAACTATAGAATGAAAAAATAACCAACAGTGACAATATTTAAATGATTTTCAATTAAATTAGTTGCTGAAAAATAATTGGTAAATAATCAAGAGAATATGAAATAATTGTAGAAGCAGGATGCCAAAACAGATTTTAAATTATTATATTTATAAAAGAATTTGTAATTATTTTTTGTTGTAATACACAATGATTTAATTAACATAAAAAATTTGCTGAGATGCAAATCAAACATCATTAGAGTAATAAATTCCCAATAACTGTGTTCATTACATTCAACATTAACTGTAAAGGTTTCTGTGTTATACATATACTTCTTCAACAAACGATTTTAATTTCCATCAACCCCCAACCCCCCAAAAAATAACCCAACTCGCCCACCCTCCCCAAAATAATAATTAAAAAAAAAGAAAATGGATATTAACAATACACATCTTTTAAATAAAGACTGGGTACCTTGACAAAGAGAGGAATCATGTTGTACAGCTTGTACTCCTGCTCCTCCTGAGTGGCCTTTCGGGTTGGATGTCTGAATTCTGCAAACAGCTTCCTGAGGTGGGTCAGTCCCAGCAAATGGTCTCTCTGGTCGGCCGAAGAGCGTCCCATAGTCCCAAGCTTCTTGATGTAGTTCATCTACAAAATCACAAAAAATATAGATACCCTAAGCTTCACTTTTGCTATAGCAATGTTTGAGCATCTATTGATTATAATGAAATTAAAAAGTGAGCAAGCTCTGACACATACCCCACTATAGCAAATTGCTCAACAATGCTACTCATAACACTAATGAATGATGATGCATGCATTAAATGCAGCAAAAATTAAGAGGCTTAACTTAAAAAAAAAAATCAAAAAATAATGGAATCAGGATTTCCTGCAAATGTTCAATTTTATCAACAAGTTTCATGAAATTCTTCTGAGGGGTTTGAGAGGAGTTCTGCTAAAAAGAACATGCAGGGCTGATGCAAGACAAGAATTATGTTCAAAGGTTTAAGAGGAGTTTCACTTACAAACTGTTTTATTAGTACCGGTATATTTGGCTTAACTTGCACGTTCAAACAAAGGCATAACCCCCTACCCCCTCCCAAAAATTGAATCGAATTTTGCTGTAAACAATTCATGCAAATCTAAGCATCATATCCTTATTAAACATAAAGTTTTATGAAATTCTGTTTAGTGGTTTAAGGGGTTAGTTGTGCTGACAAGAACAGGAGTGATGGATTGACTGTCTGACTACTGGTAACTGACAGAAGGGGCAATTTGTTGCATGGGGTATAAAAAAGCATCAAGATGTACAAATCGTCGGAAGAAATGAACAACAGTAGGATATGTGCCAAATAGCTTACTGCATGTTTGAAATCATGTATTTAATAGTATTGTAGTTAGAGACTGTCACACCTTCACAAAAAGGTCACCAGTGTGGGTACCAATAAATCCTGATGTTCCTACTACAGATCATTTCCTGTGCATGGTAGGTAATCTACAAGAAGAGGAAACATTAATTATTCATTTTGTTTATGAACATGCCGATGAGATCCTTAATATCAACAGGAAGGATGATTGAAAATTGTTATTTAACATGCTGTACTAGTACATTTTACTTGAGAATAGTGTCATTTTACTAATTGTTTCCTTATACACATTATAGAGAGAGATATATATGTGTGTGTGTGTGTGTGTGTGTGTGTGTGTGTGTGTGTGTGTGTGTGTGT
>WFKH01007768.1:27609691-27623201 GCA_016163765.1 Magallana hongkongensis
CTGTATTTAAACAAAACGTCACGAATCTGCTATCACTGCAACACTATACATTGTCAAATATTTTTTCTTTACATACTAAAAACGATGTATTTTTGTTTATTGACAGCACGAGCAATACAATGGGGCAGGAAGCGGAATACCAAACGACATCGCGCTTATCCGCCTGGAAGAACCTGCAGACACCTCTCGAGAGGAAATTGGAACGGTGGCTCTGCCTAGCTCCCCCAATCAGGAGTTTACTGCCCGAGACACGTGCTTCATCAGTGGCTGGGGAAAAACTAGTGGTAAATATTAAATTGCCGTCATTATTTGTGATAAACGAAGGAGCTGATATTGCTCTATATTTACATTTTCCAGTGTCTGTCTGTGATAACACTACAAATCGATTTTGTAATGTATAGTCTAATCCATTTCATCAATGACTATTTTAACATTTTAATCGTACAATTGCTGAAAATTATTTAAGCATTGAATGCTTGTTTTTGGATGTCGTCAGTCCTATAACACACCAAGGCTGTGCAGACAAATTGAATACCGTGCGTTAGCGCGGTATGATAATTTGTCTGCACAGCCTTGGTGTGTTATAGGACCGACGACATCCAAAAATAAGCATTCATTGCTTTTATTTATATTCATATTGATGTTTATTTGTATGAAGTATTTGTGTATCGTCGCTTTAAAGCCTTTATATACGCTCTTAGTCAGGGATATGAAACATACATGGAACAGCCATATTAACATGTTATTTAGTTCGCTTCCGCGACTAAAAATATAGTGCCAGGAACTTTGTAGATAAAAATCTTTTTTATTAACAAGTAGATATGATTTAATGATTATTTTTCATAAGTACATATCAAATTGGTTATGTAAGTTTGAACGTTTCATTTAATCTTACAATAATAAATATACTCAAAACGCGTGATGACGTTTACATTTGTCCTCAGGGCGCATGAATAGGCTAAGTGTATTCACAGGATATTGAACGTCGCAGATTTCCAATGCAAACAAGGGGAAATATACACTGAATGTAAATATATAAATATAAGTAATTTGATTAAATTAGATTAAATACGGTCGTGCGTGATCAAATCTATCATAAAGCCCTTCGGGCTTTATTGGATTTGATCATCCCGACCGGATTTGATCACCTCATAATAATCAAAGAATGGTTCCTTATTCTTTAAATATAGTATCACTATGGAATATAACTGGCAATGGTGCGACCAGGAACATTGCAAAACACGATTTCTTGTATACACATGAAACATTCAATTTGATAAAAATTCTTATCTTGCCAAAAATCCTTAATTATTTTTAGAAGTTTATAGCATTTTCTGAACAGAGGTGACAAAAGGCATAAAAAAGTATAAAACACGTGCTTTATGGAATCGAACCAGCAATGGTACGATAAGGCATACGATGAATGTGTCTTGCGAAAAATAATCCATAATCTTATTTTAAAAAATCATAATATTTTCACAACACATTTGGCAAAAGGATGTTTAATATATATGTGCTTTAAATACAGCTAATGGTGGAGTAGCAGACGTTTTGCAGCACGTGCAGATTGACGTTTTGACTAACTCTGACTGCAGTTGGCGATGGCTGTTCCAGAGCATTCTTTCCACGCATATTTGCGTTGGAGGCGGGGCTGAATCTGCTTGTAATGTAAGTATACTATTCATCTTCGACCAAGAAATAATATCCATAAATTTTATTTTGATTATTTATTTTTATTTATTTATTTATTTATTTTTGGATCCAGGGTGACTCCGGTGGCCCTCTTGTTTGCCAGAAGAACGGCGAGTGGGTCTTGGCGGGTGTGACGTCATGGGGTTCCTCCAACTGTCAGAACATGCCCAATGTCTACACTCGTGTATCCAAGTACTTGTCTTGGATGGACACAAAGATGGCAAACTGAACAAATGGGTCACATTGAAAAAATATCTTTATCCAATTCTGAAATAAAAAAAATAAAAAAGAAACAAATCGGGTTTAACCACCTTATTTCCTCAAGATACGAATTCGAGCTACTCAGGAATTCAAGTTAGATTAGTTGGATTGATTTTATTGGTTTTGAGTTTACAAACTTATTACGTGCCTAAGGTATGTTGAAACGCCAAGGGAACATGTAAAAAAAAATGAAAAGAGTAATGTATTTCTGTCTTTGGTCGACATATTGTCAGGTTTTTAACTAAAAAGAGCCAAGTTAAACGACAAATACTGAGTTATTTATTTCCAGAAAAGTTGTGGTTATTTTTGTTTTCTTTGATGTATTTTGTGACATGTAAAATTTACCTGTCAAGCCAGAGCAATAACTCTGTGTACCAATTTCACAATCAGAACCGGCCTTTCAGCGAGCCTGGACAGCAAAAATAAAATTAATGAGAAGTTGAAGCAAACCCAAGTACGGTAAAAACGGCAACATTTTTTGGGGCCTCTTTACTTCATACGTCACTTTCGTACTTTAAAATTAACAAACAAAATTAATCAATAAACATTTCCGATTTTAAAAGAAATTTTCTGTTATTTTTTCCCTGCAAATTTCATCTTTATTAAGTACATGTATACAATACAAATTATTGATTTTGGATTGCGAAACATAATTTAAGATTCTGGATTGATTAATATTTCATTTTCTTTAAATTAGATTTCCTCTTTCACCCTGGTATTTCAAGGACAATCGTTGGTGTCACCAACTACTAACATAATTTACAATTCACCGAACGTGCATTCTAGCATGTTTTAAAGTCGAACATATCGCAAACTTGTGACATAATTTTATGAACTTTAAACGTTAGAAGCATGCAATGTAACAGTCGACATGGATTCATGAAAAAGAAACACGTGAATTAAAGTATTCACGTGCAAGAGCCTTGTGATCTTACAAAAATAATGATGCAATCATTAAAATACTATTGCTATTGCGTGCACTTTTAGTCGGCTGCATGAAATTGGGAGTCTCCAGGAGAAAAACACGAATAGCATGAGATCAAAACAAAGTAATTCACCATAACCAATGCATTGATTTAATAATTGAGACGGTCTTTTCATGCGTTACAGTACCATGCTTTGAAATAGAGAGGAAATATTTTTCGTCATTAATTAAGATTAATATCTTAGACAAAAGAAAATAACAAGAAAAATTCAGTTCAAAAGTTTCTTATCAAGATTTGATTTGAACATAATTTATTGTATAAACATATACTAAAGGATTAGAAACAAGTTCGAACAGCTTACAAGTTCTTCTCCTTAAAATGTAAATAAATCAAGGATGACGTTTACTTAGAATGTTAAAAATTTCCACAAACGATAATGAAAAACCATAGATTCTTAAAAATTTCCACAAACGATAATGAAAAACCATAGATTCTTTTTTAAAGAACTTATATTGTAGTGTTTTTCTTCACTTTCAAAGTTGGTCAATGACCTACTTATTGAGTTAGTGGCCATTGAATATTTGTTGAGAAAATTAAAAAAAAATCCTTAACATTTTACACTATAATTGAACTTTCCTTGATTGTGAAAATATTGCGAATAAATAAATTTTTTGGAGAATGAAATACATTTAAAGAAGGCAAGGTTGATTAATAGAAATAAAGAATAGGTTTTGAGCAGCAAATAAAAAAAATATTCCAGTTCAAATTTCTTTTATCAATTTTTTAAACACAACCAATTTTTAATTCAATTTTACAAAAATTTGAATGATGATAACACTGAAACATTTATAGTAGTAAACAACTTTTATCTTTTATTGACCTTATTCTGCTGACATCGATATTATATGAGGTCGATGATCAAAAATTTTTATTGATGATTTTGAGCAATTTTTAAATTTTTCACACTGCATATCGTACATGTCCAATTATCTGAAGAAATGAATGAGATAAAAACAACAGAAAATCTGCAAAATTATAATGACTCACAGATAAAAGCTCAACTTTTGTTATTATAGTGCAGCCAAATTTGTTCCGTTGGAAAATAAGAATCAGAAAAATTTAGTCCGAATTTTCTCTGTTTTGCCACAGATCTTTTTTTGTTGTTTGAGCATAATTTTTTTAAAAATGATAAGCATATCAAATGTTATGTCAATATTAATTCATTTTATTTATACTTAGTGTGTTTAGAACAACATTTAAAAATGAAGTAGAAGGCTGAACTTATTAATGTTATCTGCTAAGTGCTTGTCCTCTTCTGTAAAGTTCGGACATGCACTATTCTCTGGTTATCTTATGTATGAAGATCGGTCTTAGGATTATCAAAACAAATAAAGCGTAATGTGGTGTGTGGAATATTAAGATAGTCTGGAGGTCTCAAGACAGATCTTATTCATGAAACTGGCCCCTGCCCTGCACGAGCGTTGCGCGATCGAACCTTCCAACCGTTCAAAACTACAACTAGAAAATACAATTTCATATAAGATCCAGCGCAACGAGTCAATATTATGTTTGTTGTCCTCAAATACATAGCTAAGGAATGTATTCTTTTTGTAGTATTTACGGCTATATTTGTGCCTTTGATCTATTTTCGGACCGCCATAGATTTACCTGTCAAGGATCACGTCTGCTCAAGCCCTGCTCCCACAGTACCTGTTTCAAAGTCTGACCACAGACCTAATTTATGGCCAGCTAAGCGTGGTATACAGAGAGCGCGTTGGTTATGATAACGCACCATCATCAAGACTTTCGGTTTCCTTTTTTAGGACCGATTTTAGTTTATAGATTGATAATAATGTGCTAATATTGGGGTGTCTAAGTATTCATTTTTTAGTAATTAAATTGAAGAAGGAATACAATTACATGTTTATTTGCTTTTTTTTTATAGGACAAAGTATAATTCCTCAAATTCATATTTTTAAAACGTTATAATTTTGTTCGCTGAATAAAAATAAAAAGAGTTTGAAATATTGCTTGTCATATTCATTTAATGAGGGTATGAGCTCAGGCATTTTAGCAATTGCCATTATTACAATTTGCACTGTTCAAGTTACATTTTAAATTGAAACAAACGTGTATGGTACTGGTTTTAGCAGTTGAATAATTATTTTGACACCCAAATATGAGTACACTAAAATAAAAGAATGGGACATACATAGTGCTCAGTGGAATTTTTCATCATTTGTAAATACGTCACATTTAAAATAAAACTACAAGAAAGTGTTCATTTAAACTTTATACGATCATAAAATGATTATTATGGAACATAGATAAAAAAAAAAATTGCCCATGACATTTGTTGTAGATATACAAAATATTAGTGTGAAAATATCAAAAGAATAAGAAAAAGACGACAATGAAGTATTGGCACTTAAACTTTAGATACTAATGTATGACCTTAACCTTTATTTTTGCAAAAAATATATAAGGCCGTGTCCAAGGAGCGAGTTTTAATGTAAGCATTTAAGAATCATTAGAAATCGCATGGCTAAATGTTTGTAGATGAAACATTAAACAAACTCTTAATGTTAATCCTGAACGTCTGATGTCTAGGATGTCTAAATTTTTTCTGTAACATATTAAAGCAAACACATGAATATGAAATGTAACATTTATTAATATTATAATGTTTTTTCTTTTGTTGTTTTTTTTATTACAAGAAATCCGTAAGCAGAATATTTAAGATGTGTCGCCTCGGCCTGACTGGCAAAATTTGTACGTAGGACAAAAAAAAAAATTAATCAAAGTGAAAGTTTTTACCGACTATTATTTTCCAAATTTGAATTAAAAACACACTTTTATTTCTTTTAAATTTGATACATGGAATGCAATTTATTTCACATGTGTCTAATTGTCCTTCATTCCTTCAGATACTACAATTTGACTAGTAATTTTATATTTCACAATTTACGACAAAAAGCCCAACCCTTAATAAAAAACAACATAAACCCCAAACCACTCCAAACCTTATCTAAATCATATAATAATGTTAGGAAACCGAGGACAAGTTGATAATTGCAGCTAATTCCCAGAGACAGCAATGACATGGTTTATTATGAGGTTTACAGACCCTTGTATTCTTAGACCTTATGTCAAGGCCAAACTTTAACCCTCTGGCGAGATCCCAGAATAACACCGAAATCAATTTCAGTGCAGTCGTTCAAATGGAGCAAGTACAAATCTCTGATGTGAGAACCTAGGCCCGCTGGAATTTAGAGATTAAACACGTTAAGATTCTGAGCGATTACCTTAATTTACGATCAAAACAATACCGTGTATTGATTTGAGGATTATAAATACACGGCCGTGAAGGAACTGTGAACCTGATCATATACAAAGTGTTGACAGGGGTGAAAAATGGGTCTGAAATTCATAAAGAGGCGTAACAATACAAATTTCGCTGCCCATGTGCTTCCTATCCTTGAGTTAATTACTTCCGCTCTTTTGATTTTTCCCTTTCGCCCCGTTAGTGCAAAAAGAGCATTTCAAGCAGCTATATTGTACATGAGTATAACCCATGTCTTCCTAACTATGCACGTGAACCCCGACTGAAAACTGACCATGCAATGATAATTAACAATTCAAGTTTTTTTATTTATTCAAGTAAATCAGCACTATATTAAGAGAAGATCCGAACATGTTGTTCATCCGGAATTTTATGTAAGTAGGCTGGATGGTCAACAAATTACCGATGAGATTTACCTTAAGATTTTAGATATGATATTTTTGGTCATAAACATATTTTCGAGAGCTTTAAAATTTAAACATTTCCTATATCTTTATACTGAGCTCTTTATTTCAAGGAGATTAATATAGTCTAAAATGACCACGTTATCCAGCCATCTTAAAGAATTCCCTACGCACTCAATCAATAACAAAATCATCTTTGGTTTGGAAGTGATATAAGTTAAGGTCTCAACAATTTTATTTCTGTTGCTGCTGGTCCAAACAGAAACAAAACGTCAAAACAATATCATTTAATTCTATTGGGGTATTAGAGAAATCTGTATTTTTTTCTGTCCAAAATTCAAATTTAGCCCATTTATTTAACATAGTTGAGACTAAATCCAAAATCGGCTAATACAATCATCCAATTTCTTTAGCCAATTCAGTTTTTGAGAGGTTGTGGGTGTAAACTGGGGACCAATTAATATGAATATACTATGTACGATTTCCTTATCCCATAACTTTATTTTACTTTTCAATCATATGAATAACCACTTTATTTTGTGTTTCATTCATTAAATTGCAAAAATTACAGGGTCTGTATATAATGATAAGCAAACATTCATGATCAGAATATTTAATAGGGTAACTTGTGTGTGCATTTATCATTGTTTCATTGACAGGATGAATTTTGTTCTCTTCATCGATGTACACCAGTTCATTGACTGGGTTAGGTTCCCGTTTTGAACACAAGCATGCACAATTGGAGTCATGTAACAACAAACAATTTACTTGATGCACTGATTCAAATATTTTAATTTACAATATCTATCATATATATTTGTGAAATGCTATGAACCCTGAGAACAATTTTAAAGAGAATGTTCAAGTGGGTTTTTTGTGTGTAATTGTTGTATTTACGATCTAACTGTTCATTACATTAAATGCATACCAAATATTTACCATATGAACGTCAATGGAACACTACATTACATGTAAAGAGAGAATTTCGAAAAAAGGTCATTTATATTAAAGTTTTAAAAGAATATAAATCTAAAAAACAAACAAACAAGATAACATATGTCAAAAATAAATGTCACTCTTCTATATCATATTATTAATAAGTATTTGCTACTTCAGAGTCCCTCCGAACCAAAAACTTCACAATTATAAACCATTGTACGTGCGAAAATTTCTTACGTCGGAAAAGACATGATTTATTGTACAAAGGTAGAATACATGTATCACATTAATGGACAATGACTCAATAAATTAGATGTAAAACAAATGAACTGAGATCGTAGTTGAACAAGTGGGCTGCAAATGAATCAATATCATACAAAAAAGGTATACTATAGTATGCATACACTATGTACATATGTGATGAATAGTCATTTTGCACGTACACTGTAGATTGAACCAAGAATATAGACCTCATTGACATGGTTTCAATATGCAAGTCAATATTACACCATAGACCTCTATAAAATGAGCGTTAATTGTCTATGTTCTGGCGTTAAGTGGAGCTTTCCCAAGCAAGACCTTGCATTGATGTATCGAACGTACTGTAGTTGGTACATGTAGTAAGAATAGGAATTTCGTTGTTACGAGATGTTACGAGATGTTGTTTAGAATATACTGATTAACGGAACTTACACAGACGATGATCTAGTTTTGAACAGACGAGAATCAATTTAATACTATGAAAGTATTTGCCTTTAAATTTAAGAAGTGCACTATTGTAAAAGAAAAAGTTAGATACAGTTTACCTTTTTTGATAAAATGCATGTTTCTAAACCAATTATGTCATTTTTTTAACCAATTAATTAGAATATGCATTAACAGCAAAGGCAAATGATCTTATAAACACACCAAAAACAAAGAGGTAGCTACTAGGGACTCGAAAATTACAATGAGTACGAATGGGAAAATATGACAGAGATAATAAATAGACAAAAACATAACAAATAAAAATGACATTGTTAATACAGTCATACTCATTGCATTTTAAAAGGTAAAATACATACACTAGTTTAAAGGTTTGTTACTATAGTTAAGACAACCCTATTCCATGTTCCCGAACACCGCTATACCATCATTGGACATGCAAGCAATGGCAGTTTAAATATGTTTGAAAATGAGCAAAAATAAAAAGTAGAAGAAAGATCAAGTGATCATAAAAAAAGAAGGAAAAAAAATGATTTTTCATTTGATGTTGTTAATAAAGATACTGTATAACATATGTACTAGTAGTTGGGTGATACTAGGCATATGCATCAAATACTTATATGATATACTTATGCAATCAAGAATTTTCACAATTCAACAAATAAATTATAATTTTCGATAAAATTTATGTGCAATGTGTATTACAAGGTTTTCAAGAAGGAGATAAGTCTTGATCATAATTTAGATGAGTTAGCTGAACCTTAGCTGAACCTTAGCTTGATTTGAAACTAAAGGATCAGTGATCAAAATTTAATTTCTTTATGTTATGAATTAACCTTTTAGATATAGTTATGTGTATACATATTACGCAGATCGTTTCAAATGACTAAGACCTGCCCTTTTTGAAATCAGATATAGAGTGATAATACTCTAGGACATTTTTATAAAAAAATAATATAAATGTTATACAAATTATATAATGCACTACAAGTCTTTTGAGATGATTTTTGCGATCCATCGATAAAACTTACTAACGTCCGTATAAATTCCAAACTTTCGTTTCTGCCCACAACCTTCACCATAACTAGTTACGCCATTCACATACCACTTCCGGTTAGTAGAACCACGTGACGACGGGCAAAGCAATGGTCCACCGCTGTCACCTGTACAAGAGTCTTTTTTACCCTTTGAGTAGCCTGCGCACAACTGAGATTTCGTCAGTCTAAAGGAAAATGCCTTCTTGCATTTCTTTTTCTTCACTATGGGCACTTGCACTTCGTGAAGCACTTTATTGTTCTGAGGGGCTGTGATGTTCATTTTACCCCAACCAATGGTGCTGCAGAGTGTTCCGGGTTTGATTCGGTGTTTTTTCCCTTTTTTGGGTAAACAGGCATATCCTGTTACATTAGACAAGCGTACAGCGTTTGATAGCTTTAGTAGAGCTATGTCATTAGCAATTAATGAATAGTCAAACTTTGGATGGGGTATGTACCGACTAACTCTGATGTCTTGCTCTGTTCCTTCATGCACCCGTGTGTCATGTTCACCGACACGCACGAGCACTTTGCGTCTTCGTCCATTCTTTAAGATACAATGGGCCGCTGTTAACACCCAATGAGGCGAAATCAGAGTTCCTCCGCAAGAATGCCGTTTCTTTTTCGTCAATATTTCTACCTGCATAGCAATTACATTACCTCGTGAAAAGTTTCTCTATTATATATTATATAAAATTTTATACTTTATTTTGTCTCAGGTTCTAATTCCCTATATTTTTTCTTTGATATTCGATAAATACCTAGGTGTTCAAACTATAATCTTTTAACAGAATAAAAAAGTCTAAGTTCTGTATTGAAACGATCCCTCCTCTTTCTCGCCAGTTTGAATGACATGGCTAAATAAGAAATCTTCGAGGATTTTGCATTGCAAAAGACATGAAAGTACCCAGAAGAAAATGTGAAAAATGTGTACATCTTGCTCCGAAAGGTTCCGAATGCATCAAGATTTTGTATTTTTCCATTATAAATTTGTTTTTACATGTAATATTGTCAGTTTCTCATGGTAAATAGAGGAAGGGGGAGGAGTAATAAAGAAATATTGGACTTATTTCCTTATATCGATTTCAATTACTCTTTACTAAATGACATGTGTAATTATTAAGAAATTGCCAACATGTTACGGAACCTACAACAGAGTTAAGTAAAGTTTTTGTTTCACATCATAAAAATGATAGACTACCTGCCATGGCCAGCTATTGGGAATACTCTCGTGTCCACCGACAATCCGTGGACTTCTTGTATTGTGTCTTTTCCCACAAACTTGACGTAAATCTTTTAAATTCTTCAAACCCTTGAGGCGGTCTGAAATGGATATGGAATATGTGGGTTATCCATAAATTACGCATGTGTTTATAAATGAATTTACAAAGATAAGATATATGTGATATAATTTAATAATGTAGCAACCTTTTTTGGGTTTGTTTGATTGCACTTGAAGCGACATAATCCTTTTGCAATCAGAGTTGTTCGCGCAAGATCTCTCTTCCTGCAAGAAACCTCCGGTACATATCTCAGTTTTGCACTTCCGACGTCGTCTTCTTTTGCAATCACCATTACAAGAGCTCCAAGCAGACCACGAATGAAAGAATATGTCATATAAACGATCCTCAATTCTTCTATTACGATCATTCGAATTCATGATTATTAATTTATGGTTCAGGCACTTATGGCTTTGGTTGGTGCATGCTCGCTTATCTTCTAAGCTTGATTTTCCACAGACGTCTTTTTTACGACACTTGCGCTTGCGCTTTTGAATGCATTTCTTGTTGCATCTAGACCAAGTTGTCCACTCGGTGTAAAAGTTGCAAAATATTTTCTCCGGGAAAAGAGCGCGGTCAATCTCGTTCGTAAGTGTCCCACTTGTGGAATTGAACTCTACTGCAATGTCGGCTGTTGCTGTGCAATTTTCTGTGGCCTATAACGATAAGAAAGTGGCAATGCAATAATTCTCGTGGCGACAAATCAATCTTAAATAGTCGTAATGGAATCAAAATTGTCTGTAAAAAGAGATTAAGGGGGAAATGCACATATTCAGGTCAGAAAAAAATGAGCTATTTTTGCCCATTTTTTTCAGCATACGATTTTCATGCACGTCAATTATTACGAATAATTTTTACGAAACTGACGATGCTAAGTTCAAACATGATAAATGAGAAATTAACGTACAACTAATATTTCGCTTAAACTTTTTAAATAAATAATTATCTCTTTATCAAAAAGATTTTTCTTTCCCTAATAGATTAATATACACGTGCTAGGAAAGGGAGAGGGCTACAATAGGCTGTGCCTGCAGCCTAATCCCATTCAATATACTATATTGAATAAAATATTGTTTGAATTAAATATAGCCTACACGTACTATTGAAAGCTTCATTTTTTTCCACTTTCAAAAACTTCTAACCGGTAAAGTGTAAGTTACACCGGTAGTTCTACCTTTCTCCATTCAACAGGGTCAGGGTTAGAACTGCTGATTGTCGCAAAGTGTAACGTACTCGTATTATCGAGAACAACATTCGCTTTTTCTTAGTATATCGCATAGATATCGTCGAACATGAACTTGTTTTAAGCCAATCATATAAACGTTTTCAACAATTCCTTCTCTATTGGAATCAAATACTATCCAAAATTTGAAAAAAAGTAGGATAGGCTTAATCTATGTATGTATCTCATTTTCATGTATTTCTAAAAATATCAATCATTCAGACTGATTACATTTAAATCCATTCACAATTTTAATATGATAACACGACTTTTATCTTCTCCGTCCAGAGGATACAGACTCGGTGCTGGTAACCCGTGTTTTCCCGGATACGCGTTATCGTTATCTGACGTAGACATTTTGAATAGAGCTTGTGGCCACTTTGTTCTATAGTTTTGACTTTTTTAATCAGAAGAAATTTTTACATTACTGGGTGAGAGATTATATGAAACAGACTTGGCAAATTGATTCTGAAAACCTTAAAAAACATTTATATGTGAATGATAATTGAAATAAAAACCATGTACTTTTTTAAAAGTGTTCGGTGAAGACTCCATGTATAACTGAATTAATTAAATGCCCCCCATAGTCATATCAATATAAAACCTCAATGATTTCTGTAATAGGCTCACGATCTTCAACCGTTGAACTGTTTGTATCAATTGTTGTTTCATTTAAATAATCCAACACGTTTTCATTTTTTTGGTTTTTTAATCATCCACGTCTCGGTCATGTTTTTTGTTGGGTTTTTTTTTTTACCAACTTTTTTATTCGTTCATGACATCGGGTTGAGTTTGCACTTCTTAATCGATATTAATATTTATCAATGAAGTGTTGCGATGAAGCAACTAAATAAAATTGATATCAACAGTACATGTATACAAAAGATTTTTATAAGAATGTTGAATGAAATCTTCCATATTTTAAACGCTTAAATCACTATGATAGGATTATATACGAAAGCTGTTTAATTGTTTAAACATTTTGAGTTCTTTATATTTTTTCATCATTCCTATGAAGCTTTGTTCAACATTGTTTAAAATATCAATAAAGTATCAGCTAACAAGGAAAAAGGAAAAAGACCAAAAAAAAGCAAAAAAAAAAAAAAAAAAAAAAACAACAACAAAAAACCAAACACCAACAAAAACCCCAAAACGACAATTAAATGTTGTCCTAGACTATCGCGGTTAAAACAGCGTAACTTGGCGAACGCCATTTTATATCGTAAAAAATTAAAGAGGTAATAAATTTATTCCTTAAAGCTGCTTGGTTTCATTTTATTTTGCTATTATAGTATGAAATAATTTTCCATAAAAATCAATTATCCTAAAAACTTATAGAGTGACTTTTACCTATTTATAGAATCGGTCTCCTTCCAAACATAGAAATATTCAAAGGTTTATTTTTAATTTGCCAAAACACTTTTGAAATCCCATTTCCGTTATTTATTGCGAATGTCATAGCCGTTATACAATAATAAGGGGCGAAATAACGAGGTACCCTGTTATGTAAAGTTTGTTTTGTAAACAAATTTTGAATATCATTATCCCCATTAATTAAAATGTGGATTGATTGACCGGAAAAACTACTGCAATGCCTATTTTTATGCACATACTTAGCAAAACCATCGTTTAAAAGCGTTCACAAAATTTGCTATAAAATCGGACCAAGCAGCTTTAAGCACAATGTAATCGCAACAAAAAAAA
>WFKH01007768.1:27623601-27674043 GCA_016163765.1 Magallana hongkongensis
ACAACAATGTGTGTTTTTCCCCTAAGCAATTCAGTTGCTTATTTCATGGAGCCATTGATGAGCCAATGGATACAGGCTAATTGTACCGTGGTATAACACAACCTGTACTCATTGCAAGCTTCCCTTGTTGACGTCATTGTCACGAACAGGACGCTATGGGGTATTAGTAAAATTAAATAACTCGTGTATCATATTTCTTCTGATCATGAGTTGTCAAACAATAAGAAACTGAAAAGATTTCCATTACCCGATAGCTACAATGCTAATAAAAAAATTGAAAAGAATTTTGTTTAAAAAAAGAAAATAGCAGCCAGTAAGCCGCACTCGGTCGATGTGGAAACTTGAGAACAACACATTCCGGGATATTTGTTTATTGTGAGTAGAATACGTAATTTACCCAAAAGAAATAATTCAATTGATAATATGTCATAATAACGGTTTACTATCAAAGATAAAGGTAATCACCACATGTTATAATGCCCCAATCTTCCGACCTCGAATTTATATTTAGCGGAAAGAGATGAAAACATATGGTCTAAAATAGAACAATTTTCCTGAAATGTTCTCTTAAGCATTTCAGAGTCATGTCATAAAGCGATACACGGTCTCGGCCTGTATAGATGTACAATCGGTTAACACCTAACATAATTTCGCAGTTTAATTGACTTGATATTGATTTCATCGATGTTGAGGGATGTCTTTCAGATTCCAAATCGAACGCAACATTGAAAAACAAGTAATAAGGGATCAGCGACTCTATTAACACAATTCCACCAACAATCTATCCGGTGCAGCTCAGATTTTCTGCGGTTGGAGGGATTTGGCCCCCAGAAAACTGAATATTTTACAGGCATCAAATTGAACTTGAGGTTCATAGAAAAGTGCTGTGTTTTCATGTACTATTTAACCATTATGTTTCTCATGGACGTTGGTTTGATGTCATTGCACTGGTCTTCAGATATTGACCGTTTTATAATTTGAAAAACGATAAGACGTCATTGGACTTATGAGTACTACGTTGAGGGTTGTTGGCTCGAACGGTGACCAACCTATATATTATATAGACATGTAATAGACTGGTGGTCTATGTTTTTTTGTTAAATACTGGTTATAGTTTTCAAATGCCGCACATATCTGAAAGTTGCCAATTGAAATAACAATTTATTTTTTCTCGCCACCTAGACCATATCTGGTTTACAATTGCGCACAGCAAAATAGTGAAACAAGGTTTAAGAGGGATTGATGGTCGTGCCCATTTTTAGACTGTATTAATCTCCTTAAAAGAAGAGCTTTGTATAAAGATATACGAAAATACTCAAATTTAAAAGCTAAAATTTATGGATTTTTTTTTTTTACTAAATAATAGTTTATAGCTTAATAAATCATCTAAACTGATGGGTAAACTGTTAACCACCAAACATCCTCAATATTTGAAAAAAAAACCCTATGACCTTTATCAATTTTTATATCTATGCTTAACTTTAATGTGGAATGAAATGATTCAACTACGATAAACTAACCAACAATCAATCAAATTAATCAATCATTGATCGATTCCACAATAAGGTACATTTCTCATGCACGCTCTGATATTTTTGTCCTTTTTCAAGTTCTATTGCATCGATTTCTTTGGCTGGTTGCTTGAGAAACCCTCCAATATTGCATTCTTCGTTGACTTTGTAATTAAAGTTTTCGGAAAAATAATCACAAAATTAAAAAAAAAAAGTCATTACGTCAGGTTATATGATATTTATTGTACACGTAAAATGTTGCACGAGAAAGAAAACATGCTGTATATTGTATTAGAACAAACCAAAAATATAATATTCATAACTGCCAGCGATTTGTAACCTTTCTGAACAACCAAAAAACAAAAAAATTAAATTGTGTTTCTTCGGAATATATATTTCTGTAAGCTTTTTTTTTTTACCGTAGCTCGGTGTTAGGCCGTCGCCAAATAATGGCTTGGGATATCACTGTCTAATGTCATATATCGGTATCTAGGACCTTAAGATACAACAATAAATCGAGAATTCTTACGATTTAGTCCATAAGCACAAGCTCTTAAAACTATTGAAAATTCTTCCCGAAAGCACTTAGTATTTACTACACGGGTTATTACTCAAAAACACCCAAGAGGTCATTCGAGTCCTAACTGACGTCATAGAAGTCCCATGTTGCTTATTCATTTTATGGTTTATTTGCTGCATTATGAATGGTGTCGTTGAATACAAGACTTAACAAAGAAATACCAGAAATTCACAATGTATCAGAAGTGTCATTAGGAAGTTATTACATGGATTTTTTGAAAGGGTCAATTGCTTCTAATTCTCTGTAAACCTTGCTTATCCCGTCTTCGAATTCGCTATCTTAAATCCTTTAATCTACTAGTCTAGTATTCATTTTAGCAAAGCGGTAATTTAAAGTACATTAACACACTTTGAAAGAAATAAAAGGAATTAAAACATGTCAAGTATATTGGCGAAGATCTGAACCATTATTTTTCACAGTGTACATCTTGATAAAGTACTTAATCGTACATTTTTGGGGACGAGACTCTTGTAAATCAGTTATATGAATAAGTACGCTGATAAAAATATTCACCAATATAAAAAAAAACCCGATGCAAAATAGCAGAGTTGACGGGCCGCGTTCAATAGATCACAGAAATAGAAATCAATAGTTTAATCTATATGTAAACAATGCAACAGCATTACTCCATAGATGGTATGATGTATTGTTTTAACAATAGCCCGCTAAGTCTCCAAAGTAAAATTTGTGGGAGTGATTAAAGCGGGGGTGGCGAGTTTCCGTCTGAACCGTGTTTTGTTAATGAAATGATTTCTAAGGCTTCCTGTCCCATAAAGTAGTGTGCAACTAGTAATTTTCACTTCATAACCAGTTTTCCCTCCACCTTTTTCCTGGCCGTCAACATATAAATCATTGTTTATAGAATTAAGGTCAACCACTAGTATTCAAATGTGCATGCTCTCAATTTGCTACGATTAATGTTCCGAGATAAATTGTAATTGCAAAAAGAGGATTTAATATTCTTGAAACTAAACAGCATTGACCTAATTTTCACGTTTTCAGTGTTTAATATATAGGCAAAGAATAAGGGAGAAGTCGAGTGCTCTCGTTCACAACTTTTCAGTTATCGTTTAAACTATAAAATTAAGATGTCTTTTTACGAATTGCCTGATCCATCTGTGAAAAGGTTGGTATAACGGAAGTTTTCAATATTGACCTGTTTTGTAAAGGTGGACATATTTCGAGTTTAACACCTGATATTTATTACTCCCACAAGTGAAATGACCGAAGCAGGAAATTAAATGACACAAATGTTTATGTCGTTACACGTGCATTCTTCTCATTTAATTACGCAACTGTCTCGAAAACATCTGTGACGAATTCTTGCTTAGGTAAATTAATTTTTTCAAAATGACCCCGATTTTTTAATTTTTTTTTTTGGGGGGGCAAATAGATTTGACTTACTTTTACTGAATAATGTGTCTGATGAAAAACAAAAACAACCCCTCCTACCAATATTTATAATTTTTGAAATTTATAGAAAAAGTCACGATCGAGTAACAATTCTGGGTTCGATGGACATGTTAAACTTTAGGTTTTTTTTTTAAATTGACGGAATGTTCTTTAACGCTTAACAATTAAAATAAATGAACAACTACTCATGTTATTGAAAAGTCTTTTTTTTTTTTAATTCATTCTCAGATTTTCCCTAGTTAATTTCATTATATTGTTTTATTTCTCTTTTTTTTTTTGTTCACCAATATATTTGACCACTTATATCTGACTCAATAGAACCAGCAAAGTCTTGTGTAAATGATTTTCCCCTTTACGTGTCCTGAGCAAAGTTCATATACCTAAATATAACCCGTATCTGAATACCTACTTAGAAGCATAATTGGTAAGCGAGACATTGCATTCAATACAACAGGTGTTGGCATACAGAAATACGAAACAAATCTGCAGAGAACTCAAAGAATTACACATTGGATTTTATTAAAGGTAAACAATAATTTTGTTAACTATGCAATTAGTGAAGCTTAATTACTTAACATTGTATTAAGAAAATATAGTTACAATGCTAATAACAAGCATTAAAATTCAAATGAAATGAATACCGGCATGAGAAAATATAGACTAAAAATTTCGTTAGGTAATTCATCACGCAGCGATGTTTATTTCTCAAGGGTTTGGGGGGATAGAAAAAAAAAGTAGTTCGACCTTGCACGAAAAGTGATGGCCATTTTTTCGTAAAACGTACACTTATGTTTCTTCAGTACTAATCAGTGTTGACATCAGAAGACAGATAGAGGGAGTTACAACGGGAGAAGAGAAAAAAACACGCAAAGAGAGCATAGGTACTTACCATGCACAGAAGGGGGACTTGTAAAAGCGCAGCAATCACGACTGGTCGGAAGTCCATATTCCGTTAAGAAAAACTACCGCAAGACTACGTTTTCTCTCTCTGTGGTGCTGTATTTTATATGGAATACTTAGGTAGGCGACTTATTATAACCAAAGGTCGATTCTTTGTCACCCGTAGATCACTCGCCAAGTAGCCCAGGCGTTCAGGAGCCGGCTATTTATAACCTCTTTACTCTCTCTCTCTCTCTCTCTTTCCCTCCCTTCCTCTCTCTCTCTCTCTATGCGGTTTGAAGAAAAAAGCTTATTTTTTGACAAGCATCAATACTATTAATATGACGCCATGTTACACTATATAGGTGAAATTGTTATCCGCCAGTGATAATCTGTTGATCAATTTATAAATAACGCCATAATGATAAGCTGATTTCTTTACCGCTAGTTATATTTGTTTCTTTAACATAAAATGACAAAAAGTTGTCGTATAATTGTCTCATTTATCGTTGATTATTCCACCGCGGTAGCGGCGATCGCGGGCGTCCGCTCAGGCCTCTAGATACTACATAGATCATGAATTCAACAACACTAAATTTTTATCGAATAAATCACCTTTTTAATTCAATTTCGTTTCCATAAATTAGAGTTTCTTACAGCCAGAACAAAAAATGATTAGGAAAAACACTTTAGTTTAGAAGAAAATTTACTTCTATTCAGAGAAGGTCGTTAATAGATGCCTGCATGCAGAACTTTGCATCCCTTCTGGGGCCCATTAGTTGGTGCAGGGGTCAAGGTTTGAACAATTTCATACTACATTGTATTGTAAGAAACATCACAAATTGTAGAATTGCATTTTCTAAGAACCTTTCCCATATGCATCGGATAATACGAAGTGCAATTTATAGATTGTACCATGTAAGTGTTTCATCAGTAGATATTCACTATATATTCTACTTTAGAATTTTGACCCTCTTCTGGGACCTAATTATTGAACCGGGGTCAACTTAATTCGACACTTTATAAAGTAACCTTTTGTGAATATTGGCATTTCTGGTGGAGTGATACTTGAGAGGGTTTATATTTTAATAAAGGCCCATAGTCCACAGCGCTCACATGAGAAACAAGTATATTTCTATCTAGCTTTACACAATTAAATACAATACAATGCCAAGCACATATTAACAATATTTATCTCAAAATCAATCCAGTAAATAACTCAACTCCTAAAAAAAAACAAGCAGAAAAAAGGCACACACAAAAAAACCCCAAACAAATCAACAAAAACAAACATACAAAAAATTATTTTGCAGATAATTGTTTTACTCAATACATGTATTTACATGTATATCTATAATTATAAACTGATTCCTCTCCACATACTTAAATAAAACCTAAGAACTATTAATGATGTTTCTTATTATCTGTGGATTCCCTCTATGTTCCCTTCTAAAATAAAAGAGAATCGATCTTTAGGGGACTACCAAACAAGAGGCATTGAGATTATAACTGTCACCTTAGATATTATTATCCAAACTCAAACACGTAATGTTTGCTAAAGACGACCGATTTTTAGTCGTCAAAGTTTATTGGAGTATAGCGATTTCATTGTCTAGTACCATATAAGGGATAGAGACCATGCAATTTCCAAAGGTAACATGATGTGGAGTAGTATTTTATATAAACGAAGAAATGAAAAATCAACGTATTTTTAAATATTTGAAATTAAAAAAATACCATACCAGTAACAACTGGGACTAAAATGTATTTTACTTACACGTACGTTTTATTAGCTATAATATATACTAGTAAAGACGCATATTAAGAGGGCTCGATGGTCGTGGCCATTTTAAGACTGAATTGATCTCCTTTAGAAGAAGAGCTCTATATAAAAATATAGGAAAATACCAAAAATTAAAAGTTAATATTTACGGATTTTTTCTTTGGTTAATAATAGTTTGTAGGTAAACACATCATATCCTAAAAATTTAGGTAGATCTGATGGTTAATTTGTTGACCACCGAGCCTCATTCAAAATGAAATGTTCTACTTCCATCTTCAAAAGTCCGACTTTGGTTTTTTGGTGAAAAAAAAAAAACCTCAATAGAAAAACTCTATTCTTAATAACATGCTGAACCCGCTCTGACTTGCAAAGTAGTTATTTTCAGGAACATATTCAAAACACAGGTTAATTTACAACAGAAATATTTTAAAAATGGCATTTTTGGCACTTAAAAGCTAAATGTTAAATACTACGATAGACTTTTTGCTTTAAATATAATGTGGTAAGTAAAACTCAGTTGTACGCGTACAAGGACACAAGAAAAACAAAACTCTACCATTTTGATTTCAGTAGGGGGCATCTCAAAATCTCAAAAACATCGAAATTTTCACATTTTGTATAGATAATTTCAAATATACTTGTAGTATAGATATGGGATTCGTGCATAAAGAAATTAAATCCAAGATGTGGATATCTCTAAATCATAGACGTATAGTTTTTACCTTTTATCAATTTTCATCACCTGCTCCATAAGAGTTTTAGTTCTTAAAAATGTCAAAAACACCACAATAATCACTATCAATTAAAAAATATTTGCAAAATATAACTAAATTTTTAATTATTTGTTCTATTTCTTTTTGGTATTTGTATTAGATTTGTAAATGGTGTTATTTTTTTTTCTTGCAGAGTGAAAAGACACTGTATTTTACCATGGTGGGCAAAATACTTCGCAATGATAACCCAAGTCGGCCTCCTTAAGAATAATTTGTTAGAGAATCTTGAGCATTCCGATGACTTAACCGTAGGTTTAAATTAGTTTGAATATTGCTCGGTTCCCTATCCCTCACCTGGGCATTTGTCATCATTAACCAAAGGCCAATCGGTATTTGACAACTGTCTTGCCTAGAGCTCACCCAGTGCTCATCATGTCTTAAATAGCCGGTGTTAGCTCATGTATTGTCTTTATCCATTCAAGTTAAAACCACTTAAATGGTGGGGGAAATGTACTAGCTGAGCAGTCACCTTCTAAATGCTTCAATGCATTTTTTCTTTGTTTATACTATAAGCGGGGGATAAATCTTGAAACATATAACCGACTTTCTATCTTCTCGCTCGAGCTCGAGTTCGACAGATGTAGTAGTTCGTAATAAACTGTTTTATTGCGAGAGAACATGTATCGATAATCCATCACAAATGTCCTATTTATTGTCTGGAAATACTAAATGGTGTTTGCGTTTCAACCTTGATTCTATATAAAGACGATAATGTTAAAACGATACTGTGCAAGTCCAGATTTATCAAGCAATGTGTCAACTCAACTTTATTTTTGGTAGTTAATGAAAAATTTATATCACTTGTAAAGAAAACTAGCTACAGAAATCCATTTGACAGATTTCATAATGTTGCAATAACTTGGCAAATACAAGAACGTAACTAGGTTTTTATAACTTTTTTCGTCATATTTTCATGGTTCGTGGCCTTAAGTTAAAAATGTGTACGAAATTAAAAATGTTTGCTGTTTCAAAATTTTTGTTTTAACAAAATTTACGAAATATTTATCCGTGGTCTGAATTTCCTCGCAAACTGATACACGCAGGAGTCTTCATATTTACGGAAAACTATGAGGTAAAAAAGGTTTATAACTTTGGAGAGTGCAATACTGTAGGTTTTAGTCGTATACCTATTTCAAATATTGTCACTTTGTAGTCTTTTAATTTTATTAAACAACCACCTAGTAAATAAAAAAAAGGACTTTGCTTGAAGTGTAAAATGTAATGATGAATAAGATAAATCGCTAGTGTTTCAGTTATTGGTGTTTTAATAATAGGTTGACAATGAAAGTGCTTAAATTTTAATACGTGGTCATCTCAATTAATTTGAATAAGCCAGTTTGCCATTCCCAACTCATCATTCCTGTTAAATTGTTTTTGGTCGCTGCAACTAATTCTGCAAGAGAATTATTTGCTTTTCTGCAAGTGTTGGCAAACTTTAAACAATGCCAGGCAAACGAGAACTTTATTTGATTGGAGAGAAAAAAAATCTAAAAATGTTTTATAGCGACGCCGAGTAAACGAACATCAGGTATTAAAAGTTTCTGACATTTTCGTATACAAAGATCGAACTGTAGGAGCACTAAAGGTTATAACGAAAGTAATTAAACAAACGTGAAAGTGCGTGTGTTGGAATACAGTTCAGTGTACGCTGTTCATTGAGGATAGGTGGAATACCTGTGATTTGATGATTACTACGTATTGCAAGACACGCGATTTCCGAATACCCGATTGTTTGAGCTCACGTAGACAACGAGTCGTGATTTTTGGAAATAATAAACTATGTACATTCATCATAGACGCTATTAGCACCTAGCACATTAAGGTGGTATTGGACACCTCCATATTGTGACTTACTTCCTATCGAAATAAAAAATAAAATCAAGTATAATTTTATAATTTTTTTCTTTCCAATAATTTATACCTAATAGCGCCGCGCAATTGGATAGAGCGTTAACTACGAATCTGTAAGTCATTAGTTCAAATCCGGCTGGGGCTTTTATGATTTTCACCATTCCAAAATTTTTTAAAAACATTTTTTTTGGTCAAATATTGTAAATTTGAAAATTCTACAAAGGTTAAAGTGTATTGATTATGATGTACTTTTATCCACATTAATATCGACAGGTGTCCCATACCACCTTAACCCGTATCATCATAATTATACCGAAGATAAACAAATAACCATTGATGCGGTCATCAATTGTCGCCCGGAAAAATTACAAGCATATTATTTATCGTCTAAGAATGAGTTAATGTAAATTAGACTGCACACATATTTCTTAGAATAAGTATTATGTGACAATGCATAAAGAGGGAAAAAAGTCAGATTTATAAAATTCTACCGAATATATATTCACGTACGTTTATTTCTTTGAAAATTATAATCACCTTTTTTTCAAAAATCGAATACCTATTTGATGGCACAGTACACACACCTAGCAAAAGAACAGTCCTGGCTTTCCTAAATATGCCTGATACTTCATATAAAGTAAAAAATAAAGCTGGAGAGAAAGAAATTTTTCGATTGGCAATTAATAAAAATCACTCGAACCTACAAAACTAATTCGATAATTAAAGATGAGAAAATCTGACAAAACATGGAAGGAGATATTTGATCTGTTATGAAAATAAACAAATTGTAAACTTTCCACGCCTGCATACTTATAGTACTTGCATTTTGCGTCCAAGTAATTTGTCTTCAAAATGTGGACGCCATTTGTAACTCCTTCTTATTTTAAGGGGTCATGGTAATTACAAAATTAAAAGGTCTCAATTTCAGATAGCTTACAAATGAGTTTAGAAAGTTGTATATAAATAATTCTTCAAAATTAGAATAGGAAATTTATAAACATCTTGCCTTTATTTTCTTAAAATTATTCTAAGAAATGTTCAAGGCCCTTCAATATTGATGGAAAGACGACAGTAGATCAAATATAACACATTTCTAAACATCGGTTCAGATGAGCTTAACTATTCTTAAAAACAAAAGCCAATACTAACTAGACAACATTGAGATGGTGACCATCTTAAAGGACCCGCTTAAATACTGGACAATAGGATGAAAAGCATTTCAAAGAATTTTGCTTTGACCTTGACCTATAACTTAGAAATTTTCCAGCTGGCATAAAATTTTAAATTCTATCTCATTACCCCTTACATACAGGCATTTTTGTTCAACCTGAGCAAGATTAAGCAAATGGGAAATAATCTACAGTCTAAAACTGATTATAAAGAGATCTGCTATGACCTTCAAATTCACTTGGTTCAAATTATAAAGTCACTGCGCACCATTAACCCAAAATCTCTGGTAATGTGAAGTAGGAGCCAAATAGGGTAAAGTGGAGAGTATATATATGCTCTGAAAAAAGAATTTTGCGTGATTCAATATGACCTTGACACTTGACCTACAAACATCATTCAAGGTCACTGCACACCCTTTGATCGTAGGCACTCTGTGAGTGAAATATGAGCCAGATTGGACCAAAGGGAGAAAAGATATGCTCCGGACAAGGATTTTTCATATAATTCTGCTATGACCTTCATATTTGACCTTGAAACTTGGTTCAAGGTCACTGCACACCCTTAACTCATAAGCTCTGTTTATGTGAAGTATGAGCCGAATAGGGCTAAGTGGAGAGTATATATGCTCTGAAAAAAAGAATTTTGCGTGATCCAATATGACCTTGACCCTTGACCTACAAACTTTATTCAAGGTCACTGCATACCCTTTGACCATAGGCACTCTGTGAATGAAGTTTGAGCCAGATTGGACCAAGGGGAGAGAAAATATGCTCCGGACAAGGATTTTTCATATAATTCTATTATGACCTTCAGCTTCGACTTAGAAACATGGTTTAAGGTCACTGCACACCCTTTACCCAAAGGCACTCTGTGAGTGAAGTATGAGCCAGATTGGGCCAAGGGGAGAGAAGATATGCTCCGGACAAGAGATCTCGGACGGACGGACGGACAGACTGATCACTATAGGGCGCCCGCAGAGCGGGGCCCTAATAAAACTGTTGTCTTTGCAGAGGACGCATTTTCTGGTAAAACACCACTACTCTATTCTAGTCAACATCTAAGAAAGAGATAATGCCTTTGGAAAGGGCACACATGTAAAATGCACTGACCTCCAGCCAAGGGGTTGCAGATGGATGGTTACCAACCAACAAGAGAAACATACGAAGACCAAAAGAAACCCCGAGAAGATCGTTGGAGAAAGAAATTTTAATTCTTAAAAGAACAACTGGACATTTAAACAGGTCCAGAGATGGATACAAGATGGGATAACGTGAAAGTAATTTGTAACAACCTTAAGTGCTGATTAGCATAGAGAGGACAAACATAATTGATTTAATAAACTCTGAAGACGAATGTCTTGTATGCTGAAACCGATTGAATAACTGTAATTTTGTCATTTTTGCCCACATTCTGAAATTCTTATTTCTAATATTTTATTCATTCAAATTTCAATAACAAGATTAAATAATCATTTTTTTGCCTCAAACAAAAGAAGCTATGAAAAATATTTCTTTTGCTTTAATATCAATTATCCATAGAAGATACCATGTCTCTACGAAGGTGGCTAAGTGACTCAGATGACCTGAAAATATCGGAGCGATATTATAATTACAATTTATAATAACAGAAGACGGTGCTGTAAGTAGGCCGCTCAAATTACAAG
Organism: Magallana hongkongensis; assembly: GCA_016163765.1. Classification (NCBI taxonomy): domain Eukaryota; kingdom Metazoa; phylum Mollusca; class Bivalvia; order Ostreida; family Ostreidae; genus Magallana; species Magallana hongkongensis. Next base: position 27,635,225 of record WFKH01007768.1, read on the forward strand.
TCTGCTTTGAATAAAAATAAGAAGTTCTGAAAATGATAAATGAATCCCCTTCAGCTAGAAAGATAATAAAGGCAAATCGGTAAACCATTGTAAAATCAAAACCTCAGTAAGTTGGAGACATGTGGCGTAAATAATCGTACGAGATGGGGGTGATAGTGAATTATAACTCGATAATAACAATTACTTGCGATTATTACGACATGCAGCCCGTCGGTCAAAAACAAATGTCACATCAAATATTTTGACTGAGAATGTCCCTTGAAAAAAATACTATTTAATTATGGGATTAAAAGGAAGGTGATAAGCTGGCAATTATATTCCTCCTTTCAAATATTGTTGAAAATGAAAGCATTATATTCTCTTCTGGTCATCAGGTTGTATTACAGAATAAGTTTTTGCAAAATGATCTTACTCCTGGTAATTAATTTTAAGTGGATTAGAGTCACTGACCTTCAGAAGGCAAAAAATACAATAATTATCATAGTTGAAAGTTATGTTAAGGGCTTTACCACCCCATTAAAAAATCAATTTACCTCGTATTTCTTAAGCATGCCCAATATTTCACAGAAACAAGAGGCCCATGGGCCACATCGCTCACCTGAACAACAGTGAACTATTTATAAATAATTATAAAACAGTGAACTATTTATAAATAATTATAAAAAGTGAAATAAGCTCACTGTGACCTTAATAAGAGGATATGAAGATATGAGGATGCTTATATAGTAATATCACTAAACTTAGCATTGTATTTCGTAAGGAAAAGATTTTAAAAAATGTATTTATATATTTCTATGTTGAACCTTTAACCCCTTCTGGGGCCCCATAATTAGTCGGAGGGGGGGGGGGGGGCATAGTTTATACAATTTACAATATACACTATCTGAGGATGCTTGCATAGTAATATTGCAAATTGTAGCATTGTAGTTCTTGCGTAGAAGATTTTTTTAAAGAAATTTTTCTATATATTTGAATGTTGAATTTTGAACCCCTCTTGGGGCCCCAGTATTGGTCCGGGGGTCATGGTTTTAACAATTTAGAATCTACACTATCTGAGGATGCTTGCATAGTAATATCACAAATTGTAGCACTGTAGTTCTTTAGAAGAAGATTTTTGACATATTACCTACATGCTTCTATGTTAAACTATGAACCCGTCTTTGTGCCAGTATTGGTCCATGGGTCATGGTTTTAACAATTTAAAATCTACACTATCTGAGGATGCTTGCATAGTAATCTCACATACTTTAGCACTGTAGTTCTTGAGAAGATTTTTAAACATTTTCTCTCTATATTTTTATATTATACTTTAAATCCCTCTTGGGGCCACAGTATTGGTTTGGAGGTCACGGTTTAACAATTTAGAATCTTTATTACATATACAAGCTCTGGTATAAATATTAGCATTTCTGGTTCAGTGGTTCTTGAAAAGATTTTTTAAGACACACACCCCTTTTTTCACTGTTTCGTTATGTTCTCTCTTTTTGAAAAGGAGTTCGTCTTTTATTTTAACAATTATGATTTCCCTTTCCATATGGATGCTTTGTACCAAGTTTGGGTAAATTTAGCCCAGTGGTTTTAGAGAAGAAATCAACAATTTGAAAAGTTTACAGAAAGACGGACGGACGACGGACAGGTGATCAGAAAAGCTCACTTGAACCTTCGGTTCAGGTGAGCTCTTTTAACAAAAACACACTAAGAAATATCAGTAGATGGCACAGAAAACAGTTAAACAGACTATCCTCAATAAAACTTAATAAAATAGAACGTGCACATTGTAAAAGAAAATCATTAATAAAACATTACTAGTCACAAAACAAAGTCACGCATATTGACCAAATGTCGACGAGTTTTGAAATAAAATTCAGAAAAATCTGACAATGTCTACAAGATTAGTGTGGGTGCGAATAGCACTCTGAAACGATATTGATGTGGGTTATCTATTATTTTGGCTTTGCGATAAGAAAATAACTTAATTGGGTTGTCTTTATTATGGTTTATATTAGTAAGACATAAAAAATTACGAAAAGTTTTATCCGTTGGTGTGACATTTATAACTGGCCGTGTACCGTTAGCAGACAGTTATGCAAATATCGACATTAACAGATCAGCAGGACATGTCTTTTTGTTCGATAGTTACTGCGAGATAAAATTAGAGTCATGATAAAATCGTTTCGCTTTCGTGACAGAAGATACCACTGGAATTATTCGAAGGCCGGCTTCTTTGAGAATTTGAATTGCTTGATGCATATGAATCATGGGATTAAAGTTGAAACGGATGTGATAAATTTTGAACCGTACATTTATCAAAACTTGGAATGATGATTTTTAAGATACACCTGATATGTATTTATCAAAGTGACATTCATTATCCTTATGCATTAGATGCAGTTGAACAGATATAATTATGGTGCATCTAAAAATGTTGACACTTTTCAAACGCCTGGACACCTGTTTCAAAGCAATTTCAATTCAAACAGCTGAACTTTTACTGAAACATATGATAAAAAAGCGATTTCAGTTTAAGGTTTTTGGCCGTCTAATAAGTGGAGTAACTCTTACTGGGATTTGTTAACAGGTCCCACATCATATAGATAAGCGTCTTCTGCACCTTAAGCAAAACACTTAATTAATTAACCTTATCAAATTTCAACGTAAATCACAAAACACATTAGCACAATTATGAGTGATAGGACATTAATTATTTAGTTATAATTAATGATGAACCATCGTTTATAAAACGCATTAGTTAATCAGATTGATAAAAAGTAAGATTAAACTAATGATCGATATCCTTCATACTAGTATAAACCAAAATAAACAATTGCTAAGGTATAACACAATTGAAGACATTTGTGTTAGAGATTAGATACCTGAAAAAAAAACATTGAAAATTTGAGCGTACTTAAAGAGTAGCAAACTTATTGTCCTACTGAAATTCTTTTTCATTTTCATTGCAATTGTTTAGATGGTGGTGGGCTAAGTTAGTACTACATTCAGCGTGAAGATTCAAACGAGCAAATCCAAAGCATCAGGAATAACGAACAAAGATCCACCTTGAGAGCTCTGATATCGTTACAGTGTGAACGTGCCAATATATCAACAAAAGACGCTGAATTCCAACGCTAAACATCTAGGTTAAAGAGTCGTCTGGTCTCCAGAGAGATCAAATTTTCTAATTTAAACGTTAAATGCGAATAGAAATACATACAGAAGGTTTAACTGTAATGCAAACCATTCAGGTTAAAATACTTCGTCGACACGCCAAATAAATATAATTACATATCCTGTAACACATTCGTTTGAAACTATGCTCTAGAAAAGGAATTTCGATTATCTTTAAAAGTGTGGTGTGGATTTATTGAAGTAACAACGACTTAAAAGGGACCCAGATATAAAAACATTAATGGCAAATAGTTTGATGGTGACATCTTGATTTCATAGGTTTCTATATTTGAATTTTAGGTCGGTATTTCCTTTGGGTTAGCCGTTATCAAAGTTTCCCGTGTCCTGTCTCACAATTCACAAATAGGCAGGATTTCTGTTCATTCATGAGTTTATCGCTCTTCGTAACTTACACTTATGTTCCAACACCGATTTGCGAGCATTATAAATTGTGTAAATCAATATCTTCTGACATTTCTTTTATACATATAACTTCCGATTAGTAACCAAATTTAATTACATTTTAAACAAAAATAACACAAATGTATTATTCGCAGTGAATGTACGTGATCAGTCATCGCGATACTGATTATACAGCTTAATTTTCTTCCATGGTGAAAAATCTTGGAATCAATCTTGATAAAAGAAATTCTTGGATTTAAAGACACGGGAGAGTTGCAAAACAACAGGGACACCCACGGACTAAGTATCCCCCACAAAGAGAGCCCAAGTACAACAGCTCTAGGAAAAATTGCCCTCTAAAAATACATTTCGAATGCATCTTCATGTCCGTTGAATAATGGTTATACGCTAATGGTGTTAGAAATAAATTTTCAAAAAATCACGATCTTGGTCGAGTTGATTTTCTTTTCGCTTATTGATTGATCGTTTTTCTTGCAAGTAAAAGCCGCGCAAATTTATATTGGAGACATTTGTAAAGTTGTCACAAGGATTCACGAAATCGTACTTAGGTTGGATAATTGATTTATTATCAATGCAGAGTAGAAATTTAAGTTTTCATGTTTAAATGCATTTAATTTAAAATACATAGTGTCATGTTTAGTAATTCTGAGGACCGTCCAAATTCCATGAACAGCGTTCTGTGCTTTTTAAATATGGCTTCATATCTTTTCATTTCGTAATTCAATAAATTTTTCAATAAAATTTTAATGTGAGTGTATTTCAACGGCCAGTAACATATCGAGAAAATACAAAAAAACAAAAAACACTGCCAGAAAGTATTTCAAAATATCCCAAAAATTGGCGTCCGTCCTCCGGACAGAACAGTCTGCAATTGCTAAATTTTGTTGTGACCTTGGAACAGCCAGAAGAATATAGACGTAAAAAGTATGGAAACAGTGGGATATAGGTGGAATATTTCCAGGTTTACAAGTGGCATTAACAGTTTTCAAGACGGTATGTTTAAAATGGGAGACAAGTCAAGAAGAAGAAGACTATTGTTACGTGAACCAGTAACCATACTATACTAGTATGTGACGCTAGAATGAATGAAAGACGTCGTACGCCAAGAGAAGTTGCGTCTATATTTGTGTGAAATAGGAAATTGCCAATTTTAGTATACCTCACCTACAGAAACTTAGGAAAGAGTTGTGTCTGTGCTATGTGGATTCCAACATTTTTATTACAATTTGCGGCGCACACAAGTAATTCTCTTTGTCCCAAATGAAACAATAATTTATCTTCTTTCTAAAGATGTGTGGTATCTTACGGCTTAGTCAGCTGTTAGTAAGGCAGTAAAACATTTGAAAATCTAGGAAATGTTGGTTTTAATACACCAAGACAATACCCCTGTATTTATGGTACATGTAGCCTCTGAAAATTGAACCGCTAAGTTTTGATGTTAAGATCTTGCTCCATTGGAATTTCAATTGATCAAACTTGATGGAGTTCAAATTTTGCAATTCTGTTTAACTGAAATAACATTCGTACAATAATATCTACAGTTATCAATATTTACAGTTGACAGTAAATAGTTTAACAATGTATAGTTATATGAGAAACTACGTCGAAAAGTACAGGAAAATGATGATCGCAACGTTACAAATTAAATTATGACGGACTGGGTACTACATCTTAGGTCCATAATATCGATAACATTCGTTTAACATGTGCGGTGCTTTAATATGATTATAATTCATTACATTACCAATGCGTATATCAAAATATTGTCGGCGTCGTATCATCTAAAAACAGTTACGTTTGAATTTTTAAATATCAAAATAAAACGATCTCTACCATCCCGGATTGAGTAATATTAAGGAGGCAGGGTGGTCAACAAAATTAACCATTAGAAATTTTTAAAATAATTTGTTAAGCTATACACCTTAATTGTTTACTTAAGAAAAATCCCATTAATTTTAACTTTAAAGTTTGAATGTTTTTCTATATCTTTATACAGAGCTCTTCCTCTTAAGGAGATTTATAGAGTCTAAAAATGGCGACAACCATCCAGCCCTCACTCCTAATCATAAAATTCTTAACTATACCTAACAGTAATTATAAAGTCGATTTTTCCGTGCTTTAATACAAAAGACAGTCGTCTTTCATGATTTCTTTCTTTATTACTTTCATGATTATAATTTCTTTGTTAACAGCATTGTTCATGATGGCATTGTTTTGCAATTCTCTTCTCACTTTTCTTGGGCCAAACAGTGCGTCTAAGGTTAAAAATATTCTTTGCCAATTGTGTTCTTGAATGGCTCCATGTAAGTGAAAAATTCCTAGGAAACATTAACACTAATCAGTCAATCCGGTTTGACCTAAAAGATGGTTTTTATAATGCATATGACTGCATAGCTACAATGCAAAAACAGATTAAAATTGTTCACCATTGTTAAAAGCTTCGTTATTCTATGCATGGATTAAATTGCCAATGGTCTCTTCGAAGAAAGTACATGGCCCCAGAGAGAGGCACCGTTTCTCAACTGACTTTTATTACAATGTTTGTAAACAAACCATTTACTTTCGCCTGATAACACGTTGTTTCAACATTTCTTCCATCAAAACGAATATGACATTGAACAAGTCGACATTTATAGCCGTTACAACTGCACAAAAGTAAACGAAGCGTGAGATGAAGAGAGTAAGGCAAAGGTCGTCTATTGTAGAATTCGGTTATCGAAACCAAATATTGAACTATATTTGCTCTTTTGTTTATCTAATTTTCCAGGGATTAGCTTCCTTCCTTTCAGTCGGAAATCTTATCTTTATGAAGATTTGTTTTTCATCATTATGACATAACAATCAAAGTAAAACAGTATTTCATGTAAACAAAGTGTTGACAATACAAGGTAGAACATGTACACAACATATAAGCTAAAAGTTTCCTTTCTTCAATTTTTCTGAAAATTCAATATTTTGTTCTTTGGAATGAAACCTGTTAATATATATAATATAAAAGAAATCTGACCTCAAAATTTTTGCCAACATCGTCTCAAGCCTACCCTTTCAACCTTCTTCCAGCGGAGTGTAAAATGTAATTTTTAGAATTTTTATTGCCAATAAGTTACTTTTTAATATGTTACAAATATTTGTGCTGCAATTTATACAGAATTTTTTTGTTACATTTTCATCGGTAACTTAAAGTAAAGACTGAAGTAATATCATGAAAGAATAGTGCTTGCGAATAATCTTTTAAGACGAAAATTGCAACACTTAGAGGTCGTTAAAAATTGCATTATTTAAATTTGAATGAAATGTAACACTATGATTGTCATGATTCCATATTAAAATATATAAAAATAATGAAAATTTGACCGTTGGTTTTAGATTAATCAAGGTTTAAAAATATTTTGACAGAGGTGAAAATTTATAAAAATTATAGATAACGTCTTCATATTCAACCTTTTGACTTTTTGATATGACCCTGAAATTTAATGTGCATAAAGTTTAAACACGCGTGATGGTTATGTTAAAATTTCAGGTCATTGCTATAAAAGGATCACAAGTTACACGTTATTGAATCAATTGAACACCATTCAAATGTAGGGTTTGAAATTATCAAAAATAATTTTTCTGCCTTGAGTAAATGAAGGGTATGACATATTTTTTTCTATAAGATAATGGATTAAAATTTACTTTTACAAAGAATTGAGCCATTATTTGTGTATTTGAGAAATATTTCAAATAATTTAATTCATGGGTGTTTCGTACTACCTTAAATAGTTTTCCTCTGTTTTAATAGTATTTTGCATTGATCTTCAATATACATGAGAATAATAAAATATATTTGTAACGTCATCTTTTGTTTAACAGAGTCCAGTAAATCAATTATTGTCCTGCATCCCGCCCAATAAGTTACCTGTAGCTGTCCAAAACGCTTCTACTTATTGGACGGCTTCAGATGATATACTGGACAGCTGCAGATGACAAACACACAGAAACACAATAAAAGACAAAAGAGACACACATATTGGTTTCTCCAAATTTATGAAAATTTATCAGAATTTCGGCGGCAAAACTGCATAGGATATCTTGAAAATTGCACAAAGATTCCAATCCAAGATTTTCACCGTCAAAAGGACCTTTTCTTGTTATTTCTGTAGTTTCTTTGGAATAGTACAAGGAAGATAAACATTGTATATAGCTTCGACTTCTCTCATTGGATAAAATCGGAGTTGATCCTTGCTTAGAAATCAGCCGTCATAACGTCTACTTTTGAAACAAAGTTGTTTTTTTTTCGATTCATTTACTCCTTAGATCTGAAAATACCCCGATAATTGAAGGTTTTTTTTTTTTTATTTCTTCCTATTTCGTAAAGATAACGTCCATCCATCTCTGGAGATCAAACTGATGGAAATAATGAACGAACCTTCCTATATTGATAATTGAAATCTTTGTCGACGTTATTAAATATTCTTGCGAAGTTCAAGAGACCCCACTATGCAAAAATGTATCTCAATTCACAGAAAATACCAAACTACACCTGCTTACTAAATTTCGAACAAATGACTTCTGTCTACTGACAAAAGGGAAATCTTCGATAACAAAGACTATGCACTTTATGTAATGCTATTGATGATGAATTGCATTTTGTTTTACAATGTAATTTGAGAATACAGCCAAGGAATGCACTTCTAACACCATGTTTGAAAATTGTTCCTTGTTAAATCTCAAGTTACTTGATTAATACTTAAGTATATTGGTCGTTTGCACTTTAAAAAAATCAATCACTGGTATTAAGAAAAGTGTTACATCTAAAGTAAATTGCCCTTTGCCTGTTTAACGTATACATTATTTATTATTTTTTATGGAAAAAAGTGAGCTAGCCCACATACCTACCCTCAAACATTACTTGACAATGCAACACATAATAAATATTAACAGGGTACGCATTAAATACACAAAAATCAAATAAAGGGGCGTAACGAAAAGTATTCACATCAAAACTTCCTTCAAATCTACACTTTTGTATTAAACAACATGGCTCAAAAGGGACAAGATTCGACCAAAAATCATAGTATCGGATTTCCCATAATATGCATATCTAAACATTGTGTCTTAAATACCCACAAAGTTTATTGAAATTCTATTCAGGGGTTTACGAGGAGTTGCGCTGATAAAAATTATTATTACTTTATGCAATACTGGCCACACGTCATCGTAAAACAAGAGGCCCATGGGGCCACATCGCTCACCTGAGCAACGATGGCTTTATATTGGTGTTCAAAGGATATTGTGCCATATGGTCCCTCGGTAGAATAACAAAAGGAATACTGTAAAGTATCCAACTTTTTCACTTATTTTTGCATACACTTAATCTTTGACATTGTACCTTTATGAAATACTATTTTACTGAAAACAAGATCCTATGCAAGACCCCCCCCCCCCTTTTTTTTTTGGCAAAGTTAGACATAGCCGTACTCAAAATCCTTTTTCTTTTTTTTTGCTTGTCAAGATTTCCGATATATAAGGTCTAGCCTCCCCCACCCATTTTCAATTTGCTTCCGACACAACTGCAATGTATCGACAGGAATATCACTCTATTTTACTAAGGTTCACCCATTATTTTCATCTTTATTCAAAAACAACAAATGGTTACAAACCAATATGATTTTCCGCTGTAATATTTTCTTAAGAGCGATAAAACATTTAGTTTTAGTTTATTTTTAGTTTGTCTGATAAACCATCAAAGTTGGTGTAAATTTCATATACTAGTAAGTAGTAATTCATCGTATAAGGAGGGGGCCCCAAAAAGTAGTTACAGCATATCTTCCTTTAATTTTTCTGTACAAGTATTTAACGTTTAGCGAGAAATTTCTAGTGTTCAATTAAAATTTCAGCTTCAATCGTAGAGTTATAAGCATGATACAGAGCTCACAATTCTGCTAGGTTTGAGTCAATTATTTTTTGTACACGAGTTAATTACATTCAACTTAAGATTTTTAAACTTGGTATTTCCTATTCAGCATTTAAAATGTAAAAGCACAAAAGTATAGCCTCAGCTCCGTGTTCAAACAGAAAATTGTGAGCAAAGCTCTGTATCTTGCTTATAATTTGAAGCTTGACACTCAAATACGGTAAGTAAATAGAAAATTGTAAACAATTAAAACAGATGAAACGTGCACTAAAACAAAGATCACAATTTATTTTTCATCATATATATATAGCAGCGAAAACAATCTCCGTTTAGACTGAAAATGCTGAGCATCGTAACAAAACACGTTCCATTAATTAACCATTACGTAGGTATCGTACCGAGTTACCAATAAAATGTATAGTATTTTATAATATGCTGTAAGTGCATCAGATTTTGCTCATTTTGCGCAGGTAAATACTCAGCTCTCTGATTTACCATAGTCTACATTTGATTTGATACGTAAAAATTCCAAAATACAGGCGATAGTTCTCCTCAAGTAACGAAAATGAAACGAGAATCAAAACAAACTAAAACCACCGTCACAAGTGAAAATGTCAAAGCATTGAAATATTTAACCTCAATTTACTTCACAAAATCGGCACAAATATATTTTGCATGTTATAATTTTTTTGATATAGCTACGGAATTCTGTAAAACTTTCAACATGTATTCTACAATAAATTAAATGTTTTTGTGTTTGCAGATTTTATTTTTGCTGGTGTAAAAAAATAGATTACTTGCAAACAGAACTTTCGTTTTCGAGATATGGAATACCGAACCCGAAGTTATAAACTGATTTACCGCTATTATCTCTTTATTATTAGTTACGTAAATTACTGAAATTTGAAACAGAATTAGCCATTAATTTTTGCAATTTAGATTTTCCTTTCCATAAGGATTATTTTTGCTAAATTACGTTGAATTTTACTCAGTAGTTCTTGAGAAGAAGATTAAAAAAAACAACAAAACCCCTTTTTCTACAGTTTCGAGGTTTCTCTGCTTTGAATAAAGATCGGTCTTTATTTTCTGCAATTTATATTTACCATACCATAAGGATACGTTGTGCCAAATTTGGTTGAAATTGACTCGGTAGTTCTTGAGAAGAAGATTTTTTAAAATGCACCCCCCCTTTTTTTTTTTTTTAAACATTTTCGAGATTTTCTCCGCTTTGAATGAAGATCTGTCTTTCATTTCTGCAATTTTTATTCACCTTTTTATAAGGATGCTTTGTGCCAAATTTGGTTGAATTTGGCCAAGTGGTTTTAGAGAAGAATTTCAAAATGTAAAAAGTTTACAGACGGACAGACGGACGGACGGACAGACGGACGACGGACAACGGGTGATCAGAAAGCTCACTTGAGCTTTTAGCTCAGGTGAGCTAAAACGTACAAAAACTTTTAAGAAAAATCATGAAATCGGAATCTTTTAGTAATATGTACATACACATTGCTTTCTAAATACCTACACAGTTTCTTGAAAATCTGTGCAGCGGTTCTAGAGAAACAGGACTGACGGAATGACTGACTGACGGACGTGTTAAGAACATTCCCCGCAACTTGTTGAATTATTAAACAGGTTGGGACCAATCTCCCAAACGGGATATAATAGCCTGTTTGGGATATAATACCCCAAATGGGATATATATTTCAAGTGCAAAAATTATTATTTTTTAATATAAATTGCAAAAAATATGTCAAATTCGCATTAGAATGGGTGAAATGTAACAACTTTTGGTAATCAACTTTTTCTGTAACATTAGTGTTACAGAGATTGATCCCTCAGTATATTCAAAACTTCATGGGGATCAATCTGACAAACTACATGTATAGGCTTATAGGAAAACTTGCTAGCATTGTGGTCATCAATCATTGTATTTTAGGTAACTACATGTCAACGTACTCCTTCCGACGCAATGAAGTCCACACTTTGCAAAAAGTGATTGGAGATGTGTCTCTTTGTAAGGTAACGAAAAAGACCCAATATATCTTCTACTATACTCTATCCTAAGTTTCCGTTTTCACCACTTTTGATAATCATAGATACCATTGAGACTAAGTTACATTAAAAAAAGTCCAGTTTTCTGTTTTGAAACGCCCCCTTCAGGGCTTCAGGAGTCAGTACACAACTCTATGGAGATTTTGCACTGCAAGCGACTTAGAAAGTATCCGGGTGGTAATGTTAAAAAATTGTGTAAGGAGTCCCGAGGACTTTTGAATGGATAAAAGATGTCAGATTTTTTCATTAAAATCCCCATAAGAAACGTATTTTCATTCCTGTAAATTTCTCCAGGTATAAAGAGGGAACGTGTGAAGGAGGAAATCATAGAATTTTTGCCTTATATTAATTTCAATTGGTTTTTTTTTTTATATCTACATGTATGTGTGTAGGCCTATATTAAGGAAAATGAACACAAAATGATGGAAACAAAACCTAGGACAAACTATAGTTTACTAGAATGTTACAAAACATTTAATTGACAAGAATAAAAATCTATTTTAGAATAAAATATGGGGAGGTTAACGTGTATCGAACACACTTTGCCATTAATGATACTTGTTTGAATGTTACATGTGTTCTTAAAAATAATTAATCTTTGAATTGTTGTTTTCTTAAAGTACATAAAACATGGAAAAAATAATGCAGTATTGGGAAAATCATTTTGGGTTGATCAATGAAGAATTTTCTTATGCAAAATAATAAAAAAAGGTCAAAGAAATCGAAAGTAAATCATTTATAGTTATATATTTACATTGCCCAGGTATTTTTCCTCTATTTCATTTAAAAATATGTAATTCATACAAAACTAACAAGCCAATTCTAACGTACATGTATCGTTTAGCTATGTTTATACGTAGGTAGTTGATGTCTTTTTGTGTATGTGTCGACTTTGATTGGATTATTTCTCGTTCGATCAACAAAATACATAAAGTACGAACTCCACATACGGAGTTGCATGGACTTACCTAAGACTTCCAAAGAGTTAAAATTACCATGGTTTCTTTCACACATATGTATAGAATTAGCTGTTCCTTTTCTGTACCATTTTAAATGGCAATAGTGATACCCGGTTATTTATGAAGCTTTTCATGGATAATTGATTTAATGATTAACGTTAAGCGACAGATGTAAGAAAAATTTATGAACAGTTATATGCTTTCTTTGGTGTTTCATACAGTCCCTGAAACGTTCTACTTTCCCATTTTTTCGTGCGTTCACCGTGCGTTCACTTGCGCTCTCCGCTCCGCTCCGTTCGCGCTCACCGTTCACAAAGCGCTCACCGTTCGTTCAGCGTTCACTTAACGTTCAGTCTCCGAAGTGAAAGGATCGGCATTTGCTAGTCGCAAGAAAATGAGGATAGATCGCGTGCGAAAAGGTAGAAAGAAACTTATATTTTACATTATTTTTAAACTAGAATTTAATACGTAGAATTTAAAGTTCACATTCTTGAGCAATCGACGAACGATTCAACACATATATAAATAGACAACAATATGAATAAGAAACGGGCGTTTCATGATTCACATAATTCCTTCGATGTCCGATCACAAAATCAATGCCTGAAAATAAACTGAACAGATCAAATTAAGAAATGAAAGCTTACTAAAAATGCGTGTGAATTTATAGATTATCAATAAATCAAAATCCAAATGATTTATCAATAAATGCGATGTTTTTACTAAGTGATTTTTATTTGCCGAATCATGTTTACATTTCTAGCCGAACGAATCGGCCGATTACCGGTAAACTGACTTGATTATTATATGATAAGGAAAAAATGATGTTAATGTTTGTTTAAACAATAAACAAAAGTTCTTAGCTGGTGTATTCATAATACTTATAAATATGAAAACAAAAATGTAACCGCTTACCTATTTGTTTACGTAATTGTGTACACTCCGCGTACGATTTAATATTTCCAATACACAGGTAATTAAGTTACCTCGTTCCATAGATTTTCGGTTTTAAGCATGAATTAGTCATTTTTATTTTAATTTTACACTTTTTGATTTTCATTGATAAAATTTTTAATGTCTTAAATTTCGTTTTAATTAACTCTTATTCCTATACAATGTAAATATAAATGGTATGTTATAGGATACGATATAGATAATTTGTAGGACAGGATGCAGTATACAAGATATTGGTCTGGATAATTTTGTCAACTTTCACGATAGCAGCACTGTACATGTAGTTTATTTGAAATACAATGTAAGGATAACTCCCAAGACACTCCGAATAAATCGTTCATCTTGCGTTCATAAATCGTTCACATATCGTTCACCGTGCGTTCACCGTTCACTTTGCGCTCCGTTTGCGTTCTGCGTTCGCACATCGTTCACCGTTCATTAGCGTTCACCGAATTCCGTTCAGCGTGCGCTCACCGTTCGCTCACCGTTTAAGTTGGAAAGTAGAACGTTTCAGGGACAGTACGTGCTATGAATGTAGCTAACATTGCAGAAAAAATATTCTGCAATGTTAGCTACCTTCACACCCGCATAAAACTTTAACACCAAAGAAAGCATTTTACTAATGTACAATCAGAATTCCGTGGTCATGCTTATCAGTTAGGGGTTCTATATCGTGCCAGCACCAACACCTTCTTAGCTACCTTCATACCCGCATAAAACACAAAAAGCCTTTTACTATATGTGCAACCAGTATTCCGTGGTCATGCTTTTCAGTTAGGGGTTCTATATCGCGCCAGCACCAACGCATTCTTACGTAAAAAAAAAAAAACCCGCATTATCTAACGCTTGGAGAAAAAAACCCGATTGCTCGATTTATAATTTGGTAGGCATACGATGTTGTATGAAAATATGAATTAACCATGCATAAACACCCCCCCCCCCCCCCCCCCACACACACACACACACTTTCCCAGACACAATGTCAGATCTATGCAAATACATATGAAACATTAAATTTCGTATGGACAACTAAACACCGAATTACTAATTAATATATCGCAACCGACCAATAAAGCGCTTTATTGCTTTAAATGTATCCCAGTGAACATTTTTGAGTGTAGTTCGCGGATATCTTACTTCACAGTGATGTCTATAAATATATGCACTTCATGTAATATGACGTCATGATAAGCTTTGACGTCACGATCTACATTCCAGACGATGTCGTGTTTGTCAGATGAATTTTTTTCTTGTGGAAGGAATGGATGATGATTTAAAGTTGAAAATAGGTGTAAAATATTAATCTTCAATTATAAGCTGTCTTTTTCAAGATTTGGTACGTAGAAACAAGGATTTGACACTTATATTTGTGGGCAAAACCTTATTTGGCCTATATGGCTTCAAAGTTCAAAGAAGGTAAGGTTAGCTATTTTTCATCTTTAGCCTCGGTTACCTTGACAGCAACCAATTTTTAGTGTCTTTTAGCATTTTAATATAAGGTGTATCCATGTATGAAATATAGTCCAATCCACACTTTACAAAAGTTGTTTCCCTTTGCGGGGTCAACCCAAAGGTCAAGAGGGAAAAACCGAATTTTCCCCTTCTTTATGCAACCAAACATTTGGGCGTCCTGTGATAAAATCTCTTTGAATTTAATTTATTCCTTCAATGTGTGGGTTGCCCCATCCTGGGGCAATCAAAATACACAAAGGAGACAGATTTTTTATGTCAAATGACAAAGTTACAAACCTGTAAATTACAAAGGCTACTGTGAGAAATCTATGGGTTTTTACCCAAAAAATGGCGGCCAAGGGACATAACTTTTGTAAAGTATGGATTGGTCTATTAAGAAATTCGGTGACTATGCGTGGCCAAACCCCTATATAAATCTTTGATTTTTACAAAGAATTGATATTTATGGTAAATATGCAACATTTATAGTCAATCTTCCTTCAAAAAGTTAACTTATTATAATACTTGTACATGTATTTGTAAAGTAAACGACTGTCACTTATCACACATATGCAGTAGCACAGTTATTACATGTGATTCTCATTCAATTAAAATTAATGAATTCAAAGTATACATATGTTACTTGTATTTGTAAAATATGCGACTTATCACAGATATGCAATATCACAGTTATCACGAGATTAAATTGAAATAAATAAATTCATATTAGACAGGAATGTAACAAAAAGTTGTTCTTTAAAGTATTACACACGTTATGAAAAATTGTAAACTAAGGAGTGGAAACTATATTTCAACACTGATTGTGAATGAACTTGAATAACATTTTTTAAAATTTCAAATTAATTACATATATGTATACTAGTAACAACAAAAGTCCCTATTCCAAAGAGGAAGTCACAGTAGAAAGATTGGTACTATAAATGAAGGCCTGCTGAAAAAGCCATTCATACTTGCAGAAGAACAATAGTTAAATTTTCACTCCTCAAAAGATAGGTATACTTGTTCAGTATTTGGACGGCTTTTATAACGTACCATATTTATATACAATGTATAATCATTGAAATGAATGACAACAATGAAACAATGAATGGAAATATTATTTATAGAAATCACTTTGTATATATTTTTAACCGGGTTTTCCAAAGGAAAAATCCGGATATTGAAATAGTGAAAATGGCGGGCGGGGGGGGGGGGGGGGGGCTGCCAAAAGGGTACGCCTATTGTACGGATAACTCCTCCTACTCTTTTCAAGATAGAAAAATGATGTTTTGCAGATCAATTGTACATATATCAGAGATGTGTATATTACTTGAATTTTGATTTTTGATAATTTATTAAATAAATACCAGCTGTTGAACTTAGTCATTTTCTCGCAGAATATTGCATATATAGGGTACTCCATTTCTCTGGATAGGTTGTGTTTATCAATTCAGGTTTGACAAATGGATTATGGATACAGTTCACATAAAAGAAAACCCGATTTGCTGTCACACTGACAGCTTTTCACTTGTTGGGAGTTAAACTATGATCGACCTCCCTAGGCCATCATCACGCATTCGTAGCACAGTGAATCTGTTTGTGCTGATTTGGTGATCAAATCTGTAGGGGCACATTACCCCACCGGTACATATATGGTCATTTCACCTCTTACACACTTCACACACAATCCAAACAATCTTTGGAGACTTTCCAGGAACATTGTAGTCACTACATATGCAACAAGCGACTCCATAATCAGATTCCTTAACAAAGCCCTTGGATTCGTCATCATTTTCTTCACCACCAGAATCTGTGTCCATGTCACTGAGAGTCACTGTCCTCAGAGACCGTCAAGTGAATGACCACAGGAGCAACCTCCTGATCCTGGACTCCGTCGAGTTCCCACCAGTTTTTCGTAAACCTCTCTTATCTCCACCTTACGCTACTTCTCAACCCCATAAGTTGACCTAGCCTGATTAAAAAGTTCCTTCACTTTATCTTTCTTGAATGTGGCATTGCTCCTGGCGACGAAACATTTTAATTCAGCCCAGACCAACTTAATAGTAATAAGCTTACAATGATAGGCAGGTAGACGCAAAACTGTGTGACCTGCCTGAGAAGCCAATTCGTCTATCACATATTTAGGAGGAGGCTTATGCTGCTTAAGCAATGTGATCAATTTAGCCTCGATCATTCCCAGAGCGAAAAGGATACCCTTTCTATCAAGCCAAGACTGGATCTCGGCTTTCGGTGCTGACGAAGTCGGACACCTAGACTCAATATCCAGGTGACTATGATAGGAAGCATTATCCATCGCTATGACTTAATTGACCGTGGGTTAGAGAGCAACTGCTCAGTGAACCACTCCGTAAAGTTTTCTAAATTCATCTCGTCATGATAATCCTGGTTGCCTGTT
Organism: Magallana hongkongensis; assembly: GCA_016163765.1. Taxonomy (NCBI): domain Eukaryota; kingdom Metazoa; phylum Mollusca; class Bivalvia; order Ostreida; family Ostreidae; genus Magallana; species Magallana hongkongensis. The sequence goes on from WFKH01007768.1 coordinate 27,652,545, forward strand.
TTCGACTCGAAAATGAAAGCAGATCCCGGGATCATACCCTCAGCCGAAGAACCTGCATCTACAATTATCAGAGGAGAGCCTTTCCCAGATGGGCCAAAACGCCCATGATCTCAACGATGTGACTCATTTACCCACTCTCCCTTTGCTACATGATTGGCGTTCAACAAAGTCTCATCCAGGTATACAATGGGACAACCCTCCTCCCTGAACTTCTTAATGGACCTCGGGTAAGTATGTCGCATACTTACTATGTCGTTCCTGTCTCCGATATAACGTTGGTTGGAACCTGTTTTGAAGAATCTGAAAAAATTAAGACATTATATTTTTACTGCACATACCATTTCTCATCATCACATGTAAGCACACATAAATGATGGTATAATCTGTTTTTGCAAGATGTAAATTCATTGAATTGAGATGCATTTTTTCTTGAATATGGCATCTGCTTTAATGACTTTTACATTTTATTATACAGATTGCATGTGACTCGTCAGTTTTGCAATAGAAAAATGTGATTCATATTGGTGTGCTTACCTGAACCCAGGATCCTTCACAAGTCTCCCCGATGATTACTTGTTGATCCTGAAAACCCTTTCTACTAGAACTTCTGACAGTCCACGGAGTGAAATATACTGGCCCTTCAACTGCATATCATGGATGGTTCTCTTCACCAAGTACTAGTATCGAAGTCATCAAGCTTCCTACAGGGACCACGTTGCTTCTTTGGAACAGGAAGAGGTGCTTGCAGATCTTTAACAACCAATTTTACTGGATCCACAACAACGTTCTTCTTGAGCGTTTTCACAGTTATCCCTTAAGCGTTTTCAGAGTTATCCCTAAAGATATTTAAAATATTGTACTACCATAAGTATTTATTAAGATACCCGAGTCACTGAGGTGATATTTTGCTGTTGGATTTTGTCTGTCGTTGTGCACCATCCTTCAAAAATAATCTATTTATAACAATTCTCAAATAATTTCATGGGCAAGGGTTTTCGTATTATAACGCTATCAATTACAACATGCAGCAATACACTTAGGACAAATTGACGTTGTTCTGTTGTGAGTGCTGTGACCCATGGGCCTCCTGTTTTATGTGACTGTTGATTTCACAATCACTTAAAGTTAAACATAGAGATATCAGTTTCATAATAACCCACTGGATGCGTTTTGCACTATGATTTCAAAAATACTGAAAGCTGATTTTCAAACACACTACGGATGTAATTGAAGGGGTGCAAAATTAAAGTTTTTGTATTTTAAGGGCAAGGTCATTTTATAGTGACATCATACGAAGCAGACAGCAGAGGAAAGTTTGACATGGATTGATTTCTTAGGAGTGATTAATTCGGGATGCAATTTCAAAATGATTATGAAATGTGTGTTGACCATGGATGCTAATGATTGTAGTTTTTTGAAAACCTAAACAACACCATTTGGAAATTATAGGAAGTTTTTATTTTCATTGCCGGGTACAGTGGATTTATCATTTAAAATTTTATAAATAGGCCTATCTATTAAAAACATGATTGCATTTTTATGAGATATAACGTTATCCAGTGTTTCACGTCATAAAGGAAAAGTGAAGTAATCATATTGCAGTCATCGTAAAGTGTAATGATACATGGCACTGTCACAATAAATTTAATTATTATACCTCCATAAACTTTGCTGACTTCCCCTTCTTGGAATTGGACATTTTCTTTTATATAAGAAAAAATATGTATTAAATTTTATAGTAGATGTAGTCGAAGAGCAGACTATAGGGGCACTTTCCATTAACAGGGAAAGTACGGAATTGCGGAACGCGCATTGCCGACTGTTGATTGCGGTCACACAATTCTCTGTTGCCGATTCAGAAACAAGATGGCGGAGTCTGATAGTCGATACTGATATTGTTTATGAAAATCGAGGCATTTTGGTGTTTATGTATTTTAATAACGTCGTTCTATTTTGCTGTATGATAAATATGATCTACAAGCTGTTAGCGGTATACGATTTTTGTATTATTTATTTTACTTGGAAGTATCAATAGATTGCTCCGATAATTTCCCTTAAATATTTTATTTACTTTTAAACTTTTACTGTTCTGACTTTGAGGTAGGTATCAGGCGGTTACAATCAGTAAAAGACAATGATTCTTTTCCGTAATCTTTGAAAATTACGTCATTTTATGACGTCATTCGGCTTTTATTTTATTGCAAAATTTGTTGTCTTCGAATTTAATCTGTCTATGATGGATTTCTCGTACAAAGATTGTAGTTGAGGTGGTATGGGTTTATTGTCAACCGTGTGAGAATTCTCACTCCTCTGTTTATTCGATGTTCCTTGTCGGGCCATTCTGGCATCTCCTTAATCATCAGGATTTGTTAATGTTGTCAGTACTTCAGCTTCCTCTAAATGACCAATAACTTCCTGCTTCATGATTTTAAAAAAACTTCTCTTGTTCATATTTTTCAAACCTATGGATAAAATCTTTTAAAAGGGGGTGTCTTATATAGAGGAAATGTAAGGCAATCGTTTTAAAAAAAGAAATCGAATCAAAATTTTTTTAAAGAAGTTTTTTATTTTCATAAATAATTTTTCTTTATTAAAAAAACACGTCTTTTTGACATTACTGGAGATCATTTATTAGATATTCTTATCATACATTTATTCAAACCAAATTTTAAACTCTAAATTTTGTTACTTACAACCAAAATAGATTTTTAACTTTTTTCATAAATATACAAAAAAATTCGTATAAAATAATTAAGGGCATAATATATCCTTCTTTGAACAACAAAATCATGTTTCAGAAATGATACTCAAACGATCCATAAAATAAAATTTTGGTGTAGCATTCCACCTTAAATCTTGAAATAAAAGAAAAAAAACCCCAAGTCGGTGTCAGTGCAAAAAGGTTATATTCATTTGAATGCCATAAATTCCCAAAATAATTCGCAATAAACCAAATACATCGCTAAATGTACATTCTGAGATATATTTAAGTTTTATTAAGTTTTACCATAAAATAACTTATTTTAGGATAAACAACCAGACATGTAATGGCGAATGTTAGTACCTGCTGCTTATTTCTATCTATACATAATTTCAGAACAGATTTATTTTAACAACAATATTATCTCCCAAGAATTGTGATAGCTAATGTTAAACTCAATTTCATTGGTTAATATTCCTGATGGTCCAATCGGAATCAGTCTTTCTCGAAGACGTCAAAATGGCCGGCCTTGTCAGAAGTTGATGTGGTTGCAGAATAAAAGTTCAGTTTGGAGAGTATTTAGGAATTTTATCGGAGTTTGAGGATGTAAGTAGCGTGCGTTTGATGCGAGATTTTAAAAAAAATAGTGTGAATGTTTCTCCACTAGTCGAAATGCTGTTGTTGTCATAGGCAAAAACCCATCGGGAGCCCTGGACCGGTAAATGTCCGAGTAAAAATATACTGGCGACTTCGAGAGAGTAATGACGTATATCTCTGCTATTTTAAGACCCATCAACTTGAAATTCGGCATGAGTGTATCTCAGAAATCATTTTTCTTAAAACCACATGAATATTGCGAATGTTTTGAAAATTGATTTATTAGGCTTTTGAAGCGAGCTAGTAGTTGTTTATCTGGGTCAGAGTTCGACCCCTTTCTTTATTTATGGTTACATTGAAATTAATGATAAAACGGGCTTGGCCCCTGTGCATTTACTATGAATATTTCTAACATTATGAAAAAAGACCGATTCTGCTGATATAAATAGGCGAAAGTTTATTACTTTCTAAGATAATTGGTTTGTATGGAAAATTATTTGATTGTGTAAAAGCAAAAAAAAAAAACAAACGGACCATGCAGCTTTAATTTTTCAAACACAGCATTGCATTATAATAAAGTTTACAAAAGTAAGGACCATAACAGTTATGGATTGTAAATCATTATGCTGCATATCACTATTGATCATGCTTATAAACTTATTATTAGGATAAATATGCAATTTAAATGAAGCATATTTACAGTCTCTGTCACCAGTGTATGTGCATGTGTTTTACTATATGAAGAAGTAAAAACATACAGTTTTTATGAAGGATGTAAACAAAAAAGTGACAATTCGCTGAATAGGAATGTTTGAGAAACTTTGACCTTTTCATGCCAATCTAGTAAAAAAAAGTTACCAACATATTTATATCAGCAGTGGCATTAAGTAAATTATATGATTCTTTACAGAAGTGTTCTGTTAAGTACTAAGTTTTTGTACTTTAGACCGAAAAATTGCAAGTGAATAAACAAAAGCCAAAACAGACTTCAGAAAGGTGTTACAATTTCCTACTCGATAAGTAGCATATGCCGGAATTCTAAAGTCAAACACTCTTCCATTGTGAGCTATCAAAATAACACTGTCAAACTTTTCCAAAAATTATAAAAATTTGCTAAGGGCTTCTTCAAAAGGAAAAACATGTACACTTTAAACCATTCGCAGTAATTTCAGTTCTATTCCAAGATATCCCTGTGACTTTTTCCACTTCTGCAGTAATTGGAATTTGAAGCTTGGCGTAACATGAAAAACTCCCCCGGCTAGCCATGTCTTGGGCAGCAATCTGGGTAATGTGTGAGATAAGTCCCCTCTGGACTGAAAAATATCATTACAAATCTGTCTGAATTGTCCCAATAAATTTATATAATTGTGGCATATTGTACCTATTATTTTTGCAAACAAAATTTTCCTACAGTTATCTATTCAAACTTTAAGTATGGAAATATATACCTACTAAGCCCAGTAGTTCCCAGGTCTATAACAACATAGCTCACATGGATGGTAACTAAGTTATCAACTTTAGTAAAACCTGGCTTTAAGACAGCTTCAGGGATACTCTCTGTGTCTATATTTATGAGATATCTGGGGTCCTCCAAGGGAGTCAATTATAGCTACAAGAATTATTCATATTTATTTTTTAAAGGTTTTTGAGACTTTCAAATCAAAACATTGAACAGTGTTTTTTAAATATTCTACTAGCTATTTCAGTTATCCACATCATTTATGAATTTAAAAAGTACTTACCCAAAGCTTGGTATTTACTGTAAAGTTCCGTTGACCATGTTGACCCCTTCTCTTGTGATCGATATATGTACTGCCATACGCAACTCTTTTCATGGAACCACAATGGCTACATTGTATAAACAAATAACCACCAAATCCTATCTTCATCTCTCCTTTAATGTGTTTTGGTGCAAAATGGACAAGGACAAACGACAATGAGTAAAGGACTGGAGGTCGTTTAGTATGGCAGCCCATTCCACTATACGGCATCCTATTTTCCAGTCTTAGTCGAAGATCTAAGTGAGGAAATCCGGACAACAAAGGTCACAACTATCCTCATTATTATCATGAAAGCGGCCAATTGAATAATTATGGTCAATAAACAATTTGTTCATTTGTTTTCGTTGTTTTACTTGAGGGCTGCCCTACCTTTTTTTTCTTTTTAACAGAGGTAAAACGGCCCCAAGTGTCTCGCGGCACTCTATCACATTGCTGTCGCTGAACAATCTTACTTGAGATCGGGCTTGAATTCGTGCAAATAATTTTTAATTACGACTAAAATATTATTTTAAATGCATTTCAATCGTTTTGGGCGAATTATTGTATATATTGCGTAAAAAAAACGTTTATAAGATAATTCTGTTGAAATTACGGAGAATACCGACATGAAAGGATTTTTCACGTGGTCTAATGTGGTTCGGATACCTTAAACCGAATCTCAAGATTATGGAATCTTGAAAAAATGGAAGATACCATAAAATGTGAAACAAATCCGATCCAACAGTTCCTTGGATAATGTAAGTCAATTCATAAACAAGTTTAGTGATATCGCACCACTCAGCAGCTTGACACAAAAAGGTAAGAAACTTATTTGGTTAGTGGAATGCGAGGATGACTTCCATGCACTAAAAACAGCATTGACTGTACTGTCTTATACTTCATCCAATGAAACTTATTTTTTGGACACAGATGCTTCAGACGATGAAACAAAGTATCAGGAATGCCAAAACTTAACTGAGGAATGGCAAGATTAAAAAAAAAACAACAACAACAAAAACATCGACAATATAACGGATCTTAGCAAAAGAAGAGAACGCTTTAGTGCTAGAGTCATCAATCTAGATCCAACTTGAAATTAAATGCACCAATTTTTATCAACTGAAATGAGTGAAATCAGAAAGAAGACTCTGATTTGAAGATTCTTCATCAGTGGTTGAAACAAAAGAAACTGTCATCCGGGGATGAAGAGGCATAGTTCAGACCTTTAGGCTAATCTGGGAATCCATTACAATGAACAATGGAATTCTCTATAGAAAATTAACTTTAGCTGACGAAAAAGAGGTGCAAGAGTTGTTAGTTCCAAAAGTACTCCGGCAAAATATTCTTCAGATGTGTCATAATGGCCTATTTTTAGCCTATCATGCATATGGAGTAAATAAAACCATTCGTAAAGTACAAAACCATTTCTACTGGAATAAGATGGGAAATGATTTAAAGTGAATAATGACAAAATAAGTAATTTCAAACTCTGAATATAGTATACTATGTAATTTCCTAAAGTACGAATGTATTTTCTATGCTGTTAATGTTTTGTTTTTGTACAATGGCACAAACGCAAGTTGAGCATCGTTTCCAATGTTCTCAGTGCAGTGGAATCTTTAAAAACAGGAAGTCACCAATACACCACCACGTTTACCACCATGTGCCCAAAGAACAGATGAAATATACCTGTACTCTTTGTGGATACCATTCCAGTTCCAGAAACCGTTTCTTCAGACGTCCTAAATGTTACAAAATCATTTATAGAAAATTCTAAACTTTTTAATCCAGTTCCTGATTATTCATTCTTCAGAATCCCAAACTTTATTCAACGTTCAATCTTCGGAAGAGCAAACTCTGCTAACGACATATGGATAATAGAGCGTCATGAAAATTCAAAATCTAAGGAGATGGAACAATCCGCTAAAGAACCTGATGTCCTTGATTTGTTGGACGCTGATAATGACTTTGACATGACGAATGATTTTGGAAAGAGGGAACAATGGTGGAAAGAAGAGATGAGGGAGATGGAGGAGTAGATGAAGAGAGTAAAGATGGGAAATTTTTAAAAAAAAATGTCGAAAAGAAGAGAAAAGCTGAGGGTGAGAGGAAGTTTGAAAATAAAAATAAGAATAAAGGAAATTATAAAAATTAGAGAATCGTGTAGAGAGTGTAAGAAAGGATAAAAAAAAAAGTAGGAAGCGTGATAGAGACATTGTAAAAAGCAGTATGTGTAAGTAGTTAATACTTAAAAATATTTAATAATAATAAGCCCTAGATGATTTTGACGAATTATGGGGGGAATGAGAGAGTATGTACAAAAGTGAAGGGTTGTTGTTAAGCTTAAATGGTGTTAGATGTCTTTTTCTCTCTCGATTAAAAAAATATAAATTGTATGTCAATGTATATAACATTATTTTTGTGCTTTACCATTGTATATATGATATTACTTGGATGTTTATTTGTTTTTTACATTTAGAGGACGACATATAGGCCATTCAGGGGAAGATGTTGTAAATGTGAATGATATTTGGCTAATGTAACGGTCAGAACTGAATTAGAACCGAGAATGATATAGGGTTGCACCAGGATTGGAGTAAGATTTAGATTGTATTGAGTGACAAATGTTACAACTGGTATTAATTACATTGTATAGTTATTAATGGTAAGGTGACAACTGACTAGTGTCATGGTAGTATTCAGCATATCAATTATAGTTTATTAAAATATTTCATGTTCTAAATAATTTATTTATCTACTTGAAATATATTTGAGTTTTTATTGACGTAATTGAATTTCTAAAACAGTTCAATAGACGCTAAATGCGACAAGAGGGATCCAAAACCTTGTGAACGGAATTTTTTGCGTGAAAAAATCATAGTAAATATCTATGTTGAAAATTTGAAATTATTTTATTTCGTTATTTTCAAATTATTCTATTTAATAGAGGTGAACACTTAGAAGTGTTGTTAAAGCTGAACACCGCTCGTAAATAGGCACCGTCACACAGGTACAATGAAGCGCATTGAAGTGGTAAAATTTTATGTTCGAATGGAATGTTCTAAACTTTGTATCAAACATCAATTGTTACATAAGACATGCCCATTTCTTTTGAAACGAGGAAAACAGTATTCGTCACAATGCTTTCGGAACCGCCCTTCTTCTAAACAGCACAAGCAGGAATTTCACACACGTGCATCATACACAAAACACACATACACACACTTTATTTATTTCCAACGATGTCCAGAAATAGTGATATTGTTCAAAATAAAAAGTCAAGAATATTTTTAGCAACAAATTTATTTGTGCTTAGAACTGCCTGTTACATGTACGTTGCAAATAAAGAAAAGTTTTTTCACAACCTATATATACACGTTTCAGTTTTTCGTTTTATAGTTTCCTTTTTAAGGGTTAAGCTACGTTCTTCATCTTCTGCATTTGTTGCTGTGTTCGCAGCATGTTGAGGGGACTGAGGATATGCGCGGGGCATGGAAAACATATACGGAGAAAATATCGGGATTCAGCTGGTGTCCACATTTCCAGGGTCCGCAGCACTGCTTGTGTTGTTTAGAAGAGGAGCGGTTTCGAAAGCATTGTTACGAATACTGTTTTCCTCGTTATAAAAAAATGGGCGTGTCTCGTGTAACAATTGACGTTCGATACAAAGTTTAAGACATTCCATTCAAACGAAAACTTATACCACTTCAATGCGCTTCATTGTACCTGGTATATAAACCCTTCGATTTCGTTACACCCGATTGCACACCTGAAACTCGTGGCCGACGTGAAGTATTCCTTATGTAGTTTTAGATTTTGTGCTTTTATTTCTTGTTCTATGTGCATTTTCTGTTTGTAAATAATGCATTAATCTGTATATTTGATGTTAATATTCTCCTGCTCGGAAAAAGTTCGTAAAAATTTGATTAACATGGCGATGTAAGATGTACGTCCACACTAGTGAGACCTCTACAGCGAAGTACTTTGAACTGTTAAGAGGTCTACGGCTTATATGGGTTGTATGCCTAGCGACGAAAAAGGGAAATATGGCGGACAATGTCTTTTACAAGTATATTTAGCTTTAAGATAAATACATTGAGCTTTTCTGATCACCTGTCGTGCGTCCGTCTTTCTGTAAACTTTTCACATTTTTGACTTATTAGCTAGAACCACTGGGCCAAATTTGACAAAGTTGGTACAAAGAATCTTTGAGAAAAAGGGATTCTTTATTACTGAGTATCAAAATAAAGGGTAAAACCATTTTCAAAAGGGAGATAATCACAAAACAGTAAATATGGTGTGTGTCTTTAAAAATCTTTTCAAGAACCACTACACAAGAAATGCCAATATTTATACCAAAGCTTGTAGATAGAGGAAATATTCTAAACTGTTAAAACCGTGACCCCCAATCCAATACTGGGGCCCCAAAGGGAGTTAAAAGTTAAAGATAGAAAAATATTGGAAAATTGTTTAAAAATCTTCTCCTCAAGAACCACAATGCTACAATTTGTTGTATGCAAGCATTATCAGATAGTGTAGATTCTAAATTGTTAAAACCATGACCCCAAACGATTATTCTGGCACCAAGAGGTGTTCAAGTTCAACATGTAAATATAGAGGGAATATGTTAAAAACCTTTTCCTCAAGAACTACAATGCTACAATTTGTGATATTTTTATGCAATCATTCTCAGATAGAATTCTAAATTGTTAAAACCTTGACCCAAAACCAATACTGGGGCCCCAAAAGGGGTTCAAAATTAAACATATAAATATATACAAAACTACAATTTGTAATATTACTTTGCAAGCATTCTCAGATAGTTTAGATTCTGCACTCATGCGCCAAAAGGATGTCAATTTTTTTGTTTTCCCCCTATATATCTCATTGAAAACAAGACTTGTTTTGAAAAGGTTTTCTGATGTTATTTTTTGTCAGATTTTGAAAAAGTTCATATTGATTACTGTAGATTCAATTTCCACTTTTTGACATACATCGAAATAGTTTTTTGACAACACATTTGTAAAATTTGATATTTCAAACACAGCACCAAGATATTTTTTAAGAGCTCTACTGTTTATTCTCTGCAATATGCAAGTCGAAAACTCTTACTAATATTAAATCTCAGGTACAGAAGTTTGGAAAAATATTTAAATATGCTTCTTTAAAAAATGTTGGTTTTCAATGAAATATAGTGAATAGAAAAAAAATGACATACTTTTGGCACCCGAGTGTAAACTGTTAAAACTATGACCATAAGACCAATACAGGTTGTTCAGGTGAGCAATGTGGCCCATGGGCCTCTTGTATTTGTCCGGGGATAGAAACACTCAACTTGTTGGGAAAAAACCCCATGTATATTTAGACTGTCGCAAATCATGAATCCTAATTATATACATATTCCACAATTGTCAGGGGTTTTTTTATTTTGTGTTGAATTTTTGTTTCAATTCAACAAATTGCTATTTAAGGTGGTTCACTACACCAAATAAGTGCAAGAGATTTTTGTTGCATGCATTTGTTGCAAATAGTAGGCCCAGTATCAAACAATATAAGACCCCAAATTATAACACTCTTTTTTGTAAATTAACTATATAATTCTTGTTCCAGAAAACACTCACAATTTCTTAATTTTCAAACTTTTCTGGTTCAAATTTTGTATGTTGTGAAATGTAATAAAAATGTGAAATAAGTAAAAAAAAATCAAGATGGCAGTTTGCATGAATTTTATTTAAATCTACAAAAAAAAAAAAAAGTTTAAACATTTAAAAATGATTTTCAAGTAAACAGCTGGATGAAATGCCACAAAAATTTAAAAATATAAAGAATATTTATTGGTTAATAAGATTAAAAAAAGAAATTGAATAAAATTGAAAAATCTAAAGAAATATTGAATCATTACAAAAATCATGGAATGAAAGATCTTATTAAAGAGTTATCTTTCTTTCTTTATTTTACCTGGTCTCAAATAACTTGGTGTCAATTTTTTTATAAAAACTTATGATAATCACAAAAAAGATTACAAAAGGAATAGGTTTATGGTAAATATGTAGATAAAGGAAATTTATAGCAATGATGACCATGAATAATAATGTAAGCCAGATATAAAGAAAATTCAGCAAACCAAAATGACATACATATATTTGTGCATGTGTGTGCAAAGTGCAATAAAACAGAGAATGCAATAGTTAAAGAAAACATCATTTGCAGGAAAAAAAAAGAATTGAGGCAATTTTAGGACACATACACAAAGCGGAAATGAGGCACATTTAGGACATACACACAAAGCAGACATGATCAAAGCACAGTTAGGACATACACACAAAGCAGACGGACATGATCAAAGCACAGTTAAGACATATACACAAAGACGCACAAAACACAAAGGTTTAAATCACATGGCACATGAACATTCTTTGAAAAAAGCAGTTATAATTTAAAAGAAATGAGTATAGTTACCTTTCAATCTCTGCAAACATCTCCAAGAGAAATGGAATTATACTTACATTGCCTGCCATACCTTTTATGATACCCCTGTTTCAATATATATATTTTAATTAAATTGCATGTGCATTCAACAACAACAAAGAAAAAAAAGAGATAAAGAAATAAAAATATATTACACATTTGCAAACGAGAAAAAAACCAGCAGATTTAAATTCCAGGTTAAGAGAAATATAATTTTAGTTTGAAAATTGAGTTATGATTTTGGAAAAAACGGACCGTGTTTTGGTAACCCTTACAATACCGTCAGAGTTTGTCTCGGTCAGTATTTTCTCGATACCCTCTGGTCCTCCTCTTTCATATGCCATCTTGAGATGTTGGTATGACAAACCAGATTGTGCTATTTTTCTTAACATTATTTGAAAGACAATTTGACAGTGGTTGTAAAGACCCTAAGCATTCATTTGTCTTAGATTTATATTCTATAGAAGATGTAACATACTCTACGCTAAAACTATGTTTCAACAACACATCACTGCTTATGTTACAATGCAAAACCAATGATTGCAATGCCTTTACATCTTCAAGGGTTGAGTGGGCTTGATAGGACATGGACATACAGTCCTTAACTAAGACTTCAAGTTTGTAGCATTTCCTGTCTGGTATTGCTTCCCTAAATACATATAAACTATCAACAAAACCTTCAAATGGTAATAAACAAGAAATATTTTGACAAGTTTTCAATAAAATAATAGAATCAAATGCTCGACCATTATGACAAACAAGTAATGGTTTGCTATACCGTTTTAACCACTGAATAAAGTCATCTAAACACCTTTCAACAGAAACACCATCAACCTTATACTTGTGAAAAAACATCTCCCCATTTGCAACGTATCATCCAGTTACAGCTGTTGCACCGGCCGTGATTGGTGACTTGGGAATAACGTACCTATCAAAACTTTCTTCCCCAGCCACACATACCATCTGAATGATATCACAGGAAGTTCCTAAAAACATTAAATTAAATATTTTATAATATTTCAATTTTCATTATATATTACATTATATTTACTTTCAATGTTTTGATAAAATTGCACTGAATATTCATGTTTGATTACAACAAAACATTAATGTTATCTACCCAAGCCAGTGGTCTCCAAGTCAAAATAGATGAATAGATGATTTCCTTTGTCCACCACTGTTGGTGTTCGTCGTACAACTGTATCTGGTATTTCCTCTGTGGATGCTGAAGATGTAGCAGAAGGATTTAGGTCAACACCAGATTGATACGTTGTCCCTTCCTTTATCTCAGCTGTTGACTCCTGTTATGATAGATATAATTGGTGAACATGGATAGTTTTATGTATTAATATGTCTTTGGGTAAAGACATTATGTATATTTTTCAAAATTGTGTTTTAATATATATCCATATTTTATACAAGAACCTGCAAATCAATCAAAATGTTTACCCGTTTAGATGTTGAAGACTTGAGTTTATAACGTAGTTTCTTGTAGACAATGCTAGATATGGCATTCTGGTTATATGCACGTTTGTTTGCAGCACGTGTAAAAATCTGTTGTGTATTCTTTCCAGGTGATAGTAATAGGTTTTCATAAACCTGAAAATATAGAACATAAACAAAAAATTTATAAAATTTAATTGATACATGTAAATATGAATGATAAAATAAATAATTTATTAATATAATGCATATTTAAATATAGATATAAACAGACCTTAGAAAGAGGATCATGACCAACATTTTTTGTGAAACAGCTGCTGCCACTCTGAAGGCAGTGGACTCCGAACCACCATAGAACCGGTTTTTGGGATTTTAAGAGGCCACGATGTTATTAAAGCTTTCATTTCCTTAAGTGCTGCTTATCTTTAAAAGTCTATCAGCATTCTTGATGAAAGATAAAAGTAATTTCTGAAGATCTTCCAACAATTCCTGTCCTGGTAAATACTTTCCATACGGCAGGTTTTTTGACCTGTAAGACTGTGGCTGCTTTACAAATCTAAAAATATGAAAATATTAGATCTAATTATATTATGAAAGTTTGTGCAAAAATTTATCAAATTTTCATTGATAACATGAGAATATGTCCATTATATATAATGGTTCTTACCCGCACTAATCTCCACATTTTGAATGGTCTTCTGTTACATGAAATGGTATTGCTCTTAATTCTCCATGGATATCCTCTCTGTATTACCCTTGACAGCATAGGTAAAGCATTTTGTGATATGTTTGTTGCCTTTGAGCCTAAAGCAGATTTCTTCTCCTTCCTTAATTCAAACGGTCTGTTAGTGAAGTTTTTTTGGTGTGGTTGAAATCACAACGCTTCTCAAGATTTTCATCAAAAGCTGCTTTTGCTCTGATATTACATATAAAAAAAATAACAGAAATATGAATGTCATATTTAATGTTTGTAAATGTTTAAATTAATGTAATTTTACCATTATTTATCAAGCATCTATAACAATACACATGCATTTGTTAGATGGATTGTGTACTGCAAAAATATATTTCATTTTTTTTTTAAATCTTCAAGTATGCTTTACCTCTATCGCCATATCAGATTCCATTGCTTTTGATGACTTGTCCCAATTTTTGCCACAATCATGTTCTTTTGCAGCACCATCATTAGTCCTGTCACAAATCTACAGGTCTTGCATCTGTAAGAATAGGACACTATTTTTTCCAGTATTCATACCTACCATACCTCCATGACCTTAAATTAAAGAAAAAAAATAAATTTTATGAAATACCAGTATACAAGATATATATATATATAAATTTTTTAAAGTGCAGAATTTTATTTTACTAATAATACCTGTGTGGCTGGCATAGTTTCTGCCACTTCCACGAGTCTGCCACCCAGCATTAAAACTTACAGTCTCCACACAGTCTGTGCTTTCACATCTATAATTTTAATAATGATTTCCATTGCCAATTGTTGTACAACTTTTTAACATTAAATTTCATAATTAAAAATAATGACAATGAAAATAGATAAATTATATGATTATCTTACATTGCGATAATACATAATATATAATAGACACTTGCCTGTCCTTTTTTCTCTAATAGCGCTTCACATCAAATTTCATTTGCCACTGCCTCAAAAGCAATTCCTGCCCAGTTTTATTGTGGAAACAGATGGTAAATTAAATGCTCCTAGTAAAGTGTTTACAACTGTTTCCCCAATGCCACAGAAAAGCATAGCTAAAGATAGTAAATATTAATGACTGAAAATAATTCATAATGCATACATAAGAAATAAATCTTTCATATTTGAAAAAAAGTAAATATACCTGCACCCAATCTGGAGTTTATATCCCATACATTGTGACCATGTCGTGTTCCAGTAGGGACGAGCGTCACTTTATGACACTTTAGACAATCAATGTGAAGTAAACTACCTGTTTCAAAATATATAAAAATAAAAATTAATTTAATCATATATCAAGAATAAATGTGCATTTAATTAGCATTGAACTTATGTATATATTTGTGTTACATGTACCAGTATAATGGCTTTAACTTACAAATATGAAGTATAAGTATTACTTAATACCTAGGCCATATCTGGTATCTCCAATGCAAGACGACAACCACAAGGTAAATATATCTGCTCACCTTTATCACCACTCACGTATGCATGATCGTGCGCTGTATTCATGGTAGATCACAAGACAAGTGTACAAAACAGCAAAGCAAAGCGATATTCACTCTCTCAGCAGGTCTCACAACAGTATTTTTCCGAAGGTTCACGTGAAGCCATGGCTGAGGCAAAATAATTCCCGAATTCCCCTTCGTTTTAGGGGTTTTCCGCTAGCGACAGGGGCTGCATTTTTTATGAGATGAAAACAACGTATAAAATGCCTGATTTTTCCACTTTTGTAAAAATACGAGGTCATTTGAATTTTTGATGCCAGTTGTTTCGGCAGGAGGGTGAAAAGGCTCGGACTTGATTTTCAAGCACATGTGTAACTTTGATGTAAACAAACTCTCTTGCCTTTGTGGATGGCTGTGTGTTTTTTGCTACTAAATTGTTTAGGAACAATTGTTTTAAAAGTTGTAAAGAGGGATTTTCCCAGAAGTTTGTTTTAAATTAAATACCCGCATCTAATTTGCGTAATTTTGGTAAGAATCTATAGTGGTGTGCAACCAGCAATTTACAGCTGATAATCAGGGTTGGCCTAATGCTTTATTTACGAACATAGAATTCGACATATTATAGAAGCGTTTTGATGATTTCATACTTTTGTTATCTCCTTCGTAATAAGAGTTCGAATAAACGGTGTGTAGCTATTTTGTTCCACGACAGAATCTTACCATTCCGGAACAAAATGGCGGTTCAAACGGATGTCAGACGTGTTGTGACGATGTAGCAATCCACCTTAAAGTACCCATATTGATTCAAGTTTAGTCGCTAAATTTTAAAACAGTAAGTTTGTATGTGTACTGACTCTTAAAGTTAAAATTAACAAAACTGTAATGAGAGAACAGATGGTATTGTCACTCTATAAGTATTGTTGTTATAACTTTGCATGGAAAAGTAAATGATTTTAGCACACTATTTAATGTGATATACTGGGCAGATTTACTGGTCACGAATCGGGGTCTTCTCAGCATATTTGTGAATAATTATAGTCATTCGAAGATAAAAAAAAAAAAAAAAAAAGAGAGAGAAGTACTTCGATTTTATTAACTCCACAAATAAAAAGATGCATTTATTTTGTCTGACGTGTTAAAATATTGCAATGTACGAGTTCGGCAAGAAAACTCTTTTATGATGAATTAACGGGTTATGTCTCTTTCCATTTGACTGCAGATGCGACGGAATGGATCTTCTACTGGCAGATACATGCAAAAGCATACAGCGCTTGTTATTAATTTAGAATTATTGTAATGTAGAATTGTTATCCTGGAGATTTCCATTATTAAATGTGAAAATCTTGGATTCGGGTGTGTTTATTCTTGGCGCTCGTAACAGTCAAGCATGCCAGGATGGATTTGTCTTGCCAGTACCTACCTTGACTCAAAACCTCGTCTCCAACATCAGAGCGTTCCGCAGTGATATTCATTAGAATTTAGTCATGTTTTGACAATATCAACGAACATCGAAGATTTTTTATTGAAATTAATTTAAAAATTCCAAACAAAATTACCGTAAACTGACCGCGTAAATATGTATAAGAGACGATTTAAACAAGTCTACGGGACTTTTCAATGTTAATTTTGGCCCTTGCATATCCTTTCAAATCAAATTTTTGTAGTGTACATACGGTTTTATTGAAGAGAAACATGATGACTACAGTTTTAAAATTAGAAAACAAAAGTATTCAATGTAAAATTTAATCCTCGTTGCGGAAAGACTTAATTTTTTTTTATAACTGATTATTGACCTACAAAATACATGTACTAGGTCTAATGATGCATTTTTATATAACCTTCCAAAATTTATATAAAACAAAACTAATCACTGAACACAAGATTTCCCCAAAAGTTTTACTAGATTATCGATAATTTACATATATTCATGTGATTACTCATTCCTAATATTATTCCAAATGTTCGTGTTCTTGTTAAAAATGACAAAGATATGAGTAAAATATTCAGTAAAGCCTTTAAGATTTTTTACCTTTTTGGGTTCTATAGAAATGTGTCATTTCATTTTTTTAAAAAATGATATGAACTTGTGTAAATCAGTGACTTATTTTATTTCTTTAACCTTTTTCATGGAAATGGCTCTTCAAGCACAGTAGAAAGGCTCACGAAGAAACAAGATTTAGTCCATTCAAAGTGTTCAAACATTAAACATACTTACCTGACTTTAGAGATGACTTGGGACATATGCGGTGACTTCACCTATTTAAGTTTTATTTTACCGAGCACATGTGACTCTTCTATTTTGCATCATTACGAAGTGATTTCTCTTACTGTGTCTACCCTGAATCCATGTTCCTTCTCAAGTTACTAGGTGACCATGGCATTCCTTTCTACCAGGACATCTGACAGTTGACAGAGTGAAGCATACTGGTCCTTGACCGCCCTTCAACTGCATGTCATGGATAGTCCTCTACTCCAAGTCTGCTTCGAAATAGTCAAGCTTCTTGGTTCTTCTTGGCAGGTTTTCCGCCACCATTTGAACTAGGTCTGGATTCACTTTCTCCCTCTGCGTTCTCACGGATATTTCTATATATGTAAAATAATATTTTCAGTAAATTATATGTATTTATTTGTATATGTACCATGTACAAAAAACAGTTGTGTTGCATGGGTTTATACAAATACAAACGATTTTGTAAACTTTGGTCACCAAAGTCTTTCCGGAAACATTTTAAATATCTTTGAAACTACAAGTTTAAACAAGATAACGATATTTGATCAACATTTCAGACTTGAAGCAAAAGATTTCTTATTCGAGACCTAATTTCCTAATTGCAGTTCTCCTATTTTTAATCAAATTAGGATATGCATTACTATCTAAAGATATTGTTGTAGCCAACAAAATATATGTATACATAAAAATTCTAAAGTGACGAACAGATGTAACTTAAAACGAAAAAGAATCGGTTTGAAAAAATGTTCCTTCAAGTTTTCCTAATTCAGTGTTACACAAGAGGAAGTAATTATGAGCATGATATTTTATTTTTATTGAATTGAGGTAACGCTAACCGAGTTTATAAACCTCTTTAGTACGGACAGGCTGCTCGATTTTATAGGCCACGATGAAAGGGAGAAATACAACAAAATGCTAAACACAGATTCCACCGCTATCAATGAACTTTAAGGGACAACGTTTCACAGATCGCTTTATAAGATCAAGTAGCTTCAAGCAAGGTTTGTACAACGGTAAAGATCATTTTTCTTCCATAACATCACCAATTGACCTGCGTTAAAATTTCTATTTACGAGTCTCGGAGTTACAGTGACTGATTTTTCCATTCCACATGATTACTTTTTGATTTCTCAGTTTACAGCCCCAGTATTTATTGTTTGCTCTAAATGTACTTAAACGAATGGACCGGTATAATCGGAAGAGTATTTCAAAACGTTGATCGATTGTGAAGAGGTAATTCACTGACTGGTTGTTCAGAAAGCAGGAAGTTAATTTCAATATGTAAAAAAACCCTTCTTAAACATGTTATACAAAGGAGAGATCTTGAAGCTTTAACTTTACAATGTTGTTAATATCCCGTTCCTCAGTAACGTGACATTATTTATTGCCAATGTGTGAAAAAAAACTTCCTAAAACGTGTTGTATAAAGGGGAGATGCTTTACAATGTCAATATCTCATTCCTCAAAATCGTGACATTATGCAACATAGCAATTTTTCAAATCCCGTGTGATTTTCGTTTCAGTTATTATGATCACATAGCATTTCTTCAAATCCTCTGTGATATAATTTTAGTGACGAGTATCTACTTAGATTAGCTTAAAACAAAAATCATATACTTAATTATACAAAAAGAAGATGCATTAAATCGATCGCACCATTGTAAAAATCAATTTGGAATCATTTGTTTATTTGTATGAATTTTATAACAATAACATTTTCTGTACGTTAATTAAATAAACGTCCGGTATATAATCTTTGAAAAGAAGATTAAAGGTTTTTACCATTAGGTTTAATGACCAAGAACAAAAATTGATACAACTGGTTTACCCCAAAAAAGTCATACTAAACTTGCTTCTTGAGATGAAGTGTTTTTCATTTGTTTATTGATTGATGATTATATATTGTTCATTATGTTTGCGTACGCGGTCTAATTACCATTTTGGAAGTTTCTCAGTATTTGGTATCTTGCGACTCTTTGACCACTCAAAGACTGACATTGATGTTTTATTTTGTTACTCTCGACAAAAATGTTTACATGCAACTTTACCATTTCATTACTTGTAGGCCAAAACACGAAAGGCAAATATTAAGGAAAACTTCTCGAAGCAGAAGGTTTCTTAAAAGCATAGTAGTATATTAATCAAAGGTGAATTTATAATTACAAAACATTGCTTATTTAGTATATCTTTTATACTTAAGTGTTTCCCTAAGTAAAGATCACTAATTTTTTTTTTAATTCTCATAGCCAGAAATATTTCTGTCAAATGTTATAATCACAGTAAGTTTATTTAAAGTAAATCAACATGTTATTTAGAGTACATGCGATGTGCGTAGTAATATTTTGTACATACAGAATGTGCCACGACAGAGCATATAATGATTTTAAGAGGGCTGGATGGTCGTGGCCATTTTTAGGGTATATTTATCTCCTTTTGAAGAAGAGCTCTGTATAAAGATATAGGAAAATGCTCAAATTTTAAAGCTAAACTATTTGGATTTTTTCTTTACAAAATGTTAGTTAATGGCCAAAATTATCAGATGTAAAAAGAGGTATAGCGCCTTTTCCCACCATATCGCCTACACCCGTAATTGAACGGAAAGTTCCCGTTACTAAAAATAGATACAGGTACCTGTCGCAATATGATCTTTGAAACCTAGATACTAATTTTATAATGGTGTCTGTAACAACTGATTTGTCACAAATTCAGGAAACCTGTATCGAGAAATGAATATATAAAACTCTGTGTATAAAGTCAGATGATATTCTGAACCGTGGTAACTTCAAGCATATTGCAATGAATGTATTAGTGTAAATAGAGTATAGTGTTGGTGAAGAGATCTGTTTGTATTGGATGTGCTTATACTCAGAATTAAACAAGAGAATTTGAAGGGGAAAAATCCAGCAGATTAGATATATGTAATTTAAACAGTAAATTGTTTTAAGGAAGGAGTCTTCTCGTTATCGGACAGCCTTCTTATATTAAGAAATTCATAAAATTTTGACACAGTCAAACAGATCATATAACCAAATGATTCTATCAGTTTAATCAAATTTGACCTTCTTGTTTTTGCATCAAGGTCAGGTCAAAGTCACTACCTTTTTCTCAACTTAAAGGATGTTAAAAATAAATGCAGTTATTTGCAGTTATGTAGATATCTGTTTAAAATATGAAGTTTCTATTCTTCAATGAAATGATAGAATATCAGAATGTCTATCAGCTTACACTACTAAATTGGAATTAATATTTAAACTAAAATTGATATCGCTTAGTCCGCATTTCCTCTAATTTTCTTAAATTTTGAAGATATTTCGATTATTTTTTTATGCTTCCAATAATAAAATATTTCTGATTTTTAGCTCACCTGAGCTGAAAGCTCAAGTGAGCTTTTCTGATCACATTTTGTCTGTCGTCCGTCTGTCTGTCTGTCCGTCTGTCTGTCTGTCCGTCTGTCTGTCCATAAACTTTTCACATTTTTGACATCTCCTCAAAAACTACTGGGCCAATTTTAACCAAACTTAGCACAAAGTACCCTTAGGCAAAGGGGATTCAAAGTTGTGAAAATTAAGGATCACGCCCTTTTCAAAGGGGAGATAATTAGAATTTATTTTAAAAAATTGAGAAATTTTCAAAAATCTTCTTCTCAAGAACCATTTGGCCAGGAAAGCTGAAACTTGTGTGGAAGCATCCTCAGGTAGTGTAGATTCAAAGTTGTGTAAATCATGACCCCCGGGGGTAGGGTGGGGCCACAATGGGGGGTCCAATATTTACATAGGAATATATAGAGTATATCTTTAAAAGTCTTCTTCTCAAAAACTAATCAGCCAGGAAAGCTGAAACTTGTATGGAAGCTTCTTCAGGTAGTGTAGATTCAAAGTTGTGAAAATCATGACCCCGGGGGGTAGGGTGGGGCCACAATTGGGGGTTGAATTTCTACATAGGAATATATAGAGTAAATCTTTAAAAATCTTCTTCTCAGAAACTTATCAGCCAGGAAAGCTGAAACTTGTGTGGAAGCATCTTCAGGTAGTGTAAATTCAAAGTTGTGAAAATCATGACCCCCGGGAGTAGGATGGGGCCACAATTGGGGGTCGAATTTCTACATTGGAATATATAGAGTAAATCTTTAAAAATCTTCTT
>WFKH01007768.1:27689093-27712519 GCA_016163765.1 Magallana hongkongensis
AAGGGACTTTTCTGAAATCTCTTTCGATAAGGAAAAGAGCACTGGAGGAAGGAAGTTGAGGGTTGTAGGGGGGAGGGGATAATCGAAAGGCGAAGTTTCTTTTTCCTGAATGGAAGGAAGTTGAATGTTGTAAGGAGGTATTGAAGGTTGTGAGGGAGAAGTTGAAGGTTGTGTAGAGGAAGTTAAAGGCGGCGAGGAAGAAGCTGATGGTCGTGAACGCTGTGGAAAAGTAGAAGAGAGATTGGAAAACATGTTTGAGGGTAGAGAAGAGGGTGCAGGATTTTTGTTAGAGGCAAGAGGGTCTCTGTAAATTATTAAACATTTAAAAAAATAATATATACATCTTCCTTTTTCATTGAAATATAACATAAAAACATTTTATTTTTTTTATCATATCTTGTTGTCTTCATTTTCTTTTATTTTTTATAATTTTGTTTTTAAATTTTTAAAAAATTTTAATTGAATAGATTAGGGAAAATCTTTTTCGCTGCTTCAACATAAGTAATGAAGCAGACCAAACCATGTATCACACAAACCTGCAAATTTAATTCAGCATTGGAGAGTAGAGCATAGAGACACGTAATACTTAAATACCCCAAATGAAGGAGAGCAAACTTCTTAGTATATTAAACAAAGATTTAGACCACGACCTTGTTTATTTTTGAATTACCTGCAAATATAATTTCAATCTTTACTTGCAAGAATCTTCCCAATGCAAAAGCTTAAAACCATCAAAATTGAATACAATTTTCATCATTCCGGAAGACAGAAAATCTTTCAATTCCATAGAAAAAAAGACAAAATCTGAAATTACCAAACTAATACTAAAGCAATTACGGAGATTGGAAAAATGGATTATGACCGTAATCATTTTAAAAAATATTTTCTCACGAAAAGGAGCGATGTTATAAACAAGATCGGAAAAAAATAAATACATATATTTTATTTTGTTTTACATATTATAGGAATACAAAAACAACAGGTTAACTTCAAAGTAAAAAATGTGAAAAAAGCAATATTGATAAAATTTTTTAAAGATGTCAGGGCGTGGTTGAACATATTGAGTGTCGGGATGCTGAGGATAATGACGTGTGTGTATTTTTTTAATACTTGAAATTGATAGAGCATTACCTTATTGAATAATGTTTTCTTTCTGTGGTTTGTTTCTTTTTCTCTCCATCCTCAACAAAATCTCTACCAGCAGCCTGACCACTCCTAGGTTCCCCCTCTTTGGTTCTCCTTTGTTTTCCCTCTATTCATTTTATTTTTTTTTTCAAAAGTAAATGCTTTGCTTTTCTGTTAAGTAAAATATAAAATTTAACCTTATTTAACATTTTTAAATTGTTCATTTCAAAACACCCACGCCACATCCCAACACACAAGTTCTTTTTTTTACTTTCTTTTTTAAGTCTTTTTTTTATCCAAAGTTTGTGGTGTACCCTCAAATAAACCGCTCTGCAACTTTCTATATACTACTAAACACGTCATTAAATACACCCAAATGACGCAAAATACGCCGACTAATCAGAAACATCGTGCAGCTAAACATCAACCAATCACTGGCGATATGCGATGCCCTTATTCTCACGGGTACGATAAAGTTTCACATGAAATATAAACAACAATTAAAAAAATAAATTATGTGATAAACATCGTAACCTTAACATTCAACAAAGATTACTAACATATAAATTGAATTCGTCGCTAAAATACTCTTATAACTTCTTACATAAAAGTGCATCATGGGAAACCGCACTTCCGGAATAACAAAGGAAACAAATATGTGACTAGAAATGCCAGGTAACAACATACCGATTAATAGATAAATAAACGGCCTTTTACTTATGTGATCATGTAAGTATTAAAGTAAATTATTAGTAATACTCTGTTTAACGTTATGACAACATCGAAGTCCTAAATAACAAAGTTACATGTACGCGGCGAAACACATCGTCTGACACAAAATCGGGGGAAAGTATCAAAACACAAAAATAACACAACGTATGTAAGAAATAGTTAAACATCTTATTAAATGCACAATATTTGTCACAGTATATTTGCCAAGACTCAAATTTGTCACGGCGTGGCATTGAAGTCATGGGAGGGCTGGGCGGATGAATTCTCGCTTTACACGTTGGCATCTGTCACAGGACCGCACATAGTCTATGATGTCTTGATTCATCCTTGGCCAGTAGTATTTTTGCATGATGGAGAAACGTACGTTATCGATGTCAAGATGTCCACCGCCTGCGAGGCTGTCATGGTATGCGGAGAGTGCGTTTGTCCGAAGGTCTCGTGGAAGAGCAAGCTTATAGATGAATTTAAATTCATTAGGCTGGGGTTTGCAGCGTCGTTGAAAGAGATGATACAGAAGTCCATCCATGATACAGTAGTGTTGGGATTTTGAGACAACATTATCCCTGAGTTTGCGATCTTCTGGTAATGAGCCGTCGGTGAGATATTTTACAATGTCAGCGTAGTCAGGGCATTTTGATTGTAGACGGAATAAAGTATCTTTATCCTATATTTGATGTATTTCGTCATCTTCTATGGCCATAATGAGGATTTCTGGTTCGTCATAGGAGAACATAACTTGGATGCCTTCCTGTACATCATTTTCCTGTAGGATTGGAATAGGTTTAAGTGGCAAGGGCACTGATGAATGTTGGATGGAAACAGCGGAGACGATTGGTTCTGGTGCAGGTGAACTGGGAATTCGGCTAAGGGCATCAGCTACACAGTTTTTCTTTCCAGGCTTTTGGATGATGTCAAAGTTGTACTCTTGAAGCTTAAGGACCCAACGTTCAAGTCTGCCAGTATGTTTTGCTGTTTTAAGCCAAATTAGAGCTTTGTGGTCAGGGTAGATGGTAAAATTGCTGCTGGCCAGGTATGGTCGATAGGCTTGAATTCCTCGAACAACAGCAAGAAACTCTTTTTCAGTGGTTATGTATTTCTTTTCTTCTTCCGTCAGAGATTTGCCACCATATGCGATAACAACTTCCTTCCTGGTCTTTTGTCCTAACTTATATCCAACTGCAGTGTCGGAGGCATCACAGGATATAATAATGTTTTTGATGGTTCTGGAATAGAGAGGACTGGAGCGGTTATTAAAGCTTGATATAAATTTTCCAAAGATTTCTCTGGATTCCACATAAACTTTGTATTCTTGGCAAGAAGCGTATTCAGTGGAGCTGCAATCTTGGAGAAACCTTCAATAAATTTTCTATAATAATTTACCATACCCAAAAAGCTTCTGATCTGTTTTTGAGTTGTAGGTGTTGGGTATTGTCTAATAGAATCAGTCTTTGCAGGGTCAACTTCCACTCCTTCAGATGTGATGATGTGGCCCAGAAATTTAATTGTTGTAAAGCAAAATGGCATTTGCTTGGTGGAAGTTTAAGGTTGACCTGTCTTAATCGAGCAAAGACTTCTTGTAGATGCTTCAAGTGAACCTCAAATGTTGGGGAGAAAATAAGGATTTCATCTATGTAGCAAAGTACAAATTTCCAGTGGATGCCACGAAGAACGCTAGTCATAAGTGTTTGAAAGAAGATGGGGGCATTCATTAAACCAAACGGCATCCTCTTCCATTCATAGACGCCACTTTTGGTGATGAAGGCAGCCCTGTGTTTTGTAGATGGATCCATTTCGAGTTGCCAAAATCCACTTTTGAGATCATGCGAGGAAAAGGACCTTGTTGAAGCAGCTCCTAGTGAGCAAACACATCCTCAAGTTGTAGCACGGGAAATGACATAGTATGGTGGACTTATTTAGCTTCCTATAGTCTACAACAAAACGATATTCACCTGTTGCCTTTTTCACAAGGAAGACAGGGGAATGCCATTGAGAATTTGAAGGTTCTTTGTTGCTGTTTTGTAGAGTTCCTGCACTTGCCGGTCAGTCTCATTCAGATTCAGGGGAGTGGTCCTGTAATGAGGGAGACAAACAGGTCGGGTTCCTGGCAAGGCATCGCATCAATTCTATGTTGGTAGCGGTCGGTCAAGGTCACTGAGGGTAGTTGCGAAAGAGTCTTTGTGTTTATGCAGAAAGTCCAAAAGCTCTTACTTTTGTTTAGGAGTAAGATCAGAAGTTGACAAATCAATGTCTAGTTCGGGTTCCTTAGTGTTTGAACTAGGAGTGGAGGAAAAACGACTCCAGGGCAAACACATCGTGTTCATCAATCCGAATCACAGACGCAAGAATTAAACGGGCGTAAATCTGGACATCTGAATGAGTTGGGTTCATTACACGAAGATATGCTTTGCCTTTGTCCAGTTGAACTAAACATCGGGCTGC
Organism: Magallana hongkongensis; assembly: GCA_016163765.1. Taxonomy (NCBI): domain Eukaryota; kingdom Metazoa; phylum Mollusca; class Bivalvia; order Ostreida; family Ostreidae; genus Magallana; species Magallana hongkongensis. Next base: position 27,693,390 of record WFKH01007768.1, read on the forward strand.
GATAAGTTGCATATTCTGAATCAAAGATGGGTTTGGTTCCAGAAGTACATTGGTGCAGTTCTTTAAATGAGAGATATTAACAGGAATGTTCATTTCACTTCTCTTAGGAATAAGCACTGTTGAGGATGCTCGGGCTTGTCCCTCGGATGCAGATAGCAGGTGAATGTTGTGGACGTCATTGTTCTCATCAGGAAGTAGCAACGCTTGAGAGTCAAAGTCAATCTTCGCTTTGTGTTTATTCAAGAAATCGACGCCAAGAATGAAAGGGTAATATAAATCTTGGATGATATGTACAGGATGAGAAAATTTTACACCACCAATAGAAATGGGAATTGTTAGTACGCCAAGAACTTTTAATCCGGCACCAGTAACACCTTTAATGACCGGGTGAGTAGCTGGTTGAAAAGGAATTCCAGCTAAACTGGTTTTGGTAATGAAAGAAGCACTAGCTATGGTGATACTTGCATCTGTGTCTAATAATGCATTTGTACGCTTTGATTTTACTGAAATTTCAACCTTGTTTTGCCTTAGTTGTACCCAAATTGATTGAAGAGGAATGTTTGAATTTTTTAAAGTTGGATTTTACCATGTGCCTATCCTTAGATTTTACTCCAAGAACAGGCGCGAGTCCCTAATGTGATTGATTACTTTTATTAAGAAATGAGTTAATGCAACGACTTTCAAAATGATTATACTTTCTACATGTTTGACAAAAATGACCTCTGGCAGGACAATTTAATTAAGAAAACCAGGACTTACTTTCACACTTGCGGCAGAACCTTGGTGGTTGGTGTGGACCTGACTGGGCTCCGTCCAGTGGTTGTTGTTAGGAGACTGCTTGGGTTTCTGCTGCCACTGTATAAGATGGGACTGCTGTGATAGGGGACCTCGGTAGTAGTTGGCCTGTCAGGGGTCACGGCGGGAATATCCTGGTGTGGGACGGCCTGCGGTATCCTAGTGGTAATTTATGACGTTGTCTGGAGGGGTTGACCTCATGGCGGCGATTGTTTGTTGTAGTTGATTTGTGACGTCGCACACAGCGGTCATGGCTTTCACAACACTATTGTCTGATGTTTTATTGGAAAGGCTTTGGGTATTCATCAGTACTGTCATATCAGCTAGTGCAGATTTGGTCCGGAGGTCACCTTTTGTTTGCGGGAAATGTGGCATGACTATGTTTCTGATGGCAGACTTCAAACCTTTCATAATCATAGTTGTCAGGCAGTCCTCTGGCATGGTGGAATCGATGGACAACTTCCAGACTCTGAAAATGTATTTATCAACAGTTACTGTAGTCTGTTGGGTGATGTATACTATAGCCAGGCTGAATGGTACTTGGGGTTTAAAGCGGGCTAAGAATGCAGATTTTAGTTCGTTTAAAGAATTTTGTACCGCAGGTGCCAGTTGGAAGTACCAGTCCTTGGATCGAATGGATCTCCGCCACTTTGTTTCACACGGTTTGGGTGTAAAATTGTTTTTCCCTATCCTTTCGGAGACAATATCTACTTGTTTAGACAATCCTAAATAGGTTGGATCCGAGAAACTTCAAAAAGAGGCAGAGAGTGGGTAATAAGTATAAAAATGAAAACAAATCAACAGTATGTTAAAAAGGTTTTAGAAAAACACATTGTGCGTGCGCCCTATAATGATCAGTCTAACCGTCCGTCCTTCCTTCTATCTGAGATCTCTTGTCCGGAGCATATCTTCTTTCCCCTTGGCCCAATTTGGCTTATACTTCACCCATAGAGTGCCTTTGGGTAAAGGGTGTGCAGTGACCTGAAACCATGTTTCTAGGTCTAAGGTTAAAGTCAATGCAGAATTATATGTAAAATCCTTGTCCAGAGCATATCTTCTCTCCCCTTGGTCCAATCTGGGTCATACTTTACTCACAGAGTGCCTTTGGTCGAAATGTGTGCAGTGACCTTGAATGAAGATTGTAGGTCAAGGTCATATCTGACAACGCAAAAATTCTTTTTTTAGAGCATATATACTCGCCACTTAGCCTTATTTGGCTAATACTTCACATAAACAGAGCTTTGGGTATGCAGTGACCTTAAACCAAGTTTCAAGGTTAAATGTAAAGATCATAGCAGAATTATATGAAAAATCCTTGTCGGGAGCATATTTTTTCTCCGTTTGGTCCAATCTGGCTTATTCTTCACTAACAGGGTGCCTTTGATCAAAGGGTATGCAGTAACCTTGAATAGGTCAAGTGTCAAGGTCATATCGGATCACACAAAAATCCTTTTTTTTATGAGCATATATACTTTCCACTTAGCCCTATTTGGCTCATACTGCACATAAACCGAGCCTTTGGGTTAACGATGTGCAGTGACTTTGAACCAAGTCAATGTGAAAGTCAAAGCATATCTTTTTATAATCAGTTTTAGACCGTAGATTATTTCCCATTTGCTTAATCTTGCTCAGGTTAAACAAAAATGCCTGTATGTAAGGGGTAATGAGATTAAATTAAAAGTTCTATGTTAGCTGGAAAATTTCGAAGTTATAGGACAAGGTCAAAGCAAGTTTCTAAAAGTGCTTTTCATCCTATTGTCCATTATTTAAGCGGGGCCCTTTGAGATGGTCACCATCTCAATGTTGTCTAGTTACATGTAGTTTAGTTAAAGATTAAGTGTAAGGATTGCATAGGAAATTCACCATTCTATAGCCATTCACGTTGTATGGGGAATCTTCACACGAATGATAATTCCGGTTCTTTTTATATTTTTTTCCACAAAACAAATTCTATTATTATATTTTTCAGAACTAACCACAGGTCGCCCACCCCTGATGTCATCCATTCAACGCCCAACCCTGATGTCATCCATTCAACGCCTACTCCTGATGTTAACCTATTGACGTCAACCTCTGATGTCCATCATTTGACGCCCACCACTTTACGTGGCGGCGGCACTTCCCACACACGCGCAGAGGCAATACTGTACGATACTGTTACAAATAACCTCAGTTACCATGATGCCTTAACAATCTTGCTAAATCCAGACCCAAACAAAATCTCTACCAAAACTCAAATGCGGCCCAAAGAAGGTGAATAATACATAATATCTCAAAAGAAGGAGAGAAATCTAAGATCTAACGGCTGGTCTTGCGATGGGTATAGCTTGAAAAACTGTAATGGGCATTCTAAAATGATAAACGGCAATACGGTTTGGCGGCAAACTTACTGTATCAAATGTAGTGACAGCACAACAGTTCATTATACAGGACATTCATATGTGTTTTCTCCGGGTCCACATGGTAATCAAAAGAAAGGAAAAGGGGATTATCGTAGAACCCTACCGTCAGTAATTAACCAAATGAAGACAGACACAATTGTTGGCGAGAAGGCACCATCTAAGGTCTATTTGGATATGATTACGGACAAGGTATCGGGTCCATACCAAGGCGTGACTAACCCACTTCTCGGGCCTTTCCGGCAGAGTTCGGAAAAACACCTCGAATGTATTACCTAGGCGGCCATGACAACCCCCCTTTTTATAAAACTTGATATAAATACAGCTTATTTTACGATTTCTTGAGATGTGAGCTAAACTTATCTAAATTCAAAGATATATCCTAAAATATACCACAGAAAAGACATACCGATACTTACATTAATGGGAAGCGACTCAATTTTGTATAAAATTCTTACATCCGGTAATGTTAATAAATTCGAAGTGTTTTTCCGAGCCTGCTGGAAAGGCCCGAGAAGTTGCGATTGGTGACTAACCCTTGGAATCTGAACCAAGTGAAAATGGCCGCAAAGCAGATAAAAACCAAACGTAGAATTTCCCACGATCAGCTGTACAATTCCCTTCAACTGGCATATCAGATAGATGGCTTTGTTCACGAAATTACTGTTTTCCCTGACTTGGCAATTGTATTTGGATCAACGGAAATTATTCAGGAAGTAAACAAACTGCTGAAGATCAAATCAGATAAGCATGTCTTATGACACAACTTTTGAACTTGGGGATTTCTACCTCTCCATTCTAGTTTCCAAATACTTATTATTTAGGGGTGGAAAGACTGTTCCTGTAGCCTTTCATGATACATGATAGAAAGTCTGAACATCTTCATGACAACTTTTGGAGTAAAATCAAATCACTGATGCCAAACATAGTAGATGAAAGAAACGTCTTAGTGGTCGACAGAGAAATGCTTATCAGAATGTTTTATCTGAGGTTCTACCTAACCTGAAATTAATATTATCCTGAAACCATATCAGAGGGATCTTATTTATAAGCTGAAAAAGAGCGGGGCCAAGTCTGACGATCTCACTGTTTACTCTTGCCAGTTGGAACAGCTACTACAAGCAGAAGACGAAAATCAATTTGATGCGATGTATACAGAATTTTCTGAAATATGGAGTTTGCCTGTTTACGACTATATCAGCGAAATGAAAGAAGTTCTGAAAACTAGAGCCTGTTAATGGGTGCTTGAAGAATACGAAATATATGATCCTTCTTTAGAGTAACAAACAACACCTGCGAGAGCTTAAACACTACTTTTAAAAGAATTATGTCATAAAAGGAAGCTCCTATAGACGCAATGTTACTTTCCATTTACTATTTGCAAGGCTTCTTCAAATATGAAATCCTGAGAGGGAAATGCAGTCTTGGACACAACAGAAGAAAATGACCAGAAATCAACAAGTCCAAAAACAGAGGTCTCTGGCTTTTTAGGCGATACGGGACAACAAAGTTCATCTCCAAACGTCTGCCAAGAGTTTTGTTGTTGAGGGGACTCGTGGAGACAAATATGCCGTAACAACGTACCCAAAAGAATCTTGTCAATGTGAGGCTTTGGGAACTTGCTGTCATATAATCGCTGCAAAGTTGCGTTGAAGATTGCAAGGGAAAAAAGTTTACAATTTAACGCAGTTGCACCGTAACCATATAAAAAAGCCCAACAAAAAAAAGACCTTTTGACGACAACTTTGCACAAACTATAATCAATGCGGCTCCCAATTCATGTATTGAGAGCAAGATCGAAATTTCGGACATACAAACACTTCCCGTTTCTAGTATGCCACGCTCAGCTCTCAAGCGTCCTCGTGTTGCAAACAGTGTCGGAAAAACGTCGTCAAAAAGATTACGGTTTGACCCTTTAATCAATATCGACACCAAAGATGACGATGAAAACATTGAAATGGAAACGGAAAATGTACAACTAACTAAACCAACAAATGAAGACAATGACGAGGTCATTAATGAGCGCAGTGAAATTGTGTAGATTGTAGGGTGTTTGCCCTCGCATTTCTAAAAATGTTCTGCCCTCTCAAAAAATTAAGACATGCCAATTAACACCACCTTGGACACGCCAAAGATGATAGAACATTTGTATCACTGTATAGAGAGTGGAAATATGACGCCATTTTCCAAAAGAAGAGCTACAAACCCTCCTAGGCACATGAGTGTCAACAAAGAAATGAAGATTTCAATATTAAAAACTGTGCTGGAGAATGTTCTTTGCCAGATTTATTTGACAGTATGACATCATGTGACGCGTGTGACAAATGGTACCACAACTTTTGTGTGAATTTTGTGGGAAAATACTCTACAAGCTTTTCTTCGTGCTGTGGCTGCGAGAAATAAGTCATTAACTCTATGTTAACATCAGACCGGATCTACATTGTATATATGTTTCAATAATTATTTTAATACAATTTATATTAATTTTACTAAGTGCTCGTAATATATAAGATGACTACCTTTTGGACAATTGTGCTGTCAACACATAAATATCAACAATGATATCAACACCTTTGTATGTATATACTGTAAACTGCCTTAACAAATGTATTTTACTATTTTTCCAACATTAAAATGGTTCCTTATAAAGGAGGCCTCCACGTGACAAGAGCTGGCAACGGTATGTCATTACTAGTATATACCGGCTAACAACCTTTACTGATCCGTTATGCGAAGTTGTAAATATTACTTCTGCTGGGCTTTCGATGTTGCTTTTTTGTTTCTTGTGAACTGCGATGTCCCGCTAAGAAAGGTATTAACAGTTACTTTTTGGGTGGAAAATGACTAATTTATTAAAAAAACAATGTTTGATGTAAAAATGTAATATATGTATTTTTAGAAATATGTTTATTCAATATGTAAACAAAGGCAAAACAAAAACCGAAAATTGAATATCATGCCGATTTCTCGGGACTACATTTACACTCTGATCGAAGGATTAAAAGCGATTTCAAACTTATTAGAATATTTTGTGAAGCAGAAATAATGCAATCGACTAATACGGTAACCTTAGATATTTAAATAATGGTTTTTAAAAAAAAACCAACTGGAAGCGAAAAGAAATTTGGGACATATGTCCGGAACATCTACTTTTACACACACCCAGAGAAAAGATGGTAAAAAAAATGGCAATAGATAGTATGATGGGCCATACTTTTTTATTTTCTGTTTATCGGGAATTTTTTCAAAACATTTGGGTCGAAAGGCCGAAATAAAAGAAAAGTTCAAAATGTGTCGAGTCGAGACCAAAATTAATATAAAATTCAGAAGAATGTTGCATTTTTTTTCCACACACAAGAAAAAAAATTTAAAAGCACACTTTAAAACCTCATTTATTCATTTATTTCGATTTCTGAAGTTATTTACCAACAGACATATTCAGTGGTCTTCTAATTAACATTACTGTACCCTACATCAAACATAATGTCGATTTTTTCTTGGCATTCCGTGAACAAATTGTTTTCCTAACAGAGGACAACCATGGCAGATTGGTCGAACAATGGCAAAATCTTCTTGAAGTTTCCGGTTTTCCCTATGAAATATAAGCATGAAAATAATGAAATAGTAAATGGCAAAATAAAGAAAAATATACATCAATAATTTAATTCATTTGTAACCTTTGATTCCTGAATAATGCTGTGTGTCAATTGGTAAGGACAGGCAATGTTTTGTCTGCATAGTATGACATCTTGATACTGACCACCTGCAAACAAAGGGTTCCCACAGATGTAGAGTAGTTCCTCTTATACACGTTCCCCTGCATTTTCCTCTGCTTGCATAGATGACTACCCTCTTTCCACACTCTGTGCACACTACAAACCTTCTCACTTTTGCTGTAAAATATCACAAGAGACATCGCTACAATTTATCAATTCAAAATTCAACAAAATAAAAAGGAAAAATTAATATAATATACTGCCAACAAAAAACAGCTATAAATTTATTGTCTCTCTCTGATAATTCATCATGTTTCCCTTTCAGACTTGGTCTACTTGCGTCATTATATTAAGTTTATACAGGTCCTGTAAGTCTTTGTACTGACCATTTTCATCCTGTTTGGGATCTGGCACAAAATGAAGACCATGGAAGACTTCATTTTGGAGGATTGAGCACACAATTGCCACAGTTGCCTGCATTACACTAATACCGGTAAAATGTTTTCAAATCAGAGTTGCAATATAATAAGTAGGATAAAAACTATGTGTAGTATGTGCAAAGTCCAAAAAACCATGCATGGTAGTAATTATTTGCAATAACGTAAATTTTAATTTGTAAAAATCATCTTAGATGGCAAATTTGACAAGTTGGCATCACACTGAATATTCTCATCCAGCACTCTCAACATTTCCACCAAAGGCAAGCATGCATCTCTTCTTGGTTAGCTAGTTCTGAAAGGCTAACTTTCCTGCACACACTATCGTATTCAAGTCAAGAGGTATGAACTCTAGTCGAGCACAAAGTTTCACACTCTTGTATATTGTGCTGTGGTCTGGTCCACCATCAGTGTAACGAATGAGAACTGGAGTTTGCAGGTTCATCCGAATAATACTTTCGCATCTACATGCAAGACACATTTTCCGTAGAATGTCGCAGTGGAGATGAGGCTTGCAACACCTTGGGTGTATTCGTTTGGTCGATTGGAGAGCTGCAAGAATAATCCTCATTTGCTCGTTTGCAGTATGGAGATCTCCGGTAGATCTCAATTTTCTACTTTCTAAATAGCAAGTAGACGCTGGAGATATCCTGGACAAGTTTTGGAGGAAGCAAACGAATACACCCCATGTCTTTCACGGTAACGTAGAGAAGTCCATTATAAAGGAGTGCTTGGGATTTTTTTGTATGTCGTATAATGAAGCACACAGACGTAATTATCCCACTTACATGGAAGTCATGATCCAATGCTACAACCTTCATGCATCCCCCTACTGAACATTTTTGGAATCTTGGACACCCGACAGCGGACTGCGAACTTTTGAGTTGAGGGGACATGTCAAAAACGAAAGTTAAAGAATATATTATGTATTAACGATTTTTGTTATTGAACTTGATTTTTGACTACGGGTACGTTAAATTCATTTTGTTTTTATAAGTAGGATTTATAAGCCTGTAGTTTTCTTTCAATTGTATATTATAATATATTTCTACGATTAATTTTACGTAATTTAATGTAGTTTCAATATATAATATTTTCTATGTTTTCTAAGTAATCTCAAGATATTCAGTAGTGATACTTGACGACATAATTGACCGAAACGTTCTCAAAATTTAAATATACCGAAAAATTGTTTATATACAATGTAGCCAGTGAATGAACTGTTTAAAGCCTTTTTTAAAGAAATTTGAAAAGAATAAACAAGAAAATAGTTCTTCAGATAGTAATTCAACTTAATTAGACTCGTCAGAGTCCATCCCAAGGGCTTTGAGAAGCTTTGGTACTTTACTTGTAATAAATACATTATACGCTTCTTGATTTTCGCGCATAATGCAAAGAAGTGGCCGTTTGCGAATTTCTTTTTGAGACTATGATGCAGATTTAGATTGAACGGTTGTTGACAGATAGACAAGTTATGGATGTAGATCCAGACGGACCAGGCGTAGATAAATATCCAGACGTACTGGTCGTAGATAGAGATCCAGTCGTATCGGGCAAAGATGAGGATCTAGGCATACCGGGCAAAGATGAGGATCTAGACGGACCAGGCATAGATGCAGATCAAGACGGACAGGGCGTGGACTAACCAGACATTTCAGGTGTATTTCGGCTCATCCAAATCCTCTTTGGAAAACGACAGATCTCGCATCATTTGAGATCTCGCATCAACTTCCCTCAAATCACTAGTCGTACGTGCCCCTGCTTTTTTTTTATATGCGCATGAAGGTTGTGCTGATTTAATTTCTATATTCCTGACCTTCTATTCATTCCTAGAAAAGGAAAATAGTTATCAACTTTATTTCTAAAATCGGGGCTGTTTAAATATTATATGAACATGTATTAAGAAATAATTTTCAACATAACAATGATTTTTTTTTTCTGAAAACAATATATTAACTACGTGATAATGATATTCTTATTCTGACAGAAACACTAAATAATCTTACGACACAATCATGCATCAAACGTACGTCTACGAGATTGATTTCCAGTACTTTAAAACGGTGTACGATTGAAAATAGAAATTGTTTTTGTTAAGGAAGTTTTATAATTATGATATCTTGCCAACTGATTAAAGATAGTACACGTATTGATCAAGTAAAAATTGTTTATAAATTTACCTGAGATGCCGTGTACCCAGATTGCAAAAAATCCACTAATTGAAACAAAAATCCCATTTCATAAACTATTATGTATCTTATTATATCGTTCTATTTTAGCTGGTACTGAAATTATGTTTCACCTGGTAATAAAATTCTGTGGATTTTTACATTGAAATATATAGTGAAAACCTTTAAAACACCTTTCTCTCTAAACTATCTGGCCTGAAATTTAAAGCTGAAAACTGTATGGAAGGAGGTTGTGTTCAAATCTTGTAGAATTGGTCCCCGGGGGTATGGTGTAATCATAATGGGGAATCAAATTTAACATAGTAAAAAATCTAAAAATCTTTTTCTCAAGAACTCGAATGCTATAATTTTTCATACTTTACTACAGCTATATGAAGCATGCTGAGGGACATGTTTTTGAATTGATTCTCAAATTACCAACGCTGACCACTGGACAATTCTTGGACCCGAAAAGGATTTCAAAGTTTAACATAGAAAAACATATAACTATTTTTTTTTTTTTTATAAAAGATCTCCTTGAAAACTGCAATGCTACTTTATGTGATATAACTATGCAAACATCCTCTAGATAAGTGTAGCTTCTAATGTGTTACCATTACTGGGCCTAAGTAAAAAAGTAAAAAAGAGGTTAAAAGTTTATACTGGAATATAGTTTAGGTTTTAAATTTTTTAAACTATGACCCCAAAAAATAATAGTGGGGTCTCTGGAGCGGTTCAAAAATTAGCATAGGAATATATGTAAAATCTGTAATAAGTATTCTTTTTTATTAAATGCAATGCTACAATTTATTATATTATGTACTAAAGCATCATAATATATTTTTATCTAAATATTTGAAACAACGATCATTGAAAAAAACATAATTATATTTTGTATTTGATTTCATAAGGCTAATTTGATCCAAATATATCCAATATTGATGCTTAAGTGAGTGATGTGGCCCCTGTTGCCTCTTGTTTTATCATATAAGTAAAATTTTGTAATGGCGACCCGACGAACCTGAAAAAAATGTAATACTAGTAAATGAAATTGGCACCCACGAATTCAAATGATTATACAGAAAACTGCTGGACGTCATTGTGTGTGTGTGTGTGTGTGTGTGTGTGTGTGTAAAAATGTTCTTTTCATGTTTATCCCAATTATCGATCTGAAATGATAAATGAGTTTAAACAAACTGAGGAATTGTAAAAAATATTTGAGAATTTCCTCGAGTTTGCTTTACACATACCGTTGTCTTTGCACATAGTAATCAAATAGAGAAATGCTTAAGGTTTTTATTATCATACATTTAGTTAGTTTTTGTTTACGTATGTAAAGACGAAGAAATTAATCGAACCTAAATCTTCGAACAATCCATTTTGTCAACTCAAACCCTGAATTCAAATGAACCTCTTTGGTCACCCTTTGCGACTATTGTGCGTCTGTAATCTTATCACATTTTCGACTTTTTTCTCCAATAACTTAGACGATTCCACTTGGCAAACTTGTCATCAGACAAAATTGAGTCAAGTGAGTTCGACAGTCATTGAACCTGTCATCGATATCCTCTCAAAATATTCGCTCAACTGATACAGAAAACTAAGTGTGGAGTCAAGAGGTTAATCTTTTATTGAGATATTTGCGTCTCGCCACACGTTTATCTAAGTTTGGAGTTCATGAACCTGCTGCTTTTTACGTTAATGAAAGGTAGAAGTTACCAGGAACCATTATTGCTTTGATTACAGTGTATGTGTTCTAGTCCACATTTTGCCAATTATATATTTGTCGTTCGATGTGAATTTATGAAGACAACCCTCAGGCTGATGCTTTTTTTTTCTTCAAAAACATGCACACATATACTAGTTGACGTAATTCATCAAAAGTTAGTACACTAACCGATTTCAGATGTGCTCAAACTATTTATCACGTTAATAAATTGCATTATTCATCCGAAAACAGATCTCTACATAGCATGATCAAACGTTTCTTTTAATTTAAAACAAATTCATTTTGTAATTGTATAATCTAAAAAATATATACATATCAAAAAACTTTCAACAAGTATAAAATTTCTCATTTTCAAAAATTGTCAAAAACTTGCATCAGCGTTTTTATTCAGTGGCATTTTTATAATAGTAACAGGCTCGGAGAAAGTGTGTATCGTAGCCTGAACGGTTAGAATCTATCAGATTTCGGGAGTCCCGATTGGGATTGTAGAAGTGGTTGCATGACTTGAATCTAAGTGTGATTTTGCGTCCATGTTTTTTAAGGATTGCCACTAGAGAAATATCTTTATCAATCCTACTTGATAAAAATGAAGTGTTACATTTGATAATTAAAACAAAAATGTGTTTTTATTTATTGCTTTACAGGACGCGCTATTTTGAACACTAGACATATTCCATCTCAAAGATGTGCAAGTGCAAACGCCTCCGAATAAAAAAGCATATGAATAATTTATTGATATTATCTAATATATATACTGAAAATAGAAAAAAAGAGCTAGTATTGATATTTTTACCGTGAAATTGTACTAAATCGGGCATTATTGCATCCATTTTAGTACTAAATTAACAGCATAGCACTTGAGACTGCCCTAAGACGTAAAGGCTCTTTAATCCGTGTCCATTTCCGTTTTATAAAACATTAATATCCAACAAAATAGCAAAAGATATAACTTCCACGTTTAACATTCAAATGACTTATAATCTGATTTTCTTTCTTTATTTTGAATTAAAAATGACACGAACAGATAGCCATTGGTCAAGAAAGAAAATGCGTTGTCATTATCAAATAGATATTCTTGTTTACATCGATATTGATTCTTCAGATTCTAGAATAAGCTATGTGTTTTAAAATTCGAAATACGATTTACAATTCCTTTTTTTAATTTTAGAAACATCGATATATTTTGTAGTGTACAGAATGTATATAGATTGTTTAAAGCAACTTTATGAGTGGCAAAATCCACAAAACGGAAGCTTTACCTGTAATTGATTATCGATAAGTAAAACTTCAGTGAAAAACCAGATTTGGCTAATTTACTAATATTATTACAGATTTGGGCACCAGCGGCAAAATGTATAAATATATTTTTTTATCACAGTTACTAGAGATTCTGTAGTTTTATTTGCATCTAGGCAAAATGTTCGATATAAAACAAAAAATTGTGAAAGTCAATTCTCTGCAATGTACATAACAGAACAGCTATGTACTTAGTTTGGATCTCATTTGTATCGGCGTCTTTCGGAGTCCTATGCATTGATTGTCGTTTGACAAACGTGGGTGTACTCTTATGTAAAACGTCATCTGTCGTGAATGAAACCATCGCAACAGCTAGCTTATCTGAGAATAGTTCAGGATCTGTAGTAATTCCGGAGTCATTATGTACAAGTCGCTCATGAATGAAACAATGAACTGCACGGATGTTCCACCAATTTTGAATTGTTCAGAGCAAGGAATGCACGAACTACAATTTTCTTTGACATGGGTTATTACGCTATCATGTCTTTACGCCGCGACAACAATTTTCTCGGTTTTTGGAAATGTAATGGTCATTTTAGTTTTCTTCAAAGGTAGACAATCTAAAACCGACCTACGGCCCTATCTCGTGAATTTAGCGGTTGCAGATTTGATAATGGCAGTGTTTTGCATGCCGTTCACATTTGGTGATGTAGTCTTTAGGTCCTGGATATTTTCTGACCCCATGTGCCCAATTGTTATATTCATGCAAACCTTATCTGTGTCGGCTAGTGTCTTTATAAATGTTGCAATCGGGATTGACCGACTTTTAGTTGTGTTGTACCCATTAAAATGCAAGCGGTCCAAATCTCGGACTAAACTGGTTCTTCTGTTCATCTGGCTCATGTCTCTTATTTTGGCATGCATGGTGGCCCCGGTTGGAAAGGTAAAACTCGACGGAGAAAGATACCAGTGCCAAGAGGTTTGGCCGAGCAGCCGACATAACCAAATCTTTACTATTTTGATATTTGTCTTGACCTATGCTTTACCTCTGTTGGTTCTGATCATTTCCTACTCCATTGTCGGCATATTTCTATGGAGGAGGACATCGCCCGGCAACAGGGATCACGTGCGAGACCTTATGCAGCTGCGGGCAAAAGTAAAGGTAAATAATGTTCGTGCTTTCTTCATACTTTTATTTGTAAACTACATGAAAAGCGGTTATTTTCTGTATATAAAGTAATTTTTAATCAAAAACTACAAAACAGGAAGTTGATTGTTGTGTCACTTTAAACAAATGAGTCATTGTAGTCGGTAATATTTGTTATGATGTCATTTTAACTAACCTGATTCCTATTTTTTTTCCCCCTCAGGCTAAGGCATATATTGATAGTGCTTTAATTATTTATTGCTTTTACACATATTACCCCGAATTCGTACAGTTCTGTGATATGTTCACGTATGAAAAGAAACTCCAGTTGACAAATCACTGCTTCATTATTGTTCTCATTTTATTTTTTGTTAATTTTTTTCATTAAATGGTAACAAATTAGCGTGTTCTAAGTTTTAAGTTCGTAGAAATGTACTTTTCAGTAAATGTCAAGTTTAGTACTTAAAGAGAAATCAATAATATGTTGCTTCAGTATTTTATTTTATTTGACTATTCTCAGATGAGCAATTTGCTTTGCGGCAGAAGAATTTTTAAGGGGAAATTCAATTTTAACCCATTAAAAAACAAAATCAATGATTCATTTCCACCATAATTTTTTTTGTTTGTGCTCGAGTAGCTTTTGATCAAATATTAGTGACAGATATGCTGACAGAACTGCATCAGATTGATTAAAACGGGCATTGACTGCCATATGTTGAATTTGGAGGCCGTAGGAATTAAACATCACAAGATTTTCAAGTTTTATTTTCGCTGAATTACCAACGATTTAATTGAAACAAAGGACAAAAATTAATTTTTATTTTTACAAGATACAGTATTTTGATACAGGACATTGGCACACAGATCAGCAAAATTGTTTTACAAGACTAGAAGTACGATTTTCATGCAATGAAGCTATGAATTTTAAGATATGATATTCTTTAAATGGGTTAACAGTACTGTACCACGTCGAAATTTAATTAAGCCTGAGGGTTTTTCTTTATTAAATACCGGTACATATCATATTAAACACTACACACTACATGCGCTAAAAATCAAATTTATCGAAAGATGAAAAAAGAGATGGTGGCGGAAGTCTCTTGATTAGGAGAAAGAAATCAGCTGAACCAACATCTCACGTTTTTCCGAAATAGATTACATCTGAACAAAGAAATCAGAAACCAAGCACCGTCAACGTAAAACCAAGGATATTAATAACCGCCCTCCGGAAAATGACCAATTAATTAAGATGCCTCAAAAAGTTTCTCCAATCAGAAAATTGGTAAATTTTGAAAGATATTATTTAGTTAAATTTTATTTTGTTAAGCTAAGGAGGCTGATTGTCAAGAGAAAAAGTCCATTATGTCAGTCATTTTGTAAGCAAGGATCAATACAATAATGTAGAAATGTAGTAATAGGTGATATTGAATGATATATCTTGTGTTCAGGTCGTCCCTGTAGATGTTTATTTCAGTTTCGCACAAAAATATTTCATCATATGCATTGGTCTGACGTTGTCTTTGAGACATATATCGTTTGAAAAAAAAAGTGTTGCGGCGGCCCGCAAGGAATTTTACATTTTGATATATATAGATTATTACGAATGTGGAAATTTTATCAGTGAAAAACCATTAAGAACTTAAGATTTATTTGAGTAAATGACGATTATTTTTGCATTTTTTTTTCATTTTGATTTCATAACGTGTCTTTAATTTAATGATGAATTGACAAACGCAGTTAAATTGCTTTTGAAAAGGGAGTAAAGCCGGGTGGTTTTTACATACTTCAATTGGTTTATCCGAGCTGCATTAAAAGACTACTAGTGAAACATTTTATTACATCGTGTAATATTTGTTAAGCTAGAACAACAGTCACTATATAGGCCTATATGCAATGGTGTTGACGTTATTTTAGCCTTAAACAGATTAAACGCTAAATTAAGATCATGCTTTCTGGTTAATACGGGACTATCCTTTTTGAACTTACTCTGGGTCAATCCCTTGCTTTGAGCTATGATTTCAAAGAATCCTTACTACTGTTCTAATCAAATTTGTTTTCACACGAAAATCTGCTATTAACATTTTGAATCACGCGTTTAAGCAATTTGGAAGAGAAAATGGTAAAGAAAACCTTTTTTTTTGTAATAAGATTACATTTTTTGCAAAACATACCAAATATATGTGAGTTACTAAAATCAGGTATATATGATTCATCTATATTATCTTGTTTTTTAAAAGTCAAATGAGTTGATATATTTTATGAAGTAGATCTACAACGTCGTATAAATCTTAATTATAATTTATAAATAATATTTCCATCTATTCCGTCCACCAAAAACCAACCAACAAAACCATTACAAGTTGGATCAGTGACACTTTCATTGATATGTTCACGTATATGAACAACGGGCCGAATCACCAACGGGCATATAAACTATCGTTTGTACAACATTTGTTAAACTAAAATGTTTTTTTAATTTCCTATTACTGATTTAAACTTCTAAGAATTCTAAACGAGAGGACTATTTAGAGTTCTAGAAGAAACTTATTTAGCTTCCAAAACCTTCTTCTTGAACACTGCCTTGTAGATTCCGAAACCTTTGCACTAACGTCAGAAGAATGAACCTTAGAACTTTTGAAACCGTGTCTTAAATGATTCACACAGAAGCCATTTCCCATATCTGAACCGAAGGCTTTTCTGAACACCATTTGTCCGGCGGATGACCATCCAATAACGATGAGGCTAAAACGTATATGTCTGTGGGAAGGGGAAGTGAATTTGAAAAAGTTTCAAGATAAAATCACAATGTCATCCCACCTCGAGGTTTCCTTGGTAAAAAAAAAAAACCCTACTATTGTTTGGAGTGTGTAAAAATTAAAAAAAAATAATAATAAAATCGTGCGTTGCTGTGTGTTTAAAACAAAGATGGGTGAAAAGTGGTATCACATTTAAAAAAAATATTCACACAGCAGGTAAGTAACTTGACCCAGTTCAGGAGATTTGTCGTCCGAATATTTTCTTGTAAACTTTACCTTACAATTGAGGTCATGTGGAAAGCTTATTTCCAAGACGTTGTTCTCCTTTGGTTTTTATCTTGCCTTTGGAAATGCAATATTTTAATAGCCTGGTAAACAAGTATTCATGTTACACACTTGTACATACACAGTCAATAATTCATTCATGTGTCACGACTTTTTGAATATTGCATTGAGCATTTCCCTGTGGCTCCACTATATCGACTTTAAAAAAATCTCTCAAATAGAATTGAATATATTAAATTCCAAAACAAGTTTAATCAATGCTATGAAAATTTTGAATGTTTTTAGTCTTTTTAACCCGTAAATCTTTTTGAGCTACAAATTTTTTTCTACCAGATTATTTAGATTTTATTTATTAACTATTAAACTTGAAAATTTATGATTCCTTTACATGAAAGAATTATATATATATATATATATATATATATATATATCTCAAGGCCCTTAAACATCTTATGTTTTGAGGGACAAAAAATAAAATTGAAAGTACCTGACTGATGAAGCGACGTACATGAAAATCTGAAATAGATTTATGAAAGTAATGTATTTTGAAAATACTTCATGAGTAAGATTGTAGTAATTTTTAATTTTTCTGCATATAGACTCATTTAATCTTAATCATAGGAAGTTAATAAACTTTAATGTCAGATTGAAGATTCATTTCTGAACTTCTAATATACTGCACATAAATTATAATGAAAGCATTTAAACCAAGTTAACAAGATGCCCTTGGTGCGTAATGCCTGTAATGTCTTACTTCCTAAGAATCAAATTGCAATCCATTAAAATTGAACAAATTTCAAATGCACAAGATCTAGAGATGGCACTCAATTTTTCTATGACACTAAGTGAGGATCTGAACCCCTAAATCATTACTCACCATCTGTCTAATCACTTTTCCCCAATCAATTTTAGAACAGAAGCTCCACCTAAAATCAAACAAAGATATGTATTTTTTGTCGATGAAAATAAATTATTATTTGTAACTATTGAAATAATGATAAACGATAATGATCACTGTTATGTAACAATTTATTCATAATTGCATTTAATAATTCAATCAAGCTTGACAGGTTGCGATATCAGAATCAATGAACAACGTTATGTCGTAAATACATGTAAAGCTTGCCGACGGAAACTTGTTTCACCCTGAATCCGAGAACTTCAGGCTCCCCTGTTGGTGATATCATTTCATGTATATAAGCGACTCTGAGGTAATGATGGAATATGTCATTATTGATTGATATACATGAATAGTTGACGCTCTGATAAAGCGGGCTGTAATGTCGAAAGTTGGCAGACATAAAAGTTAATTTTGCAGTGCAATGATGAGTTGGGTCGATAATTTTCAGATTTTTCCTTCCTATTCCAATTAGATCTTGCACGCAGAGATTTTTTGATTAACTTTCATTTTCAGTTTCATTTAAATTCGTCGTCGATCAATTTTATCTTTTTATGAAAGTTATGAACATTTAAGAATTTCTTATTTACTTTTTTCTCCTTTTTCTCTTAGAGAACTGAATTCCTAAATTGAAATCTGTCTTTACTTTTTTCCAATAATAACTAAACCATATTGCGACATATATATTTCAATTTTAAAAGGCATAGTCATGTTTTGTACATGTACCTATATAATTTTTTATTTATTATGATTAAGAATTCAATTGTTTTCCGCTGTCTGCGTTAGTTTTTTTAGTTCTGTATAAAATACCCCAAATAGTTGAACAATGTTAAAGGGCGGAATATTTTTCAATTTGTAAATAAAACTTCCAATCGGGACGTGTACCATATTGAAATTTTAATATGTCAAATGGAACATCAAATATAAAAAATCCGGGAAACATGCATCTGAATCAGCCTAATACAATCAATTCTAAACATAATACAACCATAACAAAAAGTAATCTACAACGTTATTTGCATGTCATATTTAAAAGCACGCACTCTATTATTGTGTTTTTGGAGTGTTCGAGTGGGAACTTTTACCGATTAAATGCATGTAATGAATTAAAAAGCGTCGCTATAATAGATTGCTGAGTATGCTTTTATTCTAATTGTGAGATACACTGATAAATGGCAGTTCGTAGGCCCGCAATTAAGTTTCTCTATTCATTAATGAAAAAAAATGACAAATCAATTTATCGCCACAGTTATTCCGGTGGAAAAAACGCTATAGTACAACCCTTTGTACTTTTGGAAGGAAGGAATCCGGGACAGTTGATTAGAAAAGAGTTCCACGCTCTCAAAAAATCACAATCTAGCTTGTTCTTAAAAGATATAATAGTCTTGCATGTGTGCTAATTGAAAATAACATTAGAAATAACTTTGGGGGCAGGGGGCATGCATTTCAAAAAAAAAAAAATCCATTCTCATATTCGAACACGGGATCTGCTTGTCAGTAGTCTGACGCATTTTAACGACCATCGTTTTTGACCCAACGATGTATCGTGAGGAAAACTTTTTTT
>WFKH01007768.1:27721424-27750747 GCA_016163765.1 Magallana hongkongensis
CGGATCCTACTGTGTGCGTTTCAAATAAATTTTGTTCTACAAAAAAATCAAACTGCACTGTGTTAAATCTGCGCTCGGTCCAACGGTCACACCGTTTACATATTAATGCCTAATAGTATGCAATTTTCAAAATCGTTTATTTCAAAGCACAACTTCCTCTCAATTTTCATTCTTAATTTGTAATGGCAATTCTTTCCAAAGTCATCCCCAAAATGATACAATATATTTGAAATTTAACTTATTTGCATGTATAGCGTTTTGTAACAAGCTAGCAATCAAAAGCAATGCATGGACGTAATTCAAATAGAATTTTATTGTCTATTTTAATGAATGTTTTATTATGTTCAAGTTAAAAACACAGCAGCTGACCATCATTATAATTTCATGTTTTCTCTTTGGAGCTATTTTAAATTAATATTCCTACTAGTGATTCAAGATAAAGTACGTTGTGTAGTCATGCGAATTGCCAGTGTTCATCACCTTATTCAAAGTTTTTATTTGTTTCTGTTTTATCTTGGGCAGTAGATTAAAATATATAAAATTTTCATTAAAAATTTGAATGAAGAGGGAGAGACTTTATGCAAATAAAATAAATCAAATCTGTTTTTGAAGTTGTTCGTCTAGGCCAGTAATAATGCATATTTAAATAGAGGCTGATAATTGTCTTCTGGTTTGCTTTAGTTTCGTTTTGATTCTTTTAGAACAATGGCATCATAATTCAAACAAACGGTTTAGTGGATGAAAGCTCATTATCCCCAATGTCAGTTTAATTTTTTTTTCCTGACACTAGATAGTCAGAGTGAAGATTAAAAAAATATTTCTCAGGAGTATGGCACGTCTGCTTGCATCCATTGTTTCGTTTGCTTGATGGTAATTTACGATCGGGCTTGTGTTTCTTGCTCTTAAAAGACTTACAAGCTTCTGTTTCAAGAATAGATGCACAATTTCTCGACGGACCACTGCAGAGTGCGCTTGTATTGGATACTCTTTCTTTTAATGGTCGAAAAAATTTTAATCAAATAAGATACATGTAAACGTAAGAATGACAACTCTTTCACGAAAAGTACTATTAAAGGCAATCAAAATTCTTTAAGAAAAAAATAATGTATTTCTATATTTCGTCTTTATTCTTTGAATTTCTTCAATATGTTCAGCATTTAAAATATTAAAATGTATTATCATTTCAAAGTACGTTAGGAAAAGAAAAGAATCGCAAAAAAAAAAACCAAAAAAGCCCAACAAATATTATTACACTAAATTCTTAATATCTATTGTGAAATATAATTTTTATTGGAAATTAAAACAAGTCATTAACGTGACATTATTTATAATAAATATCACAGTTGTTTGATTCCAAATATTTTATCTTAACTTTTTAAGTTTTGTTTTCATGAAAGATTAAATACTGAGATATTATGTATGGCCTCTGTAATCCTTAAATGTCGAATATAGTAACTGTTATAAATCGCTCTTTATTATTATCTCTCTATCTATCTATCTATCTATAGATAGATAGATAGATAGATAGATAGAGAGAGAGAGAGAGAGAGAGAGAGAGAGAGAGAGAGAGAGAGAGAAATAAATGGATAGAAAACGATATGGGAATTTTTTGAAGGAAAAAATAAAGAAAAGAAACATTTTTGTATGTTTTTAAGGATCGACTTATTTCTCAGATTTCCTTCCCGCCAATAAAAAGGATTGGCAAATTAATCTGTTACAGGATTTTATTCGAATAAGACAACCATTCCTGTGACACTTAAGGTCATATATCACCCTAATCCCAAGGCATTTGTCAATAATCACAATTGAATATCCAGATCTGGGCAAGCTACTGTTGATAACGTTCAATAATTAGCTACATTTCGTCCACGACGTGCGTTAGCCGGAGTGTCCGCTTACAAAGTGTAAAAGTTCACTTGTGCGATTCTAACACAAGGGCATGGCAATTCTTGTCTATAATGCGTGATAGCGATTTATTTACATTACACATTAATCGGGCGATAATATTCTGCTGTATGGGATGGAGGTAAAGAAATATAAATTTCTTTTAACCGTGCTCGTGATCGCAGTGAGAGATAAAATGAAGTCACGAATGAACCCGACCTATATAAGCATCATCTTCCTTGTTTGTTCTGCTTTCGTTGCGGATCGGTCAGGCAAAATCGGGCCCATGTGCCTCAACTACGCATGTGCATTCGACTTCAATGAAATCCGGGTCGCGTTCAATATTTGGTAATTTATCGAACATTAGTTTAATTTAAGTAAACGACCTCATTTATTTTTTACAATTCCCACATCGTTACATTTAGATATCGGTATTGATTCCGGCACTTTGCGAACTATAATAGGATCAACTTTTTTGCTCAACTCTCAGGTGAGCAATCTATTCTCCTTTTCCCCAAAAGAGCAATATTCTTGATTGTTCTGCATATTTCTTTTTATTTCTCGTCTAGAGATCAAATGGTGTGCTTGGAAGTTTGATATAGATTATAGATGTTCAATTCAGGAAAAAAGACACACTTTTTCGACGCTTAGATCTATATATCAAATTCCACAAATCCTTCATCAAACCCACAGTGAGCAAACCCTTGATCAAACCTATTCACCATTTACTTTTTTTTTAATTTGTATTTTTTGAACACACAGATATATGCATAATTGTATAAATATATTAAATTTGTTTATGTTCTTTATTATCACCTCTTATACACCTTTCATTCCAAACTCATTCACCAAAAAAGGTACAATTACATATGTATATATAATTAGGCAAGAGGTTGTTTTAATCTTACATATTATATATTGACTTATACAATTAAAAATCTATGATACATTCCGAAGATGACCAACATTTTTCAAATCGAGAAAGCTGAAATTTTTTGAACTGATACATATTTTTCTACTTTGTATTTAAAACTGATATGATGCAGTAGCTCAGCAAAATTTGGAATCTTATTCTGTTTCAAACATACAAATATGTATTGTTTTGTACTTAATATAATAAGGTTCACAGCCATGCTATCATCGTTTTTTATATTCTCACCAAATAGTACATTATTACCTTTTTGTTGTCTTTCTATATATACACATGCTTAGATTGTTCCACAATGGTAATATTTTTTTCACAACTTAAATTCACCATTTACTTTAGTCATGGTCCCAAATCATGAATGTGGTTGTTGTTTACATGTAAAGCACAGTCAAAGCAGCGTATAGGATAACTCGTTATCAAGGAACGCTTTTAGGGCAAAGAAATCTTTACATAGCAATTTTAACTGGTAAAATAAATAACACATATATGTATTTCTGTACGCTTTACTTAAAAGTAAGTTTCGAAATAGCGTCTCAATAATTTTGTGAAACGATTCTGCACCGAAGGTAAATTATTGGCACATAGTGTATGCCGGTAGAATAGATACCATTATTTTAGTGCTAAACTATATGAAAATCGCTGCACCTCTTAGCTGCAATAGCTATTCGCTTTCTTAGATTGTTGTCAAAATGAATTGATATCGGTAACACGGTAACAGTGTAGTACAAACAAAATAATCTCTAATATTTGAAGATTCAGCTGTTCCTTTTTCAAAACCTTAGCCTCTTCACCGACATAATTCAAATCCACCCCCTCCTCCCTGAAAAAAAAAAAAAATAGGTTAATCGTGTCGTTCACACTATTGATTCCCATTTGTTGCCAAATATACGACACAACATTGATTAATGACCATTTATCGTTATTCAACTTCGACTCTCTTCCCATTCTCATTCTCTCTCTCTCTCTCTCTCTCTCTCTCTCTCTCCTCTCTCTCTCTCTCTCTCTGGTCTATAGAAAAGCATAAATAGGTTTGAACGGAAAACCAATCCGACACCTCCAATTAAGGGTTCATTTAGAACTGATTTGTCTCTGCAATTTTTCAAGACATATGTCTGTGGTATTTTTGTCTTTCCTATTCTTGCTAGAGCTTCACGTAGTATTAGCTACGGGAAATCGAAATAAATCTTCATCATCTAAATATATTTTGGGGTGATTTTACTCCACAGTTCCAAATAATCATAACCAATTTTGTCTGTGAAAATTATATCCACTTAGGTTCAGTTTATGAGTAATGTTATCAAGGATAAATGTAAGTTATATTATTATAAAAGCAATTTCTCTTTATGACGTTCATCTGCCGGCTGATACAGTTTATATCGCATATTTATTTTCACTTCGAGAGCAGAGATTGGGGACATTGTTTTTTATCCTGTCTATTCTTTTGTCTTTCTTTTTGTTAGTCTGTCTGTGCCAAAACTTATAGTAAAATATTTAGAAAGCCCCAGTCACGCTTCATCAAATAAGGCTAACGTACGTCCGACAGATGGCACAACGGATAGCAATTTTTTTTCCTTCTTGCGAAAGGAACAGGTATCAATGTCAACTATTTTATTTTTATTTATCTGTCTTTTTTTCCCCCCGCTTTCTTTATTTCTATATTCAACCCCATCTTTAACGAAAGAAAATATCTTGAATCAATCACAACCCCCTTTCATTGATCTGCGCTTGTGTACATCATTATTACCAAGATCAATGGAGAGTAACTTGGACAATTGTTTTTACTTCACCGTGTTTAAAGATCATCGACCTTCAATGGCTATAACAAATTGGCTGAAGCATCATCGTTTCCGGTTCCTGAAGAACATGCTCGCTGCCTGCCTCCAAGAGCTTTGTGCGTCGTTCGAATGTTGATGAAGGATCTGAGGGAATCTTTTAGATACAACAACGCATAGTTCAATACCCAAGAGACCCTAGGTTCTAAAAATGCAAAGCAAACTAAGCTGCCGTATCTAAAATATTCGTAGTCCTTTTTAAAGATTTCCATTATAATTATTGAGTTCAATAAAACGGTTTGAAGAAATGATCCAGGATGTTTGCTTTGTTTTATTCAGAGTGGCTGGCAAACAGCTAGTTCTTGGTTCGTTTTTTAAAACCAAATTAGTCACCGCAATACGCTTGATTTCAAATGAATACATGATGCCTTTATTTGAGTACTTCAAGTAGAAAAAAAAACTTCTTCGGGCGTTTTACAACAATTCAATTCATCGACAGGAAAATTTGACCTTTTATTAATCTTCCCAGTTTTACAACTTTTGTTTTTATTTCTTTATTGCAGAACGATCTTGTTGCTCTTGTGTATTCCTGCTTCCCTTGCTGCTGCTGCTGTTTGAGAAGTTACCTTCCTTACAGAAATCAAAGGCTCGGACATATGGCCTCGCGGTATGCCAGTGTTTCCAAGTCGTCGCCATTTAACTCCCATCGTTCGTGGGCAGTGTCATTCAGGTCAAACCAAACCGGAAGTCTGAGTTCAAGACGGTCACGTCAAAGTAGCTCTCATAGACAGACACGTGCCAGTGTAAATTCGAACAAATCTACTCTAAGTGTAAAAAATACCAGGACACTTCTAAATGGCAATAATAAGTAAGGGGCAACTTTGAAGTGTCAAGTACAAAATAATAAAATGAACACTTGGAATGGATGCAAATCTGTTTACATGTTCTTCAAGATGCATAAGAATCTTTTATAAAGGTTTATGTTTGCGGCAAAAGAATCAGTTTTTGTTCTATTAGAAAATAAAACCAGATAAACCTGAATTAAATGATTGGAAAATATTGTTTGTTTATATTCATATGCAAAGAAATTGAAGAAAATTAAATCTGCTTGAAACATACATACAATGCAATTTTTATCAAGGTGTCCACACACCTAAAATATGCGGAACAATTTAATTATTATATAAAAAAAACCTGGAAGAATTTATGCTTATCATATTTTCCGTGTAAATTGAAAACTATTAATCATATCAGAAAGTCGCACCCAAGTAGCCATGGTACATATATTAGGAAATTTAATGTAAATATCGCCTCTAATTTCCGGCATGTGAACCTCACGTAACGGCGGCAGCCACTCCGGAGTTGAATAGTTTTGTCGGTACTATTTATGCAGGTGAATAGAAACATCTAAGAGGCTTTAGAAACTGTTGAGCATAATACATGTTAAAATAAACAAGCAACGGACATAAATCCATTGCAAGTCAAAACAACCAAGTATACTTTGTCTCGTGGTGTTTACGATTAATAGCTATTTTTTGTTCAAAGTGAGCACGCTTGGTTGCTGGTTATTGACAAGGCACCTCTCGCTCGGAAGCTTGGAAGTGGCTTACAACCTGAACAATGATAATAATTAGTATCGTTTACTCTCTGATGGATATATCACGCATTTAACTACGGGGAGGAATGTCTGCTGGTGAGGATAGCATTCTCCTACCGTTCGGGCGAAACTGGTGGTCCCAAACCAGACTATGACTGCTTCATCCCACGTGATCGATGGAGCCTTAACTAGTGATTATAGCTTTGGGGTTTCAATGACAGTACTAAATTTTTTTTACAGTCTCTTTTCTATTTGTGTATATTTTTGTCCATTAATTGTTAATCAGAAGTTAAAGGATTACGTATTTTTCGAGAATTCTTTATTTATCACGGAGACTGATTTTCTCATTCCTTAGAGAGCGCTCGGAGACAAGACAGATGTATTTAGGGGAGGAATGAATTAAGCGCATAATGTGATATCCAGAAGGATTTAAGCTTGCTGCAAATTCAATTCCTACAGAGAAATATGGAATCGACAAATGGTGAAAACTTTACAGCAAATAGTTTTATTAATTTTACCTGTTTAAATGGAACTTTGAACATATCAAAATTGTGTAACGATTCTGGAATCAACTCGTTTCCCTCAACGATTCCGTCGGATGATGAAGATAAGTTATCCATAGATGCCTTAATAGGATTAATATTTCTGTATGCCATAACAACTTTTCTGTCCTTGGGTGGAAATATTTTGGTGGTATTGGTCTTTGTGAAAGGTCGACGTTCCAGAACTGACCTTAGACTCTTCCTTATCAATCTTGCAGCATCCGACTTAATTATGGCAGCCTTTTGTATGCCTTTCACCTTTGCTGACAGCATTATGGGCTACTGGGTGTTTACTGCCCCCTTGTGTCCAATTGTGTTATTTTTTCAAATATTTTCCGTATGTGGAAGTGTATTTACTAATGTTGCAATTGGAATTGATAGGTTTATGGCGGTCTCATTTCCGTTGCATTCCAGAATTACGTACAGACGTGGAAAATACGTAATTGCATTGGTCTGGATGTGCGCGTTTGCACTCTCGGCCGTGCAGCTTTTTATAGGACGGTCTTCCATCTACAAGGGCAGAGTAATTTGCAATGAGGAATGGCCCTACCCTAGTTCACGTCCACTCTACACTGTCTTTGTGATGATTTTGACCTACCTGTTTCCTTTACTTATTCTTCTACTTACATATACCGTTGTTGGAATAATGCTTTGGAAGCGGACGGCCCCGGGAAATAGACATTATGAAAGAGATAGACATCAACTTCGATCGAAAATTAAGGTATTTATCTCACCGATAAGCACACACTATCAGAGCTTACATACATGTAAAATGCATAGGTCAACACGAAAGGAATCAAAGTTCACCAAAAACATTGCACTGTTCTTTGAAGATCATAGGTTCATATATACATGCACATGGATGAAAAAACAACTTCAGCCCGTTATTTATGTATTTTCCGTGATCCTTTCATTTCCCCGGACACTTATTATGGTCATTTCGTGCGTGAGTATGTATCTCAGTAAAATACAGAATGGCATGCCTCGCTCGAATTCGTTTGAAGTCCGGAGTTGGAGGTTGTAGAACCTCACAACATCACAGTAGGACAGCAGGGATGATGTATCTACAGCCAGATCTTAAACAAGATGTGTACTAGTATATGTGTAGGGTGTCCATGAAGATATTTTGCCCCCCCCCCCTTTTCCCGTACCACTCCGATAAACTTTTTTCCTGGGTTCTTGAATCACAATGAGGTTTTCTTTTTATTTTTAACCCGAACAATGCAGTGTTACATGTATCTCTACATTAGAAATTCTAAGAATTATAAAGGTTTATAACAAAAAACAGTGATAATTTCAAATAAAGTCTGACGCTCAAACCTTGCATCAACGATTAAATTGATAAATCTCTCACATTAGGCAATTTTTTGTAGAAATAAAATAACCCATTATGCTCTTGAGAATTCATGTTCTATATGAAGCTTTTGAAATTTATGTTATACGGTTCTTTTTTTATTCAATCTGGAATTTGATAGATCACCTGCAAGTCTACCGACGAAGGTCAAAAAGTGCAACATGAATTTAAAATTCAATTACAGAAATACTTTTTTAAGCGAGCATTTTCATATTAGAATATTTCGTATCGATAAGTCAATCTCCTTGAATCATCAGTTTTTAAGTATATTCTTAGTACAAAAAATCAAGAAGTACATACAAAAATTAAAAGAAAAAACCGGCATAATGCCAATTTTGTTATCGTTTTCTCTGTCAGAAATGAATGGAGGCATGTTTTAATTAAGAAAGAACTAAGATATTAAAAACGATGTGCATTTCTGTTTTTGTAACCGAAATACAAACGTGAGCAGAACAAATTTATATATTTCCCAATAAACCTACTAAACGGTGCCCTATATTTCACTGCAGCAGCAAGAGCAATATTCGCTCATTTTCAGCGAAAATTTAATGTGCACTTTCGATTTCAGGCGTTGTCTTTGGTTTTGACACGTTAATATGCCAATTTATTACTGAACGTGTGTTCAGTTTTTTCTGACGAAACCGACAGCATGTAACGCGTCAGTAATCTTTTGCGCTAAGAACGTCAAGATTCATTTCCGTCGACGAAATGCAATCCTATATTTGTTGAAGATCCTATTATATTTAGAATACTGTGAAGAAGACAATTGAAAGAATCAAGAATCTTGAAATTAGCACAGTTTTAGGAGGTGTTAATGATTTGGCTACACAATTGAAAGATTGTTAAAAAAAAGAAACTAAACCGTGACGTTGAAATCCTTCATATCCATTCATTATATATCATGCAAGTTTATAGAATGGATACATTGATTAAAGTTTCAGACTATTTATGATGAAATGAAACGACAAAAAGGTTATATATCTACTTACTTTTGCCAATAGTTTTGTCTCAAAAAATATGTCGATACCAAAAAAAAAATCTGTTGGAAAAAAGATATTTTGTGGCAGATTAAATAACCAATAAAATTGCCTGAAAAAAACCTATGCCAGAAATGTTTTTTTACCTTTATATACATGTACATTTATTTTTAAAAAAAGGAAAACTGATGTTTTGAAAATAGACTCAATAAAAGTGCACGATGGTTTACTTCAGTACTTCCTACAATACTTGAGATCTAATAAATTAAAACGTACTTAATTTATATCGTTAAAATGTTTTTGATGAAGCGTTTCATTGGGTCATTCTTGTTTAGCCAAAGTCTAGTACTGTGAAAGAAAACTGGATGAGCAATGACGAAAACTCAAATGATAAGTAGAACAAGATAGATTGAAGCGAAACATTTGATTAAGTTTTTATTACAATTAGCCTTTTCAAGTACAAGTAGGCAAGTACTGTACTTAATGAAATAAAGGCGGTTTTTCTTTTTATTTGCACTCTTTAATCTAAGTTGCAGAGATTGAATGGACAAACGTTGATTAAGATGTGATAAAACTAATACAAGTATCAAACTTGTGTGATAATTTGTCGTAAGTTGGAAAAAAAATAGCAAATTTGCTCAAATAGTAGGACCAGCAAACTGATATACATCTCCACACCTTGTTCCATCAAAGAGAGAAAAAATCGGTCTGCAGTCAATATCAGATATTAAAGAACAATGGTGTTAAAAGTTCAATTCTGTTCCCGCAGAAAATTGCAAGCGAGTTAAAAGAGTAATTGTAGTCTTTGTAAAAGTTATAAAAAAAACATCAATAGATAACATGTTTTGTTAATTTCATATTTTCTTGCTAAAGGCTTTTTTTTTATTTCTAGAAACGTAAATATAGTTTTTTTTAAATCGGCCCATGTTGCGATGCTTTGATGGCCAATATTAATGAAAGTACAAATTTACATATTTGTCGATTGATAAGGATTGATTCAGGGAGATTCTTTGTGTTTTATTGAATTCAAAGCAGAAAAAATGTGTTTGACATTTCTCCACTGATGTTGCAAATGCATTTGGGCCTTTACTTTGAACATATAGATGTGCGATTAATTTTTGTTTTCGTCTGAATAGCCCATTTCAACGCCTTTAATGTTAAACACGACTAATACAGTTGATGCAAATATGATAGACACGGAGTTAGGGTAAGAAAAAAGTTAAACAAACATACATGTGTAAAAATTTTTAAGATCGATTCAAGGCTTACATAGATTCTGATACAGTATTCTATTTTAAAAATCACTTCATTTGTTATTTTATCGGTCTTTTATCATTTCTAAAATTTCATGTTTTTCGACAGGAAAAAGTCTTTCGCCATCGCAAAATTTTATGATACTTAATCAGTGGACATGGCACTTAATCCATTATAACTGTTTCTTCATGAATCTGAGCAAACCGCATCTTGCTGGGATGTTAACAATCAATCAATCAGTTAAAAAGCAAACTACATGTACTTGTTTAATTAAACTAGGAAGAAAAGCTTTTTGGATGTTGACATTTCATCGAATTAAACGAATTAGTATAATTCTCGTGAACTTATCAGTAATTAGTGTGGGGGGAGTGAACTGACTAGTATACTGTATAATTAATCCTATAAATGTATCTACTTAAGGAGCATATATAAGTACATAATAATTTTCCCCGGAATAACCAGCATTTGCAGCGAAATTAAAGTAATACATAAATAGCAGTGATTGTCAATAACACTGATTGTCTTGTAACAATATGCTTATCATTATAGTACGCCTGCTTTCCAAAACCTCTATCAGGAGTTGGACAGTTCCCAAAACACTAGAACACCAAACGTGTAAGTGTCCATTGCGCGCTGGTGATAGAATCGCGATAGAGAGAGACGTGTCGTTGTAGTTTTGCCGTGTTGCAGTCAGATTAAGACTGCTCCTGATAGTTTCTCTGCTGTGTTAAATATATAGTGACAGAGAATGAATCTTATCGCCTTTATAAGCAGTACGTCGAGCAAGAACACGAAGAAAATGTGTCCCGCGATACTTAGTATACAAGCTTTATGACTATACATGTTACCCGATTCTTTTTTAGTATTATTATTTACGATTTCAAAGATTGTCATAAATTCAAGAACAAATTCAAATTTTGTTGTTTATTCTCGTAAAATTAATCACCATCGATTTCTTTTTCAGTATTCAAGTAAAGTTTTAAATATTGAAACTAAATCAATTAAATTGCAACGTTAATTTCACTCCAAATGTTAATAGAAAATTGCAAAAATATCGACAATTTCATTCATTAATGGTTGGTTGTCGATATACATGTATATACAAGGACATCTGTTTTGTTTTGTTTTGTTTTTTGTTTGTTTTGTTTTTGTTTTTTTGTTTTTGTTTTTGTTTTTGTTTTTAGGGGGGGGGGGGTGATGTTAGTTTTTAAACACCTTTTTCATTGTAGTTTTGAGAATTCATAATAAGAAACTACAGATCAAGTTCGACTTTTAAATGACGATTGTTTAAAACAGGCATTATATACCTTTGGTTTTTATAAAAACGACTCGGATTTTTTTCTTAATCGGGGTTTTACTTCGCTAATATAATGTTTGGGAGGTGATGTTGATACTCTCATATCGCTCTACGAAGCATTTAATACCAAATGATTATAGAATGCTTTACAAGATAGTTATTTTTCCCTTTGAATTACGGAGGATTTTTGCGCGCTTTTATACAATACAGCCACGAAACCTACATGCAAATTTAAGTAATCACGTTTGTTACACATTAAACGATTTTAACAGTTATTTAGACATTATCTTCTTTCCACAGTTTCTAGAATGTCTTAAATCTAAAATTGCGATATGTAAATAAACGAGATAGGCAATACGACTATTGTTGGGAGTTTGAAGTTTACACATTGACTATAAGTATATTTTGATATCACAATTTAGGTGTAAGACATATATATTTATTCTTTAAATCGCATCGGAAGTTAATTCTAGCTTTCCGTTATGTATGAAACCTAGGGTTCGAACTTCGGCAGCCACAACCTAGCGAACGGTAGAAATTTTTCATTGATAAATTTTTGAAACAAGATCCTTTGGCATAGTAGGCGCCGTCACGACAAAGGTCCATTGTACATATTCCTGGAAATGGTGGCGTCATTTTGAGTCAAGCAAGCTTGAGTAGGGCGTAAAGTGATGTAAAATATCACCTTCAAATGCATAAACTTTATTGGTTGATATTGATGAATACATTTCATAATCAATGCATGGTTTTTGTATATATCATACAGCTTACTTTACAATATCCAGATCAGCTTCCCGTCTGATATGGATATGGAATTGGTGGGCGATATACATTGCGAAAAACCGCATTTCGTAACTCTTGTTTTTTTTGTTTTTTTTATTTTGGCAGACAATTTTTGTGATAGATACATGTACTATGGGTTTTTTTTAATCATTTCATCAAAGTGAAACTTAAAACTTTACTTACTGGAAAACTGAATCAATTTTATCCGCGTTATTTGCAGGTACATGTGTACTGAGAAGACCTTGAAAAAGACTTAAATTACTCCTGTTAATTCTATTAATAACCAAATTGTTCCCTGCAATTTCTTTGGTTAATATTCATTATAGTAACATACAATGTACATTGTATATCTGATTTCAGTTTGATATACAATGTACATGAAGGTTTCTTTATTGGTAAACTTGGTATCATAGAGTCATGGTCACTCCAGTTAAATAACAACTCTCTTATTAGGCCCCGCCTACTTATTTAGTAACCGTACGGTCACAAAATGGGTCTTTAAGCAAATGTATTGAGTATGATGACGACGTATGCTATATCGATATAATTGGTGTCCTTTTCCTTATCACACCGGGTGAACCTGTATCAACACAATGCATCAATATCAGCCCACTGATATTTGCTGCCTCGGGCTGATAAAAGGTTTGATATATTGATATTCCCCTTATATAGGGTACTATTGCTTATGTGTCCTTTAGCATCACTTAAATATAGGATCAGAGTTAATGTTCCTAAGCGATTTACAATGATAACCTTAAGGCTCTCCACACCAATATTGTAAGATTGATTGTAACAAGACATGGTTCTTGACAACGCCTAATTACACACAGACAGTCACAATTAATATATATTTTTTTACATTCAGAAATTACTCCTGAGTTTTTTCCATTGTTATCTTTTAACGAAGCGTTATGGCATTCTTTCCTGCCGATTTACTTTTTCTTGTGTTATTTTCTTCATTTT
Source organism: Magallana hongkongensis (assembly GCA_016163765.1). Classification (NCBI taxonomy): domain Eukaryota; kingdom Metazoa; phylum Mollusca; class Bivalvia; order Ostreida; family Ostreidae; genus Magallana; species Magallana hongkongensis. The sequence continues at coordinate 27,734,776 of WFKH01007768.1, forward strand.
TTTTTCTCTCTCCTCGTAATTTCTTAAGTTTCCAATTATAAAATTGTGGGTACGCGTTCTCACCCAATTTCTCACCTGTTATGTGATTACTTTTCACAATTCCACAAATAACGCAGCTGTGATAATTTGGGAGATTTTTTAAGTACCAACAAAGAAGTTGCTCAGTATCATTGGATTCGGTGCTTTCCAATCAGTCAAACTTGTGTGTTTATTTTTCTTCCACTCTATTACAGCAACGTCAGGACGATATTATAGCTCTACTCTTTGTGGTCTATTTTAAAGTCATTAGTCAAATTATGACGTGCCAAGGAGGATTTTAGTGCTCTCTTGAATGCATCGAGTAACCCAAAAGAAAGAACTAAATTGATTGTTTGGTTAAAATCAATGATTTTTTATTCTCTCAGTGTCAGAAGTTCTCAGAGAGTTACTGTCAGAGTTCTTTAGATTTGTCATCTGGTTGAAAAATGGTCTCTCATTAAAATGGTGTATAAATTGAATCTTAGCATCGATTGCAACGTTATCAAAAGATTTACATATAAATGATAAGCGATAGAGAGCAATCTACGAGTGCCTCTTAATGATACAGGATGGAAATTCAGGGTTACCATTTTCTAATTTAAAATCTTTGGCAGAACTATTATATTTTTACATCTATCAATTTTATCAAGTTAACTTCTTGACCTATTTTAGCGGGAATGTTCTTCGCAGCCTTTGACCATCGATATATACTTGAATGCTGTCGTAATTTAACGTTCGAGATTCATTGCTGTAGACCAAATTTAATAAGCAACAGCATTATTTTGCGAATATGACTGATGTCACAGTGCTTCTCGACGACTAATATTTGCGATTATTAATTATAACATGTAAGGCCTCCTTTCAATTATGTATTATTTTGTGTTTTCATGGATTTGTTGGTTTGCAACTACAAATATTCGCAACCTGTAAGTACTTGCAAACGAACATGAGTCGTCGTTTTAATTTTATTTGCGAATGGGAAAAGGTTTGCAGTATAAGTATACTTTTTTTTTTTTTTACAGCAATGCAATTTCGTTATCAGATTTATATTTTGTTTAGGATAGATAATAAGAATATTACAGATAACACTAGTTTTTCTAATATCATAATGATAAATTAATCATGCCGGAAGAAAAAGAGATCTTATATGCAGGTATACCAATAAATATGTTTGCTAAAGCTGATTTTGATTTACCATTATACTTAATTCTGAATAAGATCGGCCGATAATATAAATATATAGTTCCTCTTAAAGTTAAGATATCGAATAAACAGCCAATTATGTAAACGTTTAAAGCATGCTTTTGTTTTAGATTGTGTTTGGTTTTTTTCTTGGAATCTCTGTTAATTAAATAGTTTTCTAAACAGCAATTTCTTTGAAATTAAGTTAAAGGTTTTTAAAAAATGATAGAATCAAGCACTTTATCTTATCGAAGTGAAATAGGGCAATTAATGCCTGCTAAATTTAAGATACTGTATGCGTGTCCGAATTTCGAAGAAAACATGCATGCAAAGAGAGCATAAAAGATTGAAAAATGTTGTCATGCCACGCAAGATATATTAAACACATGGACAGAAAAGAACTTCTGGTATTAACCTGGAAATAGAGGAAATTTAGAGGTCTCCTAAAACAGAAAGCATAAAACTGAATGATGCGTTGACTGTTTTAATACACTTAATATATAAAGTGAATCGGTATGCCCAGAATTTGTATACGCGTACAATTTTTTTTTTTCAGATTTGATTCGCCTAGAATAATTGAATGCAAGATCTCTTTGAGGATCTTACAATGTGATAAGAATATCATGAATTGTTAACAACGTAAAGCATGTTTGAAAATATCTGTGTGTATCCCCCCCACCCCTTTTTATACTTAATCGTCTTCATGATACCGCATCCAATACATAATTCAGTCCCGCATTGTAAATTGATTTTTAACCATATTCATGTCTTTGAATGCGACACGCTATTGCCAGTGGGGAAAAGCCGCTAGAATTCTTTGTCTTGACACTTAGAATAAATAGAACGACTCGGCTACACTATCCCAGCAGACATTATTAATGCCACCAGTTCACTAGTTCTTTTAGAGGGGTTTCAAATGATGAAGTCTGGCTGTGCTCCTGAAAATGTCCACAAAACGGAAAACTATTAATCAAATTGACTTCATAAATCATATCGAATGGCCTTGATTAATTGATTTAATGTCACTTCTTTACTTTTGCGTCTCAGCAAGAATGGTCATGTTATACAAGGTGTCTTCCCACTTATACATGTATGGTTTTGTATGTACATGTAATATACACATGTATATATAATATGGTGTCATTGATATGTGGCTAGTTATTACAATTTTGATGTTAATGAAAATAGGATACATGTAGTTTAAAACAAAGAGTGTGTGTGTATAGCTTTTGATTGCAATGTTTCATCGTATTTTTGCAATGAAAATTCTAGAAAACTTTTAGAGTGTGTATGAATCTGTTTTGATACGAACAGTTAGCTACTTATTCTATTTGCCGGAACACGATTAGATTATTTAGATATAGCAAAGGATCACAAATAAAAATCGCAATGTTATGAATATACCGCATGGTTAATCTAAAAGATTTCAACATTATTCGCAGTTCTTTTCAGTACTCAAATATCAAAGGCCAACAGCTTTTCTGTACTGAGGAAAGATAAGACAATTTGTTCAAGGTTTTTTGCAAATTGTTATAGACAGAATCGATTGTTTTCGATAATCATTATAATCTTGTTAAATAATATCTATCAGAAATTTTCGTGTGTCACTTAGCAAAGGAAACGGCAATAAAAATATCTAAGATTTTAGATTTAATGACACACGCGTTAACATCCGTTCAACACTAAAATTAAAGTTGGTTCTTTGATTTAAGATTAAAAGATTTAATGTAAATTGGATTCTTTTAACATTATTCGAAATTATCTGATAAAAGATAAAACAGTTGATGTTGGCAAAGGCTTTATCAATTGAAAGCCTGAATTACTACTGCATTTCACGTTTTACGATACACCGTTAATAATTGAAACATTAACGCAGTTTGGGGAGAAACTTTGCCCTGAATAAATGTTCTGCATCAAATTATATCTTAAATTCAACAATCAGACATTTAAGTTGTTCGTACCGAATTTTGGGCATTGTGACGTTAGCATTTGCTGCTACAACATAAAAATAAACCTATTGCATCAAAACAAATCAAAAAATATTTTTGTTTGAATACATAAGAACGATATTCAAAGCTAAAGCATATCGAAATAAACAAAATAAACCAACCAGGAGATAAAGTGATAACAGAACTACGAACCGAATTGATCGGACAGTAATTGCAGCATTCATTTAATACATGTTGAAATTTTAAAGTTTTGTTTACAAACAAACAGGTTTGCAGTATACTTGATACACAATAGCTCCTGTTATTTGCTTGGTTTACGATTTTCTTTCTACTCATTTCAGGTCGTCAAGATGTTAGTTATTGTCGTTGTGATGTTTGGAATCTGTTGGTTGCCTCTCCACTTGTTCAATCTTCTGGGAGACTTTACCGAAGTTTTTAAAGATGCTCCGCACAAACAAAAACTCGCCCTATTTCTGGGCGCCCATTGGTTAGCCATGAGCAACAGCTTTGCAAACCCAATCATATATGGATTTACCAATGAAACATTCAGGGTATGAAAATAACACTTCAGCAGATTTTCACATTGCAAATTTGTTACACGTATTTGCTGTGATTTAAACGCAATGCATTTAATATAGATTTATAAATTGACTGAATGAACGGATTATTTTTGCATGCAGCTAATTTAAAATTTATTTTAGTCTATAAATAACTAGTAAGCGGTGAAAGATAAAATATCTCAAAAATTACAGACTAAAAATTTCACTTTTATTTAGATTTTCGCACGAAATCTGCAGGTTTGTGATCCGTTAACATTGGGAAATAGTGCTATCAGTAGTAATGAGGTCTTCTTGTCCATCCCTGACCTATTTTGCCAAATGACATCAATTATGGTTGATAACGATCGTCAAGATGAGATTGTTAAACTACATTCCTCCAATATCTCTGTCTCAAAAGCAATGAGTATACGACTGTAGTAATTATATATTACGTCACAGGTCATATATCCTTGCCTTTCATAAATGCAATGCAGGTCAAAGACTAACAGTCGTGGTGATATATGTTAAACAATATATTCTGTTCTGTTCAACGTTTTAATTATGATTAGTTAAAACAATGCACAAGGGGAAATTAAAACGGGGGGGGGGGGGGGGGGGGGGGGTGGACGTTTGAAAATATTTTTCTGACAGAACAGGTGTCATGAGTGAAAACATCATCGATAAGATTTGTTTCACTTCATGCGGTGGGCTCTTTGGAAAATAGTATTGGAATTAGGCATCTTTTTGCGCCGTTTTTCCAGTGTTGTTGTGTAGATAAAGATTTATTAGTTTACCAAACTCCTCAAATATGCTTAAGAAATCGCAAAAAAACATATCTTTATTGCTTTAAGAAATCTGCATATCGATATTAGATCTTATTCGTGCACATCTAGCTGCAAAGCACCCAAGACAAAGTAGGAATATTGTTATCAAGTTCATCAGAGTTTGCATTATTGCAGCGTTTTCCCGTTTCGCCACTTCTGGCTCCGTTATAAAAAGTTATCTGCTAACAGCATTGTACTGTTATCTGTGAGGTAATAAAAGAATATTCATACCAAACAACATTTAACCCTCCCATTTTAGAATTAAAAGAATTAACTTGAAAAGTATCCATGCAAAAATCAAATAGGATGCAATTGATTTCCCCCCTAAACCGACAATGTATATGCACTTAAAAAGGTAAGGAAAGTTGGCTAGATGACTTATAACGATTCGTAATTATTTGTTCATTCTAAGTACAGTATATTGAAAGAAATTATGTTTTCGTCACTTTTAAACAAAAGTGTATGATAAATGGTTGTGTTGAAATGAAAAGAAAAATCATCAAAATGAGGAAGTAAAATGTACTGAAAATATTTGGTTGAGAAAAACATGAACTCTTTTTTCGTGAAAATGAATTCATTGACTACAATTGGCTCACTTTCATTTTACAGAATGAAAGACGTAACATATTCTTAAAATGATAAAAAAAAAATATGCGAACACATATTTCATATCTATTGCGTGTATCATAATACCCTTGGATATTAGTACATGTATATGTGTGATATTTCTACGTATGTCATACGTATATCATCCATCAACTATTTTCTCGTATATTTCTTCAGATATTTTCTTTATATACTACTGAACAAAGAATAATAAGAAGAATAAAGAGATAACTGTCTTTCTGGATAGATGTAACTACGGATTACATGTGTATTAAAACCAGTAAGCCAGCGTTATGACATGGTCAAAATATGGACTAGCTAGTGTTAAAGGTTAAATGTGTACTGGCAATATGTATCATACTATGGATTTTTCGATTGTTTCACCTTAATGACAAAAAAAAGAAAAGAAATAAGATAAACAATAGGAATTACACACTTTGTGTATTTTTATATGCAATGTCCGCCATCCTATGTCCCGTATGGAACAACGAAGAAAACACCTTACTGTTAAATTATCAAAACGCACTGTCTCGCCAGCATACACAGTAGCTGTTATACAGACATGCATAGGCATTCCACTGAGTCATGGAAAAATATACAAATGCTGACAAATTCAGAAAGTTGTGATAAAGAAGTAAAGGCGATAAACACATGATACGGATAACTTTGCAATTGAATTGATATATCTATCAACAGTATTGCTAAGTGTACGTGACTACACGGTAATCCAAACTATCTGTTTTCCTTGAGACACCAATATTAACAATTTCATGTGCACGTTTGTATAAAGAAAACATAGGGAAATGGATTTGTTGTTTTGGTATTATTTTCCAATGCTTATAGAAAACACTGCGACTCCTTCGTATCAGCATGTCGACCGGTTATGCGTGTGTATTTTGTACACAGTGCAAATATTTTCTGGAAACTTATCGTACATTAGTTACATGTTAAATTGATTATGCTATATGTCATTGTAAATACGCTCGTCTCAGAGATAATCACTTGCAACTGGGTATAAGTAATCTGGATAATGAAATAATCGCGTCTTTTATGCCATTGAAGATAGACGACCTGCATAAATATTGTAAATATGACGTCTGCATAGATATAACGAGCACAATTATGTTCCTGGCGCCATAGAAATTCAGTTCTGTCATTAATATCAATATTTTAATTGCCCTGTATATGTACTCCGTTTTGATTTATTATTTAACAAGGCTATAATTCTCGAAGTTTTGCATTAAGCTGAAAAGACTTTCAATGATCCTTTATAGGGGTAGGGAGGTGATGTTTGTTAGAAAAAAATCCAAGTTACCATTAGTATTGTTTCTCAACTACGAATAAGTTTCGTCTTTTATTCAGACTATAGTGTAGAATATCTTAGTTTGTTGAACCGACCCACTGTCGCAGTAGTTTGAGGATGATGTATCTGTAGTACATGCCGTACTTATGTGATAATTCGCAAAGAAAAATAATTCGTTGAAGTGAAATCATATCGTAATTCTACTCCTTGCAAAAAAAAAAAATAAATTATTTTATTTCATTTTACAGGCAGATTTAGTTGTTCTTCTGCACAACTGGTTTCCATGGAGCCATTGCCTTCGGAACTTGATGATTCGAACATACAGCCTTTCAACATATGACAGCGTCATCTACCGACGAACCACTATGCTCAATAGACAAACTTCTATTAACAACAATTCATGTTCTAGCAAATCTCTCAAAGCAACAACGACGCTTAACGGAAGTGCCAGGCCGATGAGAAAACTCCATCGTGTTGGAACAGAAGTGCGAACGAACAAATCCAATATTCCTGTCAGAAAGTTTAGTTCAATTCAATACAAACACAGACCACCATCTTCTGATGAACCATGACACCCAATCTAATTTTTTTTTTGTTAATTTATTTTTCTCGAAAATTGATAATGTGAATATTGAAGAAAGGTGTTTTTAAAAACCGCAAAATTGGTGATTTCTTCATTTTTTTTTTGTTAAATTGCAATGAGCAACTTTAAAACAATACGAGTTTTATGATTCTATATAAAGAATCAATCTGATGGTGCATAATTATATGCAATCATTGAGCACTGGTAAAATCGGGGAGCTGTTCTGTCGTCATAAGGTGTTAGCAAACGGGAAGCAGATGACTGATCGTGATAAATCTCCAGCATACCTCTCCCCTAGGAGCATGAGCACACAGGGATACCCTGTTTTCCTCGTCGTCACGCGAGAACACGCTTGACAGATCGTTCTCTGTAAAAGTTGTTGTAATTTTTTTCCGCTGAATAAGTACTATTTGTTGACCCGACATTTTTATTTGAAATCTATAATTACCCGAGTTTTTTCTTCTAAAGAATTAGAGCTGTTCACTGCGTCAGAATATCAGATCTTTTGAAATCAAGAAGACAAAACATATGAAAAATGTACATGTACTTGAATTGTATTTCCAAACCGTTTCCAGCCAAGTCAGAAGAAAATATACCGGTACATATTCGATTACTAGTAATTAAAAACTCCCTGGGTGTAATCATAGGGTTTAAAACTTTATACAATTTGTTAACTGTTATAATTTTCAATTGTTGAGTTCTTATCCAATAAAGTTCCTTTCAAAGAAAATATAAAATTTAAGTTACTTTTAATTCATTTACAGCAATTGAATGATGGATTGTGCGACGGACCAATTGTGAAAATAATGATATTTTCCATGCATTGAGAACAGTGGTTTCGAATTTTAGAAGTAAATGTATTAGTGTCCTTTACAAAAATCTAATTTAGATCCTTGAGAATCAAGTGAAAAACCAAAATAATAAAACCACCCCCCCCCCCCGCCCCACTCTACTCTTTGAGTAGAGCAAGGTAACGCAAGAAGATGCCTAGAAACTAAATTGCAGCCTCACTAAAAGTTAATTTTAGAGCTATTGGCATATATACTCTGTGGTTGTAACGTTTAAGGCAAAAGTGTCAAAATAAAATGTCTGGTTATAATGTATTTTAACACTCTTCCCGTAAATTTGTATAGATTTTTGTAACATTAGATTTTTAAGTGCAGACATTCTCAATGCTATTAAACTGAAACGCTTAATGTTTATTCAGACTGTATAGAGTCTGGTAACATAAGAGTGGAGTATTTCGGACCCTTTGAAATAGTACCCTAAATAAACTATTCATACACAGCAGTGATACTTTTTTTCCAGCGAATACTCAGTACGCTTAATTAGACTAAACCAAACTAGCACAAAGCGATGTGTTTTTTATTCTTTGCATTTTCTAAATCCTTTAATTAAGTTTGCTTTCACATAAAATCAATAATATACTGTATCATTTTACTAATTTGACCATTGCATAACTTTATTTACTTAAATTCATTAATATTCAGTCAACACAACATCATTCCCCTTCGCTTTTCATAAAACGGGCCACTTTATTCGCGCATTACGAGATAAGGAGCGCTGACCGATAAAACATTTTGCGAGAAACAATACGTGTGGTCTGCTTTCTTTGGCTCTAGGATGCAATTGCAACACATTTCTAACTTGACACAGCATCCACGTATTTTTTTTATTAAGATGATACAGATAAATCCAAACACATATAGCAGGCACTTCCTATACGTCACTGTCAGTTGTTCTTTTGATTCGAAATGTATACTGGTATGTATCTCAATCTTCAATTGCATTCGCACTCCGCCCTGCACATTTAGCCTTTATTGAGAAACTATGCAGAGTATCAATGGAAAATATATACATATACTCGATATTCGTCGATCCCTCGATCTAATTTGTGTGTTTAAAATATAAATAAACTTGATATTAAGTACTTAACATAATTATGTGAATTTGTGAAAACGTTTCTTCTTATCATTTAATGATTTACGAATAATTCTATCATCGTTACACAGTAATGAAACAGAACGGTGGTTTTACGATGAGCGTGCCGTACAGGAGAATTTTCAATAAATATTCTGTTTCTTGGATTCACAATGCGTACGCACAAGACTCATCAATTATCATTTGGCCAACCTTTTGTTCAGGTCTGAGATGTTAACTCTTGCATACACTGTCAATATCAAGATTGATTAATGTGCAACCAATTAGGCTGAAATTGGACGGCCATTTGGAAAAAGGGGTTTGTAAAACTGTATACAGATTTACAGTGTACTTAGAGACATTCTGAGCGTGAGGCAATTTCGGGCAGCTATGCCAGTTGCGCGAAACTTGTCTGTATGCATGCGAGTAATTTTTGAGCGTAATTTATAATTATTTGGAATGATTATAAATATTCTGATCAGTGTATTTAGTACAACTCACTAGAGTACATGACCCGAATTTCTCTTGACAACGCTCTGCCAGACGTTGTAATGCGCAGTAGGCACATTGCAATCATCTTATGAAGTATAGGCTCATTGCAAACTGTCTCTGTAAAAGTACATCGCAATCATGTCGTTTAATATCTCTCTCTCTCTCTCTCTCTCTCTCTCTCTCTCTCTCTCTCTCTCTCTCTCTCTCCGGATGCTCTGTAAAATAGTTTTAGTTATTTGGTAAATAGCCTGAACAGTGTTACACGCCTCATTATTACAACATGTAGTTAGCCAATACATTAGTAAGCACTGAAGTAGGATAAACATTGATAAACAGTCAGATACTGTTATGCATCTAATGTCAACTTTCATTCATCACTTGCATTGCTATGACGCGAGAACCTGGGAATTTTCTTGTATCACAGACACTCTTAAAAGACTGTTTTCTACTTATCAATTCTTGTTAACCTTTCTGTACTCACACATACTATAGTTTACTGTTTCTCATCATAAACCATACTTCCTTCCTTATGATCCCGTGATTCGACATGGTTTTGGTGTAAGAAAGGTCTTTTTAAAGAGGTTAATATCAGGTATAGGTAAATAGAAGCTTCTCATATATATGAGTCTATTTTTAATGGATACCAATAGGAATAATATAATATTATTTAATTAGTAAAAAAATCATTAACCTGTAATTGCTGCTCGGAAACATGATTAACAAAACAACAAGGGTTTGGTAATTGATTTTTTTACGAGTTCTATGTATCAAGTTTTATTTGTCAAAAAAAAAATCATTCATTTATTTAAAATATCAAAACCATTTAACAACGATATGCAGATACTTTAAAAGCAACGTTTTTCAACCACTTTGTAATTTGTGAGGTTTGTTAAAGCCAGTTGTAAGAGAGATATATGAGACAAGCCAGCATAATCATCTAGTTAACAAATGGGTGGCAGAAACTATGCCACCATAAATAACTGTAACGCTTTTCACCAGACGTTATCAAACGCTTTTTCAAAATCTACAAACAAACACTGAGGCTTTTGTTTGAAGGTTGAATAAAATATGTTATGAAAATGAATTACACTGTATAAATGATAGAGTATTCCTTTCTAAATTCTCTCTGATTTTTGTCCAATACTTCAAACTTATCCGAATGTAAATTGGTTTGTTCAACTGAGAATTGAAACGTTGAAGCGAAATGTTTTGCAATAAATTTGCCAATAATTTTGTAGATTTTTTCATCCTTGTTTTTGTATACGGGCATGTTCCTTTCTTAACAAAATATTAGGGAATAGGGGGTCAGGGAGTATTATCAGATGATAAAATTGAATAATTTTACGAAATCTGACAACATCAGTTGATGTGTACTCATCTACTCATCTCTAATATCTTCTCCACTAGCCTTTTTATTATTTTTAAAATTGTAAAAAGATTTTTTAAATTTTATCTTGAGTTATATTATATTATGATTTCAAACCCTGATTGAAAGCGTTCACAACTTAGACTCAATCATCTGGTTAATAACATCGCTAATGTAAGTCTCTAAAATACTGTTTTAGTGTTGACTGAACTTGGTGGTTATTGGTTACTGTTAATAAATGACATTTCATCCTCATGACATTTCATCCCCCATGGTTTCAAACAATTCACCAAATTTGATAATTTCTTCCATAGTCAATAAATTCCTATCGTATTCGATATTTACCAAATTAATAATTTCGTCCATAGTCAATATTCAACAAATTGATAAGTCCTTTCATTGTCAATATTTAAACATGCCTATGTTGGTTCCAGTTATGCCATTGATTTCACCTGCCAGTATCACATGTTTATCCCCTAAGACTATCTCTTGCATCTAAAATTCAATTATTCTAATTATTCTCTACAACTGTATTTTGAATTTTCTTGGCGGGAAGAGGGTTATATTCTTATATATTATTTGAAATTTTAATCCATAGTACAGTTTTAGATTCTGTTTCGTGGAATATAATAAATTCACTTAATTAGTATTTTAATGATATTATCATGCCTCCAAAATTTTACAGAAATTTACGAATCCTCAAAAATGGATGTTTTATAAAATCCGCGAAAATTGATAATATTAATGAAACCAAATAACCAGCCTGAGGTTTCACTTCATATACTTACATCTTAAATTAAGGTTGTATGGGACACCTCCATATTGTGATGTACTTCCTATCGAAATAAACAATAAAATCAAACATAATTTTATAGATTTTTTCTTTCCCAAATTTGATACCTAAGAGAGTAGCGCAATGGGTTAGAGCGTTAACTATGAATCTGTAAGTCATGAGTTCAAATCCCGCTGGGGCTTTTATAATTTTTACCTTTCCAAAAATTTTTAAAACATATTTTTGGTCAAATAGTGTAAAATTTGAAAAAATCTAAAACAGTGAAAGATTTTTTTTATTATAAAGTACTTTTAATCACATTAAAATCGATCGACAGGTGCCCCATACCACCTTAAGATATGGTATGCACGTGGTCATATGGTCAGAATGAATAGGCGTGAAAATTAGCTTAATTGGAATTTTATTTGCATCAATGATAAAATCTTTTGCCTGCGTACAGTCCCAGAAAATATCTATGTAGTATCTTAGAAAACAGTCATCAAAATGTTTTCGACCACTTCTTAACATGAAAAATATATAAAACTAATAGAGTTTATCGATTGCTTTTCATATAATTTTCAATATAATGACCAAGAAAAGGTCTCTACATACTAGGTTGTTCACTTGTAACCGTGAAATACAGAAAAGTATATAGATTTAAGAAAATCTTGATGCAACCCCGTTGTGAACTCAGTAAGATAACCTAGATGAAGCATCTGGAAAAAGCTGAAAATGCATACCATTTTTCATTACTTGTAGAAATTAAATTAAACAAAGGTAGGGTATTTTTTATTAATTTATACCAAATTGTCACCGCAACATACCGGTTATTTCAATTGTATATTGCTATTTTCTTTCAAAAACCTATTATCGCCAGGTATGACGTCACAGCTAATACGAAGAATTACAAGAACAAGTTAATTGATATTGCAAACCGAAAGTAGACTGAAAAAAAAAATAAACATGGGCGATCGCCTCAAAGAACTCAAAGAGCGTTCCCTAAAAAGAAAAGAGCTACTTGCTAAAGCAGTAAGATTTTTTGGTATTTATTGGATGTCTTAAGAAAATTGTATTCGAATTCAGTTACATGGTTTTATTTGATTGAGCAAAATTTAATCGATTCTCGATTGAATTTCAACTCGAATTTGTTATGTGTGGCGTCTATGGACAATTTCCATTAAAATGGGCTGCACCTTGCAAGGCTGTAATTTCAATATAAAATTATGAAAAAAAAGTTAAGGGGATTTCGCATTGCATTCCAGAGGGAAGGTGGGTGTAAGCGCTTGCAAAATATCTTTCAGTGTCTTTTATAACATTGAATTGAAGATTTCTTTTTCATATTTTTAAATAAAGCTTGGTGTAGAAGGCCCAGATGGTTTGAAAGAAGTTCTCAACATAAAAGAAGATGCAGCTAGGAAAAGGAAAAGCCAGGGGTATTAACATATGGGATATAATATCCCAAATGGGATGTAAATTTAAAGTGCAAAAAATGATAATTTTTGGTTTGGTAATTTTTGATATAAATCCGCATTAATGTATATTAAATGCAACAACTTTTGGCTAGCAAGTTTTCCTATAAGCCTACAGTTTGTAAGATTAATCCCCAAGAAGTTATGGATATACTGAGGGATCAATCTCCGTAACAGTACAGTTACAGAAAAAGTTGTTTACCAAAAGTTGTTACATTTCATCAATTCTAATGCAGATTTACCATATTTTAGCAAAATAAAAATTTCCTATTTTTTTACTTCAAATCTATATCCCATTTGGGATATTATATCCCATTTGGGCAATTGGTCCCAACCTGTTTATATGTGAATGATAGTAGCTGTCGTTGCAAAAAAATTTAATTTCACTTGGAATTGTAATTTATTATCAAAGTGGTAAAACCAGGTTTTGTTTATGGATTTACTAGTAATTCTTTAGAAATACAGAGAAAAATAATGAGTTGATGCCAACACACTTTTACAAAGTATATTTTAGATATAACCGTAATCATAGAATTTTTTTTTTCGCGTATCCTTAGTGATAGTGGAGCAGTTTCCGCAAAGAAGATGAAAACAGATGACAGTAAAGATGAAAAAGTGAAAGAATCCAATGACAAGAAATCTAATACTTCTTCTGAGGTAACCAAAAAAAATATCAGTTCAAATGGATTTCATTCATTCATGCTTGTTTGATAATCGATATTAGACACAGACAAAAAAAAAAAAAATTATGGAAAATCATTGTAAATTACCGGGTATACATACATGTACCTGGAAAACTAATCATACAATTTTTACATAGCTTTTATGGGTATTTTTTAAAGAATTATTGTTTTTAAAGGTTTTCAAACAAACTGATTTGATTTCAGAATGGTGTTGAGCAAGAAGATGAGTTTTACAAAGATTCCAGTACATTTTTGAAGGTTTGTTCTGCACATTGGAAAATCAGCATTTGATTTTTGTATGAATTAAAGCACAATGTGGTAATTTTACAGTAAGATTTTAATTTTAAGAATAAAAAACTTGGTTGCAATCACAACAGATAATGCCCCCTTTAAAAATACCTATTGTTTTGACTACAATAGGACAGCTTAAATAGCTATTCATACTTTTAACTCTTTACCCCTTAATGCCACCTTTTGACGCATAGGCCATGCTTTCTCTTTCTTTGTTTCAGGGTACACAGAGTGCCAACCCACACAATGATTACTGCCAGAACTTTGTGGATACTGGAGAAAGACCTCAGAACTTCATCCGAGACACAGGTACTTGCACACTTGTTAACCCTCTCATTTCGCAGGAGACTCCCGCAAATGGCTCCAAAATCTAAAATCTCCCACATTGGAGACTAAAACCTCCTGCAAAAGTATTGGTCAACCCATAACCTCCTGCAATTGAGTGTTTGTTTCTGGACTTGATTATTCAAGAAACACTGAGAGTTTTTCCTTTGCCTTTGGCTTCAAAGTTGTTACTTGCACAATTTTATTAATAGAGTTGAGTCAAGAGTTGACATTCTTTCTAACAATTTGTGAAATCTTTAATACATTTTTTTAATACAGTCGCACCTGTTTTAAGCGGCCACTTGTGGGACAATGACAAACTGGCCGCTTAAGACAGGTGGCCTCTTATTCCAGGTTTCAAATTATTGAAGAAAAAACACCGAGTATATTCATTTTGGCTCTATTGCACAGATTTATTTATAGCATCTGTTATGGCGTACACGGAGATGGTGAATGCACAGCTCAGATTGCTGAATAAACAGTTTATATTAATTTTAAATGGCCGTTTTAATTTAATTTATCTATCAAGGGATTAAGAGCAAAACATTTTCTGCTAAATACGCCCAAACAATAATTTTTAATTAATTAAATGCGGTAAACAATCAGAAGTAGCGTTTCCATACAAAGGCCGGCTATGTACTGAACTACGATAGCCAATGTTTAACCTCCTAAAAAAGTGTCAAAATTCCATTGGGGTGTATAATAAGCACCCCTTTAATTCTCTCAAAGAAATTTTCTAGAAAAAAGGTGCGTATTATCGGCAAGTTGCTGTACATGTTAAGCTGCTAAGCGCAAGACTGGCCATTTAATAACTTTGTAATGAAGTATATAATTACATGTAGATATATAAACAACACAGAACAGGTGTTATAATCAATTATCTCATTAAATCTCACCAGACTTCAAATTACACACTCAATTATTTGTCATTAACTCATTATCAGCTGTCGAAGTTTGGCTTCTTTCAATACGGGGTCACATGTCAGAGTCAGAAGTCATGTGACAAAACAGACAAAATGGCCGTTGAAAACAGGCATGTTGAAACCACGGGACCTAAAAACACTGGCCGCTGGCCGCGTTAGACAGGTGGCCGCTTAAATCAGTTAAAATATAGTGAAAAACTAAACGGGCGGGATTGAAACTGGCCGCTCTTGGCGAGTGGCCGCTGATTAAAGGTGGCCGTAACAGCAGGTGCGACTGTATATCCTTTAAATGTAGATGGTTGATGGTTGCAATATCACAATTATGACATTTATTTTTTTGTAGCAAACAGGTATTTATGTATGTGTATGAAGCTATGTACATGTAAATTTATAAATGAATTTTGTTCCTTGCACATATAGGCCTTGCCAACAGATTTGAGGAGTATCCGAAACTACGTGAACTGATTCGTTTGAAAGACGAGCTTATATCAACAACTAACACACCCCCTATGTAAGTACATAACCTTTTAGTGTATCAGCCCTGATTCACACGTTTTTGACTAGGTGAGACAGAAACTGGAAGGTGATCGAGACAGCAACCAGAAGCTACGGCTGTATTGCCCTCAGAGCTAAGATATCTTTGTCTCGGCTTGTTGTCAAGGCGCTGTGTCACTCTCAAATTTAAAATTGTTAATCCTCCATTACTTTTTAATGTATTATGACAAATT
>WFKH01007768.1:27750847-27787870 GCA_016163765.1 Magallana hongkongensis
CGGATCCTACTGTGTGCGTTTCAAATAAATTTTGTTCTACAAAAAAAATCAAACTGCACTGTGTTAAATCTGCGCTCGGTCCAACGGTCACACCGTTTACATATTAATGCCTAATAGTATGCAATTTTCAAAATCGTTTATTTCAAAGCACAACTTCCTCTCAATTTTCATTCTTAATTTGTAATGGCAATTCTTTCCAAAGTCATCCCCAAAATGATACAATATATTTGAAATTTAACTTATTTGCATATATAGCGTTTTGTAACAAGCTAGCAATCAAAAGCAATGCATGGACGTAATTCAAATAGAATTTTATTGTCTATTTTAATGAATGTTTTATTATGTTCAAGTTAAAAACACAGCAGCTGACCATCATTATAATTTCATGTTTTCTCTTTGGAGCTATTTTAAATTAATATTCCTACTAGTGATTCAAGATAAAGTACGTTGTGTAGTCATGCGAATTGCCAGTGTTCATCACCTTATTCAAAGTTTTTATTTGTTTCTGTTTTATCTTGGGCAGTAGATTAAAATATATAAAATTTTCATTAAAAATTTGAATGAAGAGGGAGAGACTTTATGCAAATAAAATAAATCAAATCTGTTTTTGAAGTTGTTCGTCTAGGCCAGTAATAATGCATATTTAAATAGAGGCTGATAATTGTCTTCTGGTTTGCTTTAGTTTCGTTTTGATTCTTTTAGAACAATGGCATCATAATTCAAACAAACGGTTTAGTGGATGAAAGCTCATTATCCCCAATGTCAGTTTAATTTTTTTTTCCTGACACTAGATAGTCAGAGTGAAGATTAAAAAAATATTTCTCAGGAGTATGGCCCGTCTGCTTGCATCCATTGTTTCGTTTGCTTGATGGTAATTTACGATCGGGCTTGTGTTTCTTGCTCTTAAAAGACTTACAAGCTTCTGTTTCAAGAATAGATGCACAATTTCTCGACGGACCACTGCAGAGTGCGCTTGTATTGGATACTCTTTCTTTTAATGGTCGAAAAAATTTTAATCAAATAAGATACATGTAAACGTAAGAATGACAACTCTTTCACGAAAAGTACTATTAAAGGCAATCAAAATTCTTTAAGAAAAAAATAATGTATTTCTATATTTCGTCTTTATTCTTTGAATTTCTTCAATATGTTCAGCATTTAAAATATTAAAATGTATTATCATTTCAAAGTACGTTAGGAAAAGAAAAGAATCGCCAAAAAAAAACCCCAACAAATATAATTACACTAAATTCTTAATATCTATTGTGAAATATAATTTTTATTGGAAATTAAAACAAGTCATTAACGTGACATTATTTATAATAAATATCACAGTTGTTTGATTCCAAATATTTTATCTTAACTTTTTAAGTTTTGTTTTCATGAAAGATTAAATACTGAGATATTATGTATGGCCTCTGTAATCCTTAAATGTCGAATATAGTAACTGTTATAAATCGCTCTTTATTATTATCTCTCTATCTATCTATCTATCGATCGATCGATCGATCGATGGATAGATAGATAGATAGATAGATAGATAGATAGATAGATAGATAGATAGATAGATAGATAGATAGATAGATAGAGAGAGAGAAATAAATGGATAGAAAACGATATGGGAATTTTTTGAAGGAAAAAATAAAGAAAAAAAACATTTTTGTATGTTTTTAAGGATCGACTTATTTCTCAGATTTCCTTCCCGCCAATAAAAAGGATTGGCAAATTAATCTGTTACAGGATTTTATTCGAATAAGACAACCATTCCTGTGACACTTAAGGTCATATATCACCCTAATCCCAAGGCATTTGTCAATAATCACAATTGAATATCCAGATCTGGGCAAGCTACTGTTGATAACGTTCAATAATTAGCTACATTTCGTCCACGACGTGCGTAAGCCAGAGTGTCCGCTTACAAAGTGTAAAAGTTCACTTGTGCGATTCTAACACAAGGGCATGGCAATTCTTGTCTATAATGCGTGATAGCGATTTATTTACATTACACATTAATCGGGCGATAATATTCTGCTGTATGGGATGGAGGTAAAGAAATATAAATTTCTTTTAACCGTGCTCGTGATCGCAGTGAGAGATAAAATGAAGTCACGAATGAACCCGACCTATATAAGCATCATCTTCCTTGTTTGTTCTGCTTTCGTTGCGGATCGGTCAGGCAAAATCGGGCCCATGTGCCTCAACTACGCATGTGCATTCGACTTCAATGAAATCCGGGTCGCGTTCAATATTTGGTAATTTATCGAACATTAGTTTAATTTAAGTAAACGACCTCATTTATTTCTTACAATTCCCACATCGTTACATTTAGATATCGGTATTGATTCCGGCACTTTGCGAACTATAATAGGATCAACTTTTTTGCTCAACTCTCAGGTGAGCAATCTATTCTCCTTTTCCCCAAAAGAGCAATATTCTTGATTGTTCTGCATATTTGTTTTTAATTTCTCGTCTAGAGATCAAATGTTGTGCTTGGAAGTTTGATATAGATTATAGATGTTCAATTCAGGAAAAAAGACACACTTTTTCGACGCTTAGATCTATATATCAAATTCCACAATTCCTTCATCAAACCCACAGTGAGCAAACCCTTGATCAAACCTATTCACCATTTACTTTTTTTTTATTTGTATTTTTTGAACACACAGATATATGCATAATTGTATAAATATATTAAATTTGTTTATGTTCTTTATTATCACCTCTTATACACCTTTCATTCCAAACTCATTCACCAAAAAAGGTACAATTACATATGTATATATAATTAGGCAAGAGGTTGTTTTAATCTTGCATATCATATATTGACTTATACAATTAAAAATCTATGATACATTCCAAAGATGACCAACATTTTTCAAATCGAGAAAGCTGAAATTTTTGGAACTGATACATATTTTTCTACTTTGTATTTAAAACTGATATGATGCAGTAGCTCAGGAAAATTTGGAATCTTATTCTGTTTCAAACATACAAATATGTATTGTTTTGTACTTAATATAATAAGGTTCACAGCTTTGATATCATCGTTTTTTATATTCTCACCAAATAGTACATTATTAGCATTGAAACCAACCCTTTTTGTTGTCTTTCTATATATACACATGCTTAGATTGTTCCACAATGGTAATATTTTTTTCACAACTTAAATTCACCATTTACTTTAGTCATGGTCCCAAATCATGAATGTGGTTGTTGTTTACATGTAAAGCACAGTCAAAGCAGCGTATAGGATAACTCGTTATCAAGGAACGCTTTTAGGGCAAAGAAATCTTTACATAGCAATTTTAACTGGTAAAATAAATAACACATATATGTATTTCTGTACGCTTTACTTAAAAGTAAGTTTCGAAATAGCGTCTCAATAATTTTGTGAAACGATTCTGCACCGAAGGTAAATTATTGGCACATAGTGTATGCCGGTAGAATAGATACCATTATTTTAGTGCTAAACTATATGAAAATCGCTGCACCTCTTAGCTGCAATAGCTATTCGCTTTCTTAGATTGTTGTCAAAATGAATTGATATCGGTAACACGGTAACAGTGTAGTACAAACAAAATAATCTCTAATATTTGAAGATTCAGCTGTTCCTTTTTCAAAACCTTAGCCTCTTCACCGACATAATTCAAATTCACCCCCTCCTCCCTGAAAAAAAAAATAGGTTAATCGTGTCGTTCACACTATTGATTCCCATTTTTTGCCAAAACAGACGACAAACAACATTGATTAATGACCATTTATCGTTATTCAACTTCGACTCTCTTCCCATTCTCATTCTCTCTCTCTCTCTCTCTCTCTCTCTCTCTCTCCTCTCTCTCTCTCTCTCTCTGGTCTATAGAAAAGCATAAATAGGTTTGAACGGAAAACCAATCCGACACCTCCAATTAAGGGTTCATTTAGAACTGATTTGTCTCTGCAATTTTTTAAGACAGAGACAATTTTTTAAGACATATGTCTGTGGTATTTTTGTCTTTCCTATTCTTGCTAGAGCTTCACGTAGTATTAGCTACGGGAAATCGAAATAAATCTTCATCATCTAAATATATTTTGGGGTGATTTTACTCCACAGTTCCAAATAATCATAACCAATTTTGTCTGTGAAAATTATATCCACTTAGGTTCCGTTTATGAGTAATGTTATCAAGGATAAATGTAAGTTATATTATTATAAAAGCAATTTCTCTTTATGACGTTCATCTGCCGGCTGATACAGTTTATATCGCATATTTATTTTCACTTCGAGAGCAGAGATTGGGGACATTGTTTTTTATCCTGTCTATTCTTTTGTCTTTCTTTTTGTTAGTCTGTCTGTGCCAAAACTTATAGTAAAATATTTAGAAAGCCCCAGTCACGCTTCATCAAATAAGGCTAACGTACGTCCGACAGATGGCACAACGGATAGCAATTTTTTTTCCTTCTTGCGAAAGGAACAGGTATCAATGTCAACTATTTTATTTTTATTTATCTGTCTTTTTTTCCCCCCGCTTTCTTTATTTCTATATTCAACCCCATCTTTAACGAAAGAAAATATCTTGAATCAATCACAACCCCCTTTCATTGATCTGCGCTTGTGTACATCATTATTACCAAGATCAATGGAGAGTAACTTGGACAATTGTTTTTACTTCACCGTGTTTAAAGATCATCGACCTTCAATGGCTATAACAAATTGGCTGAAGCATCATCGTTTCCGGTTCCTGAAGAACATGCTCGCTGCCTGCCTCCAAGATTTTGTATTTATCGCTTTGTGCGTCGTTCGAATGTTGATGAAGGATCTGAGGGAATCTTTTAGATACAACAACGCATAGTTCAATACCCAAGAGACCCTAGGTTCTAAAAATGCAAAGCAAACTAAGCTGCCGTATCTAAAATATTCGTAGTCCTTTTTAAAGATTTCCATTATAATTATTGAGTTCAATAAAACGGTTTGAAGAAATGATCCAGGATGTTTGCTTTGTTTTATTCAGAGTGGCTGGCAAACAGCTAGTTCTTGGTTCGTTTTTTAAAACCAAATTAGTCACCGCAATACGCTTGATTTCAAATGAATACATGATGCCTTTATTTGAGTACTTCAAGTAGAAAAAAAACTTCTTCGGGCGTTTTACAACAATTCAATTCATCGACAGGAAAATTTGACCTTTTATTAATCTTCCCAGTTTTACAACTTTTGTTTTTATTTCTTTATTGCAGAACGATCTTGTTGCTCTTGTGTATTCCTGCTTCCCTTGCTGCTGCTGCTGTTTGAGAAGTTACCTTCCTTACAGAAACCAAAGGCTCGGACATATGGCCTCGCGGTATGCCAGTGTTTCCAAGTCGTCGCCATTTAACTCCCATCGTTCGTGGGCAGTGTCATTCAGGTCAAACCAAACCGGAAGTCTGAGTTCAAGACGGTCACGTCAAAGTAGCTCTCATAGACAGACACGTGCCAGTGTAAATTCGAACAAATCTACTCTAAGTGTAAAAAATACCAGGACACTTCTAAATGGCAATAATAAGTAAGGGGCAACTTTGAAGTGTCAAGTACAAAATAATAAAATGAACACTTGGAATGGATGCAAATCTGTTTACATGTTCTTCAAGATGCATAAGAATCTTTTATAAAGGTTTATGTTTGCGGCAAAAGAATCAGTTTTTGTTCTATTAGAAAATAAAACCAGATAAACCTGAATTAAATGATTGGAAAATATTGTTTGTTTATATTCATATGCAAAGAAATTGAAGAAAATTAAATCTGCTTGAAACATACATACAATGCAATTTTTATCAAGGTGTCCACACACCTAAAATATGCGGAACAATTTAATTATTATATAAAAAAAACCTGGAAGAATTTATGCTTATCATATTTTCCGTGTAAATTGAAAACTATTAATCATATCAGAAAGTCGCACCCAAGTAGCCATGGTACATATATTAGGAAATTTAATGTAAATATCGCCTCTAATTTCCGGCATGTGAACCTCACGTAACGGCGGCAGCCACTCCGGAGTTGAATAGTTTTGTCGGTACTATTTATGCAGGTGAATAGAAACATCTAAGAGGCTTTAGAAACTGTTGAGCATAATACATGTTAAAATAAACAAGCAACGGACATAAATCCATTGCAAGTCAAAACAATCAAGTATACTTTGTCTCGTGGTGTTTACGATTAATAGCTATTTTTTGTTCAAAGTGAGCACGCTTGGTTGCTGGTTATTGACAAGGCACCTCTCGCTCGGAAGCTTGGAAGTGGCTTACAACCTGAACAATGATAATAATTAGTATCGTTTACTCTCTGATGGATATATCACGCATTTAACTACGGGGAGGAATGTCTGCTGGTGAGGATAGCATTCTCCTACCGTTCGGGCGAAACTGGTGGTCCCAAACCAGACTATGACTGCTTCATCCCACGTGATCGATGGAGCCTTAACTAGTGATTATAGCTTTGGGGTTTCAATGACAGTACTAAATTTTTTTTACAGTCTCTTTTCTATTTGTGTATATTTTTGTCCATTAATTGTTAATCAGAAGTTAAAGGATTACGTATTTTTCGAGAATTCTTTATTTATCACGGAGACTGATTTTCTCATTCCTTAGAGAGCGCTCGGAGACAAGACAGATGTATTTAGGGGAGGAATGAATTAAGCGCATAATGTGATATCCAGAAGGATTTAAGCTTGCTGCAAATTCAATTCCTACAGAGAAATATGGAATCGACAAATGGTGAAAACTTTACAGCAAATAGTTTTATTAATTTTACCTGTTTAAATGGAACTTTGAACATATCAAAATTGTGTAACGATTCTGGAATCAACTCGTTTCCCTCAACGATTCCGTCGGATGATGAAGATAAGTTATCCATAGATGCCTTAATAGGATTAATATTTCTGTATGCCATAACAACTTTTCTGTCCTTGGGTGGCAATATTTTGGTGGTATTGGTCTTTGTGAAAGGTCGACGTTCCAGAACTGACCTTAGACTCTTCCTTATCAATCTTGCAGCATCCGACTTAATTATGGCAGCCTTTTGTATGCCTTTCACCTTTGCTGACAGCATTATGGGCTACTGGGTGTTTACTGCCCCCTTGTGTCCAATTGTGTTATTTTTTCAAATATTTTCCGTATGTGGAAGTGTATTTACTAATGTTGCAATTGGAATTGATAGGTTTATGGCGGTCTCATTTCCGTTGCATTCCAGAATTACGTACAGACGTGGAAAATACGTAATTGCATTGGTCTGGATGTGCGCGTTTGCACTCTCGGGCGTGCAGCTTTTTATAGGACGGTCTTCCATCTACAAGGGCAGAGTAATTTGCAATGAGGAATGGCCCTACCCTAGTTCACGTCCACTCTACACTGTCTTTGTGATGATTTTGACCTACCTGTTTCCTTTACTTATTCTTCTACTTACATATACCGTTGTTGGAATAATGCTTTGGAAGCGGACGGCCCCGGGAAATAGACATTATGAAAGAGATAGACATCAACTTCGATCGAAAATTAAGGTATTTATCTCACCGATAAGCACACACTATCAGAGCTTACATACATGTAAAATGCATAGGTCAACACGAAAGGAATCAAAGTTCACCAAAAACATTGCACTGTTCTTTGAAGATCATAGGTTCATATATACATGCACATGGATGAAAAAACAACTTCAGCCCGTTATTTATGTATTTTCCGCGATCCTTTCATTTCCCAGGACACTTATTATGGTCATTTCGTGCGTGAGTATGTATCTCAGTAAAATACAGAATGGCATGCCTCGCTCGAATTCGTTTGAAGTCCGGAGTTGGAGGTTGTAGAACCTCACAACATCACAGTAGGACAGCAGGGATGATGTATCTACAGCCAGATCTTAAACAAGATGTGTACTAGTATATGTGTAGGGTGTCCATGAAGATATTTTGCCCCTCCCCCCTTTTCCCGTACCACTCCGATAAACTTTTTTCCTGGGTTCTTGAATCACAATGAGGTTTTCTTTTTATTTTTAACCCGAACAATGCAGTGTTATCTCTACATTAGAAATTCTAAGAATTATAAAGGTTTATAACAAAAAACAGTGATAATTTCAAATAAAGTCTGACGCTCAAACCTTGCATCAACGATTAAATTGATAAATCTCTCACATTAGGCAATTTTTTGTAGAAATAAAATAACCCATTATGCTCTCGAGAATTCATGTTCTATATGAAGCTTTTGAAATTTATGTTATACGGTTCTTTTTTTATTCAATCTGGAATTTGATAGATCACCTGCAAGTCTACCGACGAAGGTCAAAAAGTGCAACATGAATTTAAAATTCAATTACAGAAATACTTTCTTAAGCGAGCATTTTCATATTAGAATATTTCGCATCGATAAGTCAATCTCCTTGAATCATCAGTTTTTAAGTATATTCTTAGTACAAATAATCAAGAAGTACATACAAAAATTAGAAGAAAAAACCGGCATAATGCCAATTTTGTTATCGTTTTCTCTGTCAGAAATGAATGGAGGCATGTTTTAATTAAGAAAGAACTAAGATATTAAAAACGATGTGCATTTCTGTTTTTGTAACCGAAATACAAACGTGAGCAGAACAAATTTATATATTTCCCAATAAACCTACTAAACGGTGCCCTATATTTCACTGCAGCAGCAAGAGCAATATTCGCTCATTTTCAGCGAAAATTTAATGTGCACTTTCGATTTCAGGCGTTGTCTTTGGTTTTGACACGTTAATATGCCAATTTATTACTGAACGTGTGTTCAGTTTTTTCTGACGAAACCGACAGCATGTAACGCGTCAGTAATCTTTTGCGCTAAGAACGTCAAGATTCATTTCCGTCGACGAAATGCAATCCTATATTTGTTGAAGATCCTATTATATTTAGAATACTGTGAAGAAGACAATTGAAAGAATCAAGAATCTTGAAATTAGCACAGTTTTAGGAGGTGTTAATGATTTGGCTACACAATTGAAAGATTGTAAAAAAAAAAAAGAAACTAAACCGTGACGTTGAAATCCTTCATATCCATTCATTATATATCATGCAAGTTTATAGAATGGATACATTGATTAAAGTTTCAGACTATTTATGATGAAATGAAACGACAAAAAGGTTATATATCTACGTACTTTTGCCAATAGTTTTGTCTCAAAAAATATGTCGATACCAAAAAAAAAATCTGTTGGAAAAAAGATATTTTGTGGCAGATTAAATAACCAATAAAATTGCCTGAAAAAAACCTATGCCAGAAATGTTTTTTTACCTTTATATACATGTACATTTATTTTTAAAAAAAGGAAAACTGATGTTTTGAAAATAGACTCAATAAAAGTGCACGATGGTTTACTTCAGTACTTCCTACAATACTTGAGATCTAATAAATTAAAACGTACTTAATTTATATCGTTAAAATGTTTTTGATGAAGCGTTTCATTGGGTCATTCTTGTTTAGCCAATGTCTAGTACTGTGAAAGAAAACTGGATGAGCAATGACGAAAACTCAAATGATAAGTAGAACAAGATAGATTGAAGCGAAACATTTGATTAAGTTTTTATTACAATTAGCCTTTTCAAGTACAAGTAGGCAAGTACTGTACTTAATGAAATAAAGGCGGTTTTTCTTTTTATTTGCACTCTTTAATCTAAGTTGCAGAGATTGAATGGACAAACGTTGATTAAGATGTGATAAAACTAATACAAGTATCAGACTTGTGTGATAATTTGTCGTAAGTTGGAAAAAAAATAGCAAATTTGCTCAAATAGTAGGACCAGCAAACTGATATACATCTCCACACCTTGTTCCATCAAAGAGAGAAAAAATCGGTCTGCAGTCAATATCAGATATTAAAGAACAATGGTGTTAAAAGTTCAATTCTGTTCCCGCAGAAAATTGCAAGCGAGTTAAAAGAGTAATTGTAGTCTTTGTAAAAGTTATAAAAAAAACATCAATAGATAACATGTTTTGTTAATTTCATATTTTCTTGCTAAAGGCTTTTTTTTTATTTCTAGAAACGTAAATATAGTTTTTTTTAAATCGGCCCATGTTGCGATGCTTTGATGGCCAATATTAATGAAAGTACAAATTTACATATTTGTCGATTGATAAGGATTGATTCAGGGAGATTCTTTGTGTTTTATTGAATTCAAAGCAGAAAAAATGTGTTTGACATTTCTCCACTGATGTTGCAAATGCATTTGGGCCTTTACTTTGAACATATAGATGTGCGATTAATTTTTGTTTTCGTCTGAATAGCCCATTTCAACGCCTTTAATGTTAAACACGACTAATACAGTTGATGCAAATATGATAGACACGGAGTTAGGGTAAGAAAAAAGTTAAACAAACATACATGTGTAAAAATTTTTAAGATCGATTCAAGGCTTACATAGATTCTGATACAGTATTCTATTTTAAAAATCACTTCATTTGTTATTTTATCGGTCTTTTATCATTTCTAAAATTTCATGTTTTTCGACAGGAAAAAGTCTTTCGCCATCGCAAAATTTTATGATACTTAATCAGTGGACATGGCACTTAATCCATTATAACTGTTTCTTCATGAATCTGAGCAAACCGCATCTTGCTGGGATGTTAACAATCAATCAATCAGTTAAAAAGCAAACTACATGTACTTGTTTAATTAAACTAGGAAGAAAAGCTTTTTGGATGTTGACATTTCATCGAATTAAACGAATTAGTATAATTCTCGTGAACTTATCAGTAATTAGTGTGGGGGGAGTGAACTGACTAGTATACTGTATAATTAATCCTATAAATGTATCTACTTAAGGAGCATATATAAGTACATAATAATTTTCCCCGGAATAACCAGCATTTGCAGCGAAATTAAAGTAATACATAAATAGCAGTGATTGTCAATAACACTGATTGTCTTGTAACAATATGCTTATCATTATAGTACGCCTGCTTTCCAAAACCTCTATCAGGAGTTGGACAGTTCCCAAAACACTAGAACACCAAACGTGTAAGTGTCCATTGCGCGCTGGTGATAGAATCGCGATAGAGAGAGACGTGTCGTTGTAGTTTTGCCGTGTTGCAGTCAGATTAAGACTGCTCCTGATAGTTTCTCTGCTGTGTTAAATATATAGTGACAGAGAATGAATCTTATCGCCTTTATAAGCAGTACGTCGAGCAAGAACACGAAGAAAATGTGTCCCGCGATACTTAGTATACAAGCTTTATGACTATACATGTTACCCGATTCTTTTTTAGTATTATTATTTACGATTTCAAAGATTGTCATAAATTCAAGAACAAATTCAAATTTTGTTGTTTATTCTCGTAAAATTAATCACCATCGATTTCTTTTTCAGTATTCAAGTAAAGTTTTAAATATTGAAACTAAATCAATTAAATTGCAACGTTAATTTCACTCCAAATGTTGATAGAAAATTGCAAAAATATCGACAATTTCATTCATTAATGGTTGGTTGTCGATATACATGTATATACAAGGACATCTGTTTTGTTTTGTTTTGTTTTGTTTGTTTTGTTTTTGTTTTTTTGTTTTTGTTTTTGTTTTTGTTTTTAGGGGGGGGGGGGTGATGTTAGTTTTTAAACACCTTTTTCATTGTAGTTTTGAGAATTCATAATAAGAAACTACAGGTCAAGTTCGACTTTTAAATGACGATTGTTTAAAACAGGCATTATATACCTTTGGTTTTTATAAAAACGACTCGGATTTTTTCTTAATCGGGGTTTTACTTCGCTAATATAATGTTTGGGAGGTGATGTTGATACTCTCATATCGCTCTACGAAGCATTTAATACCAAATGATCATGGAATGCTTTACAAGATAGTTATTTTTCCCTTTGAATTACGGAGGATTTTTGCGCGCATTTATACAATACAGCTACGAAACCTACATGCAAATTTAAGTAATCACGTTTGTTACACATTAAACGATTTTAACAGTTATTTAGACATTATCTTCTTTCCACAGTTTCTAGAATGTCTTAAATCTAAAATTGCTATATGTAAATAAACGAGATAGGCAATAGAACTGTTGTTGGGAGTTTGAAGTTTACACATTGACTATAAGTATATTTTGATATCACAATTAAGGTGTAAGACATATATTTATTCTTTAAATCGCATCGGAAGTTAATTCTAGCTTTCCATTATGCATGAAACCTAGGGTTCGAACTTCGGCAGCCACAACCTAGCGAACGGTAGAAATTTTTCATTGATAAATTTTTGAAACAAGATCCTTTGGCATAGTAGGCGCCGTCACGACAAAGGTCCATTGTACATATTCCTGGAAATGGTGGCGTCATTTTGAGTCAAGCAAGCTTGAGTAGGGCGTAAAGTGATGTAAAATATCACCTTCAAATGCATAAACTTTATTGGTTGATATTGATGAATACATTTCATAATCAATGCATGGTTTTTGTATATATCATACAGCTTACTTTACAATATCCAGATCAGCTTCCCGTCTGATATGGATATGGAATTGGTGGGCGATATACATTGCGAAAAACCGCATTTCGTAACTCTTGTTTTTTTTGGTTTTTTTATTTTGGCAGACAATTTTTGTGATAGATACATGTACTATGGGTTTTTTTTAATCATTTCATCAAAGTGAAACTTAAAACTTTACTTACTGGAAAACTGAATCAATTTTATCCGCGTTATTTGCAGGTACATGTGTACTGAGAAGACCTTGAAAAAGACTTAAATTACTCCTGTTAATTCTATTAATAACCAAATTGTTCCCTGCAATTTCTTTGGTTGATATTCATTATAGTAACATACAATGTACATTGTATATCTGATTTCAGTTTGATATACAATGTACATGAAGGTTTCTTTATTGGTAAACTTGGTATCATAGAGTCATGGTCACTCCAGTTAAATAACAACTCTCTTATTAGGCCCCGCCTACTTATTTAGTAACCGTACGGTCACAAAATGGGTCTTTAAGCAAATGTATTGAGTATGATGACGACGTACATGTATGCTATATCGATATAATGGGTGTCCTTTTCCTTATCACACCGGGTGAACCTGTATCAACACAAAGCATCAATATCAGCCCACTGATATTTGCTGCCTCGGGCTGATAAAAGGTTTGATATATTGATATTCCCCTTATATAGGGTACTATTGCTTATGTGTCCTTTAGCATCACTTAAATATAGGATCAGAGTTAATGTTCCTAAGCGATTTACAATGATAACCTTAAGGCTCTCCACACCAATATTGTAAGATTGATTGTAACAAGACATGGTTCTTGACAACGCCTAATTACACACAGACAGTCACAATTAATATATATTTTTTTACATTCAGAAATTACTCCTGAGTTTTTTCCATTGTTATCTTTTAACGAAGCGTTATGGCATTCTTTCCTGCCGATTTACTTTTTCTTGTGTTATTTTCTTCATTTTTTTTTCTCTCTCCTCGTAATTTCTTAAGTTTCCAATTATAAAATTGTGGGTACGCGTTCTCACCCAATTTCTCACCTGTTATGTGATTACTTTTCACAATTCCACAAATAACGCAGCTGTGATAATTTGGGAGATTTTTTAAGTACCAACAAATAGTTGCTCAGTATCATTGGATTCGGTGCTTTCCAATCAGTCAAACTTGTGTGTTTATTTTTCTTCCACTCTATTACAGCAACGTCAGGACGATATTATAGCTCTACTCTTTGTGGTCTATTTTAAAGTCATTAGTCAAATTATGACGTGCCAAGGAGGATTTTAGTGCTCTCTTGAATGCATCGAGTGACCCAAAAGAAAGAACTAAATTGATTGTTTGGTTAAAATCAATGATTTTTTATTCTCTCAGTGTCAGAAGTTCTCAGAGAGTTACTGTCAGAGTTCTTTAGATTTGTCATCTGGTTGAAAAATGGTCTCTCATTAAAATGGTGTATAAATTGAATCTTAGCATCGATTGCAACGTTATCAAAAGATTTACATATAAATGATAAGAGATAGAGAGCAATCTACGAGTGCCTCTTAATGATACAGGATGGAAATTCAGGGTTACCATTTTCTAATTTAAAATCTTTGGCAGAACTATTATATTTTTACATCTATCAATTTTATCAAGTTAACTTCTTGACCTATTTTAGCGGGAATGTTCTTCGCAGTCTTTGACCATCGATACTTGAATGCTGTCGTAATTTAACGTTCGAGATTCATTGCTGTAGACCAAATTTAATAAGCAACAGCATTATTTTGCGAATATGACTGATGTCACAGTGCTTCTCGACGACTAATATTTGCGATTATTAATTATAACATGTAAGGCCTCCTTTCAATTATGTATTATTTTGTGTTTTCATGGATTTGTTGGTTTGCAACTACAAATATTCGCAACCTGTAATTACTTGCAAACGAACATGAGTCGTCGTTTTAATTTTATTTGCGAATGGGAAAAGGTTTGCAGTATAAGTATACTTTTTTTTTTTTACAGCAATGCAATTTTGTTATCAGATTTATATTTTGTTTAGGATAGATAATAAGACTATTACAGATAACACTAGTTTTTCTAATATCATAATGATAAATTAATCATGCCGGAAGAAAAAGAGATCTTATATGCATGTATACCAATAAATATGTTTGCTAAAGCTGATTTTGATTTACCATTATACTTAATTCTGAATAAGATCGGCCGATAATATAAATATATAGTTCCTCTTAAAGTTAAGATATCGAATAAACAGCCAATTATGTAAACGTTTAAAGCATGCTTTTGTTTTAGATTATGTTTGGGTTTTTTTCTTGGAATCTCTGTTAATTAAATAGTTTTCTAAACAGCAATTTCTTTGAAATTAAGTTAAAGGTTTTAAAAAAATGATAGAATCAAGCACTTTATCTTATCGAAGTGAAATAGGGCAATTAATGCCTGCTAAATTTAAGATACTGTATGCGTGTCCGAATTTCGAAGAAAACATGCATGCAAAGAGAGCATAAAAGATTGAAAAATGTTTTCATGCCACGCAAGATATATTAAACACATGGACAGAAAAGAACTTCTGGTATTAACCTGGAAATAGAGGAAATTTAGAGGTCTCCTAAAACAGAAAGCATAAAACTGAATGATGCGTTGACTGTTTTAATACACTTAATATATAAAGTGAATCGGTATGCCCAGAATTTGTATACGCGTACAATTTTTTTTTTTTCAGATTTGATTCGCCTAGAATAATTGAATGCAAGATCTCTTTGAGGATCTTACAATGTGATAAGAATATCATGAATTGTTAACAACGTAAAGCATGTTTGAAAATATCTGTGTGTATCCCCCCCACCCCTTTTTATACTTAATCGTCTTCATGATACCGCATCCAATACATAATTCAGTCCCGCATTGTAAATTGATTTTTAACCATATTCATGTCTTTGAATGCGACACGCTATTGCCAGTGGGGAAAAGCCGCTAGAATTCTTTGTCTTGACACTTAGAATAAATAGAACGACTCGGCTACACTATCCCAGCAGACATTATTAATGCCACCAGTTCACTAGTTCTTTTAGAGGGGTTTCAAATGATGAAGTCTGGCTGTGCTCCTGAAAATGTCCACAAAACGGAAAACTATTAATCAAATTGACTTCATAAATCATATCGAATGGCCTTGATTAATTGATTTAATGTCACTTCTTTACTTTTGCGTCTCAGCAAGAATGGTCATGTTATACAAGGTGTCTTCCCATCTATACATGTATGGTTTTGTATGTACATGTAATATACACATGTATATATAATATGGTGTCATTGATATGTGGCTAGTTATTACAATTTTGATGTTAATGAAAATAGGATACATGTAGTTTAAAACAAAGAGTGTGTGTGTATAGCTTTTGATTGCAATGTTTCATCGTATTTTTGCAATGAAAATTCTAGAAAACTTTTAGAGTGTGTATGAATCTGTTTTGATACAAACACTTAGCTACTTATTCTATTTGCCGGAACACGATTAGATTATTTAGATATAGCAAAGGATCATAAATAAAACCGCAATGTTATGAATATAACGCATGGTTAATCTAAAAGATTTCAACATTATTCGCAGTTGTTTTCAGTACTCAAATATCAAAGGCCAACAGCTTTTCTGTACTGAGGAAAGATAAAACAATTTGTTCAAGGTTTTTTGCAAATTTTTATAGACAGAATCGATTGTTTTCGATAATCATTATAATCTTGCTAAATAATATCTATCAGAAATTTTCGTGTGTCACTTAGCAAAGGAAACGGCAATGAAAATATCTAAGATTGTAGATTTAAGGACACACGCGTTAACATCCGTTCAACACTAAAATTAAAGTTGGTTCTTTGATTTAAGATTAAAAGATTTAATGTTAATTGGATTCTTTTAACATCATTCGAAATTATCTGGATAAAAGATAAAACAGTTGATGTTGGCAAAGGCTTTATCAATTGAAAGCCTGAATTACTACTGCATTTCACGTTTTACGATACACCGTTAATAATTGAAACATTAACGCAGTTTAGAGAGAAACTTTGCCCTGAATAAATGTTCTGCATCAAATTATATCTTAAATTCAACAATCAGACATTTAAGTTGTTTGTACCGAATTTTGGGCATTGTGACGTCAGCATTTGCTGCTACAACATAAAAATAAACATATTGCATCAAAACAAATCAAAAAATATTTTTGTTTGAATAAATAAGAACGACATTCAAAGCTAAAGCATATCGAAATAAACAACATAAAACAACCAGGAGATAAATTGATAACAGAACTACGAACCGAATTGATCGGACAGTAATTGCAGCATTCATTTAATACATGTTGAAATTTTAAAGTTTTGTTTACAAACAAACGGTTTTGCAGTATACTTGATACACAATAGCTCCTGTTATTTGCTTGGTTTACGATTTTCTTTCTACACATTTCAGGTCGTCAAGATGTTAGTTATTGTCGTTGTGATGTTTGGAATCTGTTGGTTGCCTCTCCACTTGTTCAATCTTCTGGGAGACTTTACCGAAGTTTTTAAAGATGTTCCGCACCAACAAAAACTCGCCCTATTTCTGGGCGCCCATTGGTTAGCCATGAGCAACAGCTTTGCAAACCCAATCATATATGGATTTACCAATGAAACATTCAGGGTATGAATACAACACTTCAGCAGATTTTCACATTGCAAATTTTTCACACGTATTTGCTGTGATTTAAGCACAATGCATTCGATATATATTTATAAATTGACTGAATGAATAAATTATTTCTGCATGCAGATAATTCTGAAGTATTTTTTAAAAAATATTTTAATCTATGAATAACTAGTAAGCGGTGAAAGATAAAATATCTCAAAAATTACAGACTAAAAATTTCACTTTTATTTAGATTTTCTCACGAAATCTGCAGGTTTGTGATCCGTTAATATTAGGAAAGAGTGCTATCAGTAGTAATGAGGTCTTCTTGTCCATCCCCGACCTATTTTGCCAAATGACATCCATTATGGTTGATAACGATCGTCAAGATGAGATTGTTAAACTACATTCCCCAAATATCTCTGTCTTAAAAGCAATGAGTATACGACTGTAGTAATTATATATTACGTCACAGGTCATATATCCTTGCCTTACATAAATGCAATGCAGGTCAAAGACTAACAGTCCTGATGACATATGTTAAACAATATATTCTGTTCTGTACAACGTTTTCAGTGGCGAATTCAAGGGGGGGGGGGGGGGGGCGCACCCGGCGCCCCCCTAAAATTGTCAAAATAAAGTTAAATCGTACTCCTTCTGGCAAAGAAAATGTACAACTTGCGAGTCTTAATATCAACTTTTTGGACACTGATGGGATTTCTCTACATTAGACTAATTTCAACGGTGTAGTATGAAGAAAACCCATGGGTTCCATGGTGTAACGTACATAGAAAGCCCATTTTAGTTATAGGTTCAAATGTGACCAGTCACCCACCTTTAAGTAAATGGTTATACTTGCTTGTGTTTTTAACGACTTTTCCATGTTTATTATATATGATACAAGCTGTCATCGTTATCATTTTTAAACTTCATTTTCATCGTCCCATTGAAGTAGACTTTTTTAAACTGATTAATTTACAGCCATTCGTAAGAAAAAAAATAAAAGGAAATGTTTCTAATATTTCTACAAGGCAGATGGTTTTGATGGGATTTCTGTAGGTCTTTAATCTACAAACCTTTAAAATTAAAAATAATTTTATTACTTTTACGTATAATCACGAGAAGAAATATCACAAAAGTCTAAATATGAAGACTTAAATTTTACTCTACAAAATCTCTAAAATTCAGCAGATTACTTTTAAGTATAATCACGAGAAGAAATATCACAAAAGTCTAAATATGAAGACTTCAATTATACTCTACAAAATCTCTAGAATTCAGCAGCATCCGGGGGCTTCGCCCCTTGGACCCCCATAAAAATAAAAGGAAATGTTTCTTTATATTTCTGCAAGGCAGAGGTTTTTTATGGGATTACTGCAGGTCTTAAATCTACAAACCTTTAAAAATTGTAAATAATTGTTTTACTTGAAGTATAATCACGAGAAGAACTATAACAAAAGTCTAAATTTGAAGACTTCATTTTTACCCTACAAAATCTATAGAATCCAGGAGTTTCCGGGGGCTTCGCCCCCTGGACCCCCACCAGGGCTTTGCCCTGGACCCACTGAGGGCCTCAAGGCGGCCCCCAGTCCCCCCCCCCCCTAAAACTGGCGCCCCCTCTAACTTCAAATCCTGGATCCGCCCCCTGGTTTTATGATTAGTTAAAACAATGCACAAGGGGAAATTAAAACGGGGGGAGGGGGGGGTGGTAGACGTTTGTAAATATTTTTCTGACAGAACAGGTGTCATGAGTGAAAACATCATCGATCAGATTTGTTTGACTTCATGCAGTGGGCTCTTTGGAAAAAAGTATTGGAATTAGGCATCTTTTTGCGCCGTTTTTCCAGTGTTGTTGTGTAGATAAAGATTTATTAGTTTACCAAACTCCTCAAATATGCTTAAGAAATCGCAAAAAAACATATCTTTATTGCTTCAAGAAATCTGCATATCGATATTAGATCTTATTCGTGCACATCTAGCTGCAAAGCACCCAAGACAAAGTAGGAATATTGTTATCAAGTTCATCAGAGTTTGCATTATTGCAGCGTTTTCCCGTTTCGCCACTTCTGGCTCCGTTATAAAAAGTTATCCGCTAACAGCATTGTACTGTTATCTGTGAGGTAATAAAAGAATATTCATACCAAACAACATTTAACCCTCCCATTTTAGAATTAAAAGAATTAACTTGAAAAGTATCCATGCAAAAATCAAATAGGATGCAATTGATTTCCCCCCTAAACCGACAATGTATATGCACTTAAAAAGGTAAGGAAAGTTGGCTAGATGACTTATAACGATTCGTAATTATTCGTTCATTCTAAGTACAGTATATTGAAAGAAATTATGTTTTCGTCACTTTTAAACAAAAGTGTATGATAAATGGTTGTGTTGAAATGAAAAGAAAAATCATCAAAATGAGGAAGTAAATGTACTGAAAATATTTGGTTGAGAAAAACATGAACTCTTTTTTCGTGAAAATAAATTCATTGACTACAAATGGCTCACTTTCATTTTACAGAATGAAAGACGTAACATATTCTTAAAATGATAAAAAAAAAATATGCGAACACATATTTCATATCTATTGCGTGTATCATAATACCCTTGGATATTAGTACATGTACATGTGTGATATTTCTACGTATGTCATACGTATATCATCCATCAACTATTTTCTCGTATATTTCTTCAGATATTTTCTTTATATACTACTGAATAAAGAATAATAAGAAGAATAAAGAAATAACTGTCTTTCTGGATAGATGTAACTACGGATTACATGTGTATTAAAACCAGTAAGCCAGCGTTATGACATGGTCAAAATATGGACTAGCTAGTGTTAAAGGTTAAATGTGTACTGGCAATATGTATCATACTATGGATTTTTCGATTGTTTCACCTTAATGACAAAAAAAAGAAAAGAAATAAGATAAACAATAGGAATTACACACTTTGTGTATTTTTATATGCAATGTCCGCCATCCTATGTCCCGTATGGAACAACGAAGAAAACACCTTACTGTTAAATTATCAAAACGCACTGTCTCGCCAGCATACACAGTAGCTGTTATACAGACATGCATAGGCATTCCACTGAGTCATGGAAAAATATACAAATGCTGACAAATTCAGAAAGTTGTGATAAAGAAGTAAAGGCGATAAACACATGATACGGATAACTTTGCAATTGAATTGATATATCCATCAACAGTATTGCTAAGTGTACGTGACTACACGGTAATCCAAACTATCTGTTTTCCTTGAGACACCAATATTAACAATTTCATGTGCACGTTTGTATAAAGAAAACATAGGGAAATGGATTTGTTGTTTTGGTATTATTTTCCAATGCTTATAGAAAACACTGCGACTCCTTCGTATCAGCATGTCGACCGGTTATGCGTGTGCATTTTGTACACAGTGCAAATATTTTCTGGAAACTTATCGTACATTAGTTACATGTTAAATTGATTATGCTATATGTCATTGTAAATACGCTCGTCTCGGAGATAATCACTTGCAACTGGGTATAAGTAATCTGGATAATGAAATAATCGCGTCTTTTATGCCATTGAAGATAGACGACCTGCATAAATATTGTAAATATGACGTCTGCATAGATATAACGAGCACAATTATGTTCCTGGCGCCATAGAAATTCAGTTCTGTCATTAATATCAATATTTTAATTGCCCTGTATATGTACTCCGTTTTGATTTATTATTTAACAAGGCTATAATTCTCGAAGTTTTGCATTAAGCTGAAAAGACTTTCAATGATCCTTTGTAGGGGTAGGGAGGTGATGTTTGTTAGAAAAAAATCCAAGTTACCATTAGTATTGTTTCTCAACTACGAATAAGTTTCGTCTTTTATTCAGACTATAGTGTAGAATATCTTAGTTTGTTGAACCGACCCACTGTCGCAGTAGTTTGAGGATGATGTATCTGTAGTACATGCCGTACTTATGTGATAATTCGCAAAGAAAAATAATTCGTTGAAGTGAAATCATATCGTAATTCTACTCCTTGCAAAAAAAAAAATAAATTATTTTATTTCATTTTACAGGCAGATTTAGTTGTTCTTCTGCACAACTGGTTTCCATGGAGCCATTGCCTTCGGAACTTGATGATTCGAACATACAGCCTTTCAACATATGACAGCGTCATCTACCGACGAACCACTATGCTCAATAGACAAACTTCTATTAACAACAATTCATGTTCTAGCAAATCTCTCAAAGCAACAACGACGCTTAACGGAAGTGCCAGGCCGATGAGAAAACTCCATCGTGTTGGAACAGAAGTGCGAACGAACAAATCCAATATTCCTGTCAGAAAGTTTAGTTCAATTCAATACAAACACAGACCACCATCTTCTGATGAACAACCATGACACCTAATCTAATTTTTTTTTTGTTAATTTATTTTTCTCGAAAATTGATAATGTGAATATTGAAGAAAGGTGTTTTAAAAAACCGCAAAATTGGTGATTTCTTCATTTTTTTTTTGTTAAATTGCAATGAGCAACTTTAAAACAATACGAGTTTTATGATTCTATATAAAGAATCAATCTGATGGTGCATAATTATATGCAATCATTGAGCACTGGTAAAATCGGGGAGCTGTTCTGTCGTCATAAGGTGTTAGCAAACGGGAAGCAGATGACTGATCGTGATAAATCTCCAGCATACCTCTCCCCTTGCAGCATGAGCATACAGGGATACCCTGTTTTCCTCGTCGTCACGCGAGAACACGCTTGACAGATCGTTCTCTGTAAAAGTTGTTGTAAATTTTTTCCGCTGAATAAGTACTATTTGTTGACCCGACATTTTTATTTGAAATCTATAATTACCCGAGTTTTTTTCTTCTAAAGAATTAGAGCTGTTCACTGCGTCAGAATATCAGATCTTTTGAAATCAAGAAGACAAAACATATGAAAAATGTACATGTACTTGAATTGTATTTCCAAACCGTTTCCAGCTATTTATGCACATGCAAGTCAGAAGAAAATATACCGGTACATATTCGATTACTAGTAATTAAAAACTCCCTGGGTGTAATCATAGGGTTTAAAACTTTATACAATTTGTTAACTGTTATAATTTTCAATTGTTGAGTTTTTATCCAATAAAGTTCCTTTCAAAGAAAATATAAAATTTAAGTTACTTTTAATTCATTTACAGCAATTGAATGATGGATTGTGCGACGGACCAATTGTGAAAATAATGATATTTTCCATGCATTGAGTACAGTGGTTTCGAATTTTAGAAGTAAATGTATTAGTGTCCTTTACAAAAATCTAATTTAGATCCTTGAGAATCAAGTGAAAAACCAAAATAATAAAACCACCCCCCCCCCCCGCCCCACTCTACTCTTTGAGTAGAGCAAGGTAACGCAAGAAGATGCCTAGAAACTAAATCGCAGCCTCACTAAAAGTTAATTTTAGAGCTATTGGCATATATACTCTGTGGTTGTAACGTTTAAGGCAAAAGTGTCAAAATAAAATGTCTGGTTATAATGTATTTTAACACTCTTCCCGTAAATTTGTATAGATTTTTGTAACATTAGATTTTTAAGTGCAGACATTCTCAATGCTATTAAACTGAAACGCTTAATGTTTATTCAGACTGTATAGAGTCTGGTAACATAAGAGTGGAGTATTTCGGACCCTTTGAAATAGTACCCTAAATAAACTATTCATACACAGCAGTGATACTTTTTTTCCAGCGAATACTCAGTACGCTTAATTGGACTAAACCAAACTAGCACAAAGCGATGTGTTTTTTATTCTTTGCATTTTCTAAATCCTTTAATTAAGTTTGCTTTCACATAAAATCAATAATATACTGTATCATTTTACTAATTTGACCATTGCATAACTTTATTTACTTAAATTCATTAATATTCAGTCAACACAACATCATTCCCCTTCGCTTTTCATAAAACGGGCCACTTTATTCGCGCATTACGAGATAAGGAGCGCTGACCGATGAAACATTTTGCGAGAAACAAGACGTGTGGTCTGCTTTCTTTGGCTCTAGGATGCAATTGCAACACATTTCTAACTTGACACAGCATCCACGTATTTTTTTTATTAAGACGATACAGATAAATCCAAACACATATAGCAGGCACTTCCTATACGTCACTGTCAGTTGTTCTTTTGATTCGAAATGTATACTGGTATGTATCTCAATCTTCAATTGCATTCGCACTCCGCCCTGCACATTTAGCCTTTATTGAGAAACTATGCAGAGTATCAATGGAAAATATATACATATACTCCATATTCGTCGATCCCTCGATCTAATTTGTGTGTTTAAAATATAAACAAACTTGATATTAAGTACTTAACATAATTATGTGAATTTGTGAAAACGTTTCTTCTTATCATTTAATGATATACGAATAATTCTATCATCGTTACACAGTAATGAAACAGAACGGTGGTTTTACGATGAGCGTGCCGTACAGGAGAATTTTCAATAAATATTCTGTTTCTTGGATTCACAATGCGTACGCACAAGACTCATCAATTATCATTTGGCCAACCTTTTGTTCAGGTGTGAGATGTTAACTCTTGCATACACTGTCAATATCAAGATTGATTAATGTGCAACCAATTAGGCTGAAATTGGACGGCCATTTGGAAAAAGGGGTTTGTAAAACCAAGTAAATACTAGTACTCACAAAGATGTATACAGATTTACAGTGTACTTAGAGACATTCTGAGCGTGAGGCAATTTCGGGCAGCTATGCCAGTTGCGCGAAACTTGTCTGTATGCATGCGAGTAATTTTTGAGCGTAATTTATAATTATTTGGAATGATTATAAATATTCTGATCAGTGTATTTAGTACAACTCAATAGAGTACATGACCCGAATTTCTCTTGACAACGCTCTGCCAGGCGTTGTAATGCGCAGTAGGCACATTGCAATCATCTTATGAAGTATAGGCTCATTGCAAACTGTCTCTGTAAAAGTACATCGCAATCATGTCGTTTAATCTCTCTCTATCTCTCTCTCTCTCTCTCTCTCTCTCACGAATGCTCTGTAAAATAGTTTTAGTTATTTGGTAAATAGCCTGAACAGTGTTACACGCCTCATTATTACAACATGTAGTTAGCCAATACATTAGTAAGCACTGAAGTAGGATAAACATTGATAAACAGTCAGATACTGTTATGCATCTAATGTCAACTTTCATTCATCACTTGCATTGCTATGACGCGAGAACCTGGGAATTTTCTTGTATCACAGACACTCTTAAAAGACTGTTTTCTACTTATCAATTCTTGTTAACCTTTCTGTACTCACACATACTATAGTTTACTGTTTCTCATCATAAACCATACTTCCTTCCTTATGATCCCGTGATTCGACATGGTTTTGGTGTAAGAAAGGTCTTTTTAAAGAGGTTAATATCAGGTATAGGTAAATAGAAGCTTCTCATATATATGAGTCTATTTTTAATGGATACCAATAGGAATAATATAATATTATTTAATTAGTAAAAAAATCATTAACCTGTAATTGCTGCTCGGAAACATGATTAACAAAACAACAAGGGTTTGGTAATTGATTTTTTTACGAGTTCTATGTATCAAGTTTTATTTGTCCAAAAAAAAAAAATTCATTTATTTAAAATATCAAAACCATTTTACAACGATATGCAGATACTTTAAGAGCAAAGTTTTTCAACCACTTTGTAATTTGTAAGGTTTGTTAAAGCCAGTTGTAAGAGATATATGAGACAAGCCAGCATAATCATCTAGTTAACAAATGGGTGGCAGAAACTATGCCACCATAAATAACTGTAACGCTTTTCACCAGACGTTATCAAACGCTTTTTCAAAATCTACAAACATACACTGAGGCTTTTGTTTGAAGTTTGAATAAAATATGTTATGAAAATGAATTACACTGTATAAAATGATTGAGTATTCCTTTCTAAATTCTCTCTGATTTTTGTCCAATACTTCAAACTTATCCGAATGTAAATTGGTTTGTTCAACTGAGAATTGAAACGTTGAATCGAAATGTTTTGCAATAAATTTGCCAATAATTTTGTAGATTTTTTTCATCCTTGTTTTTGTATACGGGCATGTTCTTTTCTTAACAAAATATTAGGGAATAGGGGGTCAGGGAGTATTATCAGATGATACAATTGAATAATTTTACGAAATCTGACAACATCAGCTGATGTGTACTCATCTACTCATCTCTAATATCTTCTCCACTAGCCTTTTTATTATTTTTAAAATTGTAAAAAGATTTTATTAATTTTATCTTGAGTTATATTATATTATGATTTCAAACCCTGATTGAAACCGTTCACAACTTAGACTCAATCATCTGGTTAATAACATCGCTAATGTAAGTCTCTAAAATACTGTTTTTAGTGTTGACTGAACTTGGTGGTTATTGGTTACTGTTAATAAATGACATTTCATCCCCCATGACATTTCATCCCCCATGGTTTCAAACAATTCACCAAATTTGATAATTTCTTCCATAGTCAATAAATTCCTATCGTATTCGATATTTACCAAATTAATAATTTCGTCCATAGTCAATATTCAACAAATTGATAAGTCCTTTCATTGTCAATATTTAAACATGCCTGTGTTGGTTCCAGTTATGTCATTGATTTCACCTGCCAGTATCACATGTTTATCCCCTAAGACTATCTCTTGCATCTAAAATTCAATTATTCTAATTATTCTCTACAACTGTATTTTGAATTTTCTTGGCGGGGAGAGGGTTATATTCTTATATATTATTTGAAATTTCAATCCATAGCACAGTTTTAGATTCTGTTTCGTGGAATATAATAAATTCACTTAATTAGTATTTTAATGATATTATCATGCCTCCAAAATTTTACAGAAATTTACGAATCCTCAAAAATGGACGTTTTATAAAATCCGCGAAAATTGATAATATTCATGAAACCAAATAACCAGCCTGAGGTTTCACTTCATATACTTACATCTTAAATTAAGGTTGTATGGGACACCTCCATATTGTGATGTACTTCCTATTGAAATAAACAATAAAATCAAGCATAATTTTATAGATTTTTTCTTTCCCAAATTTGATACCTAAGAGAGTAGCGCAATGGGTTAGAGCGTTAACTATGAATCTGTAAGTCATGAGTTCAAATCCCGCTGGGGCTTTTATAATTTTTACCTTTCCAAAAATTTTTAAAACATATTTTTTGTCAAATAGTGTAAAATTTGAAAAATCTAAAACAGTGAAAGATTTTTTTATTATAAAGTACTTTTATTCACATTAAAATCGATCGACAGGTGCCCCATACCACCTTAAGATATGGTATGCACGTGGTCATATGGTCAGAATGAATAGGCGTGAAAATGAACTTAATTGGAAGAAGATGGGGGGATAAGATAGCGCAAATGCCCATTCGGTTTCGTCGTAAAATACAATTTTAAATTTATTTTTTTCCAATTAAATCTATTCAAATATATTTTAATACAAGTTTGCAACAGCACAATTTCTAAATAAATTCAGTTTTTAATACGTTTAACAAACGATAAGAACAAAAAATATTGCCTTAAATTTTGGTGGTATCGAACCCTCAACATAAAAACCCCAGTCATATAAGGTTAGCTTAAGTCTGGTGCTCTAACCACTGAGCCATTTCAGACACAACAAAGTACGTTGTTTAAATATTATGTGTGTCTTTGGCTACGAGTTTACGGACTTGTATTATTTTTTCAAAACGTTCATTTGTTGGGATACAAAATGATATTTTTATTGTATAGTGGGTCATCTCTCCACGTTTTTGTTGATTGAAATCGGTTTGTTTTCCATTAAACCTTATTTAGACTATGAGAAAAATATGGAGCACAGACCCACTCTATAAAAGAAAAGGCCTTGAAGTTCTAAAAAAAATGACACTATTTGGAGGTTTTGATACGTATACGCCTGTTTGAGTCAACATATTCCAAGTATTGAACATATTTAAAGGTTAAAAATCGATGATATGTTAAATATATATTGTTTTGAATATTTTTTTTAGAATATCAGATTTATTGATATTTTAATTTTTCAGTATCTTTTC
This sequence comes from Magallana hongkongensis, assembly GCA_016163765.1. Lineage (NCBI taxonomy): Eukaryota > Metazoa > Mollusca > Bivalvia > Ostreida > Ostreidae > Magallana > Magallana hongkongensis. Next base: position 27,778,027 of record WFKH01007768.1, read on the forward strand.
CGTCCGTGTATAGGCATTTTACACGCCTTATCCACCCATCTTCTTTATTTGCATCAATGATAAAATCTTTTGCCTGCGTACAGTCTCAGAAAATATCTATGTAGTATCTTAGAAATCAAAATCAGTCATCAAAATGTTTTCGACCACTTCTTAACATGAAAAATATATAAAACTAATAGAGTTTATCGATTGCTTTTCATATAATTTTCAATATAATGACCAAGAAAAGGTCTCTACATACTAGGTTGTTCACTTGTAACCGTGAAATACAGAAAAGTATATAGATTTAAGAAATTCTTGATGCAACCCCGTTGTGAACTCAGTAAGATAACCTAGATGAAGCATCTGGAAAAAGCTGAAAATGCATACCATTTTTCATTACTTGTAGAAATTAAATTAAACAAAGGTAGGGTGTTTTTTTTTTTAATTCATACCGAATTGTCACCGCAACATACCGATTATTTCAATTGTATATTGCTATTTTCTTTCAAAAACCTATTATCGCCAGGTATGACGTCACAGCTAATACGAAGAATTACAAGAACAAGTTAATTGATATTGCAAACCGAAAGTAGACTGAAAAAAAAAAATAAACATGGGCGATCGCCTCAAAGAACTCAAAGAGCGTTCCCTAAAAAGAAAAGAGCTACTTGCTAAAGCAGTAAGATTTTTTGGTATTTATTGGATGTCTTAAGAAAATTGTATTCGAATTCAGTTAGATGGTTTTATTTGATTGAGCAAAATTTAATCGATTCTCGATTGAATTTCAACTCGAATTTGTTATGTGTGGCGTCTATGGACAATTTCCATTAAAATAGGCTGCACCTTGCAAGGCTGTAATTTCAATGTAAAATTATGAAAAAGAAAGTTAAGGGGATTTTGCATTGCATTCCAGAGGGAAGGTGGGTGTAAGCGCTTGCAAAATATCTTTCAGTGTCTTTTATAACATTGAATTGAAGATTTCTTTTTCATATTTTTAAATAAAGCTTGGTGTAGAAGGCCCAGATGGTTTGAAAGAAGTTCTCAACATAAAAGAAGATGCAGCTAGGAAAAGGAAAAGCCAGGGGTATTAACATATGGGATATAATAGCCCATTTGGGATATAATATCCCAAATGGGATGTAAATTTAAAGTGCAAAAAATGATAATTTTTGGTTTGGTAATTTTTGATATAAATCCGCATTAATGTATATCAAATGCAACAACTTTTGGCTAGCAAGTTTTCCTATAAGCCTACAGTTTGTAAGATTAATCCCCAAGAAGTTATGGATATACTGAGGGATCAATCTCCGTAACAGTACGGTTACAGAAAAAGTTGTTTACCAAAAGTTGTTACATTTCATCAATTCTAATGCAGATTTACCATATTTTAGCAAAATAAAAATTTCCTATTTTTTTACTTCAAATCTATATCCCATTTGGGATATTATATCCCATTTGGGCAATTGGTCCCAACCTGTTTATATGTGAATGATAGTAGCTGTCGTTGCAAAAAAATTTAATTTCACTTGGAATTGTAATTTATTATCAAAGTGGTAAAACCAGGTTTTGTTTATGGATTTACTAGTAATTCTTTAGAAATACAGAGAAAAATAATGAGTTGATGCCAACACACTTTTACAAAGTATATTTTGGATATAACCGTAATCATAGAATTTTTTTTTCGCGTATCCTTAGTGATAGTGGAGCAGTTTCCGCAAAGAAGATGAAGACAGATGACAGTAAAGATGAAAAAGTGAAAGAATCCAATGACAAGAAATCTAATACTTCTTCTGAGGTAACCAAAAAAAATATCAGTTCAAATGGATTTCATTCATTCATGCTTGTTTGATAATCGATATTAGACACAGACAAAAAAAAAAAAAATTATGGAAAATCATTGTAAATTACCGGGTATACATACATGTACCTGGAAAACTAATCATACAATTTTTACATAGCTTTTATGGGTATTTTTTAAAGAATTATTGTTTTTAAAGGTTTTCAAACAAACTGATTTGATTTCAGAATGGTGTTGAGCAAGAAGATGAGTTTTACAAAGATTCCAGTACATTTTTGAAGGTTTGTTCTGCACATTGGAAAATCAGCATTTGATTTTTGTATGAATTGAAGCACAATGTGGTAATTTTAATACAGTAAGATTTTAATTTTAAGAATAAAAAACTTGGTTGCAATCACAACAGATAATGCCCCCTTTAAAAATACCTATTGTTTTGACTACAATAGGACAGCTTAAATAGCTATTCATACTTTTAACTCTTTACCCCTTAATGCCACCTTTTGACGCATAGGCCATGCTTTCTCTTTCTTTGTTTCAGGGTACACAGAGTGCCAACCCACACAATGATTACTGCCAGAACTTTGTGGATACTGGAGAAAGACCTCAGAACTTCATCCGAGACACAGGTACTTGCACACTTGTTAACCCTCTCATTTCGCAGGAGACTCCCGCAAATGGCTCTAAAATCTAAAATCTCCCACATTGGAGACTAAAACCTCCTGCAAAAGTATTGGTCAACCCATAACCTCCTGCAATTGAGTGTTTGTTTCTGGACTTGATTATTCAAGAAACACTGAGAGTTTTTCCTTTGCCTTTGGCTTCAAAGTTGTTACTTGCACAATTTTATTAATAGAGTTGAGTCAAGAGTTGACATTCTTTCTAACAATTTGTGAAATCTTTAATACATTTTTTTAATACATGTATATCCTTTAAATGTAGATGGTTGATGGTTGCAATATCACAATTATGACATTTATTTTTTTGTAGCAAACAGGTATTTATGTATGTGTATGAAGCTATGTACATGTAAATTTATAAATGAATTTTGTTCCTTGCATATATAGGCCTTGCCAACAGATTTGAGGAGTATCCGAAACTACGTGAACTGATTCGTTTGAAAGACGAGCTTATATCAACAACTAACACACCCCCTATGTAAGTACATAACCTTTTAGTGTATCAGCCCTGATTCACACGTTTTTGACTAGGTGAGACAGAAACTGGAAGGTGATCGAGACAGCAACCAGAAGCTACGGCTGTATTGCCCTCAGAGCTAAGATATCTTTGTCTCGGCTTGTCGTCAAGGGGCTGTGTCACTCTCAAATTTAAAATTGTTAATTCTCCATTACTTTTTAATGTATTATGACAAATTCGTGAAATAATGATAAAATATCAAATAAAAACTTTAAACATAACCTATATGATAAAACGTATTATATGTTGGGAAATTTTTATTGATAAAATTGAAAAAACAATTTAAAAAAAAAATTGCCCAATTAGTAATAAGTATCTAGGCAAGACGAGGTAACTCAAGCAAAACTCTTAAACCCAAACACATTTATAAAGCATATAAACAAATGAGTTTTGTAAATATCGAAAAATAAGTAAATTTATAACTTCTTTAATAAATCACATTTTGTATTTTTGATATTAGGAATACTGGTAAATTTTTGTTTTTAGATTTATGATATGAACAACATTACACTGTTGTTTGATTTTGGCCCTGGTATCAGCCCTTGTGTGGTATGGGCTTGGGCCAATACCAATGGCTCAGCTGATACCTTGGATTGAGTTTTAAAACAACAGTGTGATATTCTATAATACACATATGTACATGTATTCTAAATCGAGAAGTCATTGATAATAGGACACTAACAAATTTTGCAAATTTCCAGTAAAAAAATTGGCATTTAGAGAGAATTGAAGGAACATGCAATAAATCTTCTTCTTGATTTCAGGTACTTAAAGTGTGACCTTCAGGAGTTTGACCTTAGTGAGATTGGCTGCAAGTTTGACGTCATGTTGATAGAACCCCCTCTGGAGGAATATCAGAGGTCAGGCGCAGTCTACGACAAGTACTGGAGCTGGGACGAGGTATATAAATATACTGTAAACATTTTATATTTAGTGCTTATGATATTTGGCAAACATGTTAGTATATTTTAAAATTTGGCACATTTCTGAACTTTAATATTAATAAATACATGTAAGTGCATAACATTAATAGCAATGTATTTGATCAAGTTGAAGCTGATTTATGCCAAAAAATTATAAATAGATAAGACTGTGCAGCCAAATTTAATACACTCACATTAATAAATGGCAAGATATTTATGTATGCAAAGTTGACTTTTTTCTTTCATCATTTATTAAATTTTGCCAAGATGCTTAAAAACCATGTTGATATGAAATTGAGAGTTATCTCCCTTAAAATGCTTTTAATGGAGGAAATATGTATATTTCTGCTATTGGAATGATTATACATGTACCAATATAAAGGATAAAAAACAATTGAAAAATCATTCCTGCCTCAAAATTGAAGATCTTTTAATTTGCATGCCAGTTTGTGCTGAGAAATTCTGATGAAAAAATTATTAATGAATTTTATGTTTTGCGTTCAGATTGAGAATCTGAATATTCATGCCGTGGCTGCCCAGAGATCCTTCCTATGGATTTGGTGCGGGAATGCTGATGGACTTGAGAGGGGGAGAAAGGTAATTGAATTCTCCACAGAACAAGTTCGGAGCTTTCTTAAAAATAAATCAACCAAAGAGTGCAATGATTTTTCAGTCTAGTTTGATATGTTGATGTACACAAAAATTGTAGTCAATTTTAAATTCCGATCGAAGCAGTTACATATATTGCAATTTTTAAATAAATATTCAACCTTTTTTCTTCCAGACGGTTGAATAGTGAATGAAATTAAATGATAATCTGATCTTTGTACTGTAGACACATACATGTATTTAAACAGCTGAATATTTTTCTGGCTTGGTATCTTTTACACTCTTTATGGTGTCTGTTTTCAGTGTTTGAAAAAATGGGGATTTCGGCGATGTGAAGACATCTGTTGGATTAAAACCAACATAAAAAATCCACTGGAGAAGAGGGCCCTGGATCCCTCCGCTGTCCTACAGAGAACTAAGGTAGTGTACTAATAATGTACAGCAATGTCTAGAAGGTTTATTTCTTTAGATGCACATGTCAGAACTTCTTTAAAATTATAACTCAATAATTTTTTACAAACTGAAAGTCCCTCATTATATGCTATTGTATCACAGCCGATTGATGTAGAATATGTAGCATTGAAAAAGTGAGATTTCAAACACAGCTAAAGGTAGCTTGTTTTTTAGGTCTAATAGTTGGGTGTTTCTGTTTCAATGGCATTTTGATAATCTATTCTAGACTATATTTCACTAGTATTATGAGATGACAAGTATATAGTGATAATTTTATATTTTAGGAACATTGTTTGATGGGAATAAAAGGAACAGTTAAAAGAAGCACCGATGGAGATTTCATCCACGCCAACGTGGACATTGATCTGATTATTGATGAAGAGACCGAGTATGGCAGCAAAAGTAAACCCGTGGAAATCTTTCACATCATGGAGCATTTCTGTCTGGGCAAACGTCGTCTTCATGTCTTTGGGCGGGACGACACGATCAGAGCTGGGTGGCTGACTGTGGGGCCAGAACTGACCAGTTCAAACTTCGATGCCAATGTGTACTCGGGATACTTCAACAAAAATCCCAATGACTTCCTGACAGGGTGCTCTGAGGAGATTGAGAGACTTCGACCAAAGTCACCCACCCCCAAAAACAAGCAACAGGGTGGGTCCTCAGATGGGCGTGGGGGTGGTAGAGGAGGGTCAGGCTCCAGGGGTGGGTCTGGGAACCGGGGGTCAGGGTCTGGGAACAGAGGGGGGCAACAGGGGAGAGGGGGATCTTTTTCACGTGGTGGCCATTCGTTTTCGGGTTCAAGAGGTGGGTCTTTTTCAAGAGGGGGGAGATCTAGGGGAGGTTTTAAAGGGAGGGGAAGCGATAGGTAACTGTGTTCTAATTTGCCATACAATGGAAATCTGTTGTTAGTTCTGCTTATTGAAAACAGTGAAATTTTATACGAAACTACATGTAGGTATGTTTGTGAACTGTTTTTTCATTTAGAGGAAAGCATCAAACGTACGTTTAGAAAAAAAAAAATTTAAAATGCTCATGCAATCAAATCATTTATAGGAACTATGCTCTCAACTAATACATATACTGTATCACTAATTGTTTGATATTGTACATGTTGTCAAAATATTTTATTCATCTGAAATTAAATTTGTGAACTACTATCTGTTATTGTTTATCAGACTCAGGAAATACAGTATTTCTGTAGTAAAGTTATCTCCCTTTAAAGAAAAACTCTCCTGACTGCATTTAGAAGTATTTTGAAATTTTTAACACTTGCACAGTGCCTGCATGGTTGGCATAAATAAATTTTTTTCCCATCTTGTTCAATTTTTGGTGAAATACTTATATAATATTAATGTATCCATCTTGGTGTTATTAAATGAAGAATGTCTGATATTTACAGAAAAATTTAATGTCATAAATACAGTACAGACATATAAGAAGTATAAACAGTTAAACAAAATAACAACGAAAAAAATAATGTCCTGTCTTGTTCACTCCCAGTTGTTTGTTTTTTTTGTTTTTTTTGGTTTTTTTGTCCCAGGATGTTATAATGTCTTTCATTAAGTGTCAGTAATCAAACTCTCTGCGGAGTGGTCTATTTGTATGGGAACAGCCTGGTGGGAAGAGGCCAAACTAACTCTGAAAGCGAAAGCAAATCAAGAAATGTAAATGAAGATGCATGTACCAGTATTTATACATTGAATATAGGTTAAATTATTTATTTAAATATTAATTCAAAAATGAAAGTATTACTTTACAGAAGTTTATATATTTCTGACCAAGAGTTTTGGACAGTTGATTTTTGATCTTTCAATTTTTAAGAAAGAAAATAACAAATTTAAACAAATCCTGAATTGAGTGCATATATATAAGAAGATAATATAACAGAATTTTTTTTCTCAGTTTAGTAACATCTGTAATAAAAAAAAAAGACAATAAATTCATGCAAGGTGTATGCACTTCACTAAATGCAGAAAATGCAACCCAGAAACCATGCTTTGGAGGATATTGATTGGTGACATGCATAGAACCGTAACCATAGTGACATACCAGTACCAAATTAAGTAACTTCCAGTGAATCAGGTGCTAAAACGAGGGTACATGGAGTGAATGTTTTCTGGGGAGGATTACATGTATTTTACTGCCTTGGAAAAAAGGTGGCCATCACCAATAATATTATTTTTACACAGTACACATGCTGATCTTGCTAAAAAAAAATTACTTATTACTGTAACAGTACTGAAATTTAATTAAAGAACTTATAAGGACTACCAATGTATGTTTTAATCATGCAAGATTCATACTGGTATTTAGATTTTTCTAATAGAACAAAATATACTCTTTTTCTGTAATTACAGAAAATGGAAAATTTATAAAATTCACGTCAGTATTGAAAATGAATTGACCAGAAATTATACTACGGTAAACAAAGGTAATTGAGTGTATAGTATACAGTATCACCTATTAATTATCTAATGAATATGTTGTTGGACAAATGCACAAGAGGTCTGTGGACCTTAATGGTCACCCGAGTATAATACAGCCTTGTGGAGGATCCATGTATTTGTAGGAGGGGGATGAAAACCTCTGGAGGCACTGTCTCTCTGGATGATTATCTAACTTGCCACAATGGTAAAAAGTGTGTAGGGTTTTTTTTTGTTTTTTTTAAAAAGGAGGAAGGGGAGTCTGGAGAATATTCAAAACATTCTGACATATTAAGAAATTAAAGTGGGGTGGGAAAGAGTGGTAGATGCCTTGTCTGCCAGATGCCAAGGAGTAGAGATGAAGATTTTTAAAAATTAATTTTTAAAGATTTTACCTAAAATCTGGCACACCCCCCCCCCCCCTTAAAGTGAGATCATGAGTTTCACAAGTTATGTGTTCCCCTGTCCCTACAGATGTTACACACCAAATTTAGTAATGATTGGCTGAGTAGTTTCAGAGAAGAAGTCAAACAAGTTCAAAACTTTACTAATACATGAATTGGACAATTAAGAGGGTTCGATGGTCATGGCCATTTTTAGACTATATTAATCTCCTTTAGAAAAAGAGCTCTATATACATATGTAAAAATATAGATAAAAGGTTCTTCACTCTATAATAGTTTATTGCTAAATAAATCATATCTTAAAATTTTAGGTAGATCTGATGGTTAATTTGTTGACCATCCTTCCTCCTTAATAACCACGGTTAGCAATGGATTATACCCCAGTTATTAAAACTAGAAATGACTCTTAAAATTTGCTAATAGAAAGTACATTTTGATGACCAGCATGTATAGTGCGTACTGTGAAAAGTGCTCAAAATTTAAACTTGGATTTGGTATATGTAATATCTCATTATCATAAAAAGTTACATAAATGGAGAACTCTGAATGTCCAATAATTGGCACAAAACCACATTCATTGTAAAATGTACATGCACAGACGCATGCAAATTCATAAGGAAGCGAAAAGCAGGTAATTTAGAAATTATCTTTATAAGCCAGTGTACTTCACCTGAAACCATGCAGGTCCCAATTTAACAAAAATAACTTATAACAGCAAAAAACTTATTCTGTTTTTGGATTTCAGTAAATCTTTTAAAAAGCTGGTAACTAGAAACTTCTTGAGAAGCAAATTTGTACTGAGAAGTATTGAAAGTAAAGCCAAATAATGAAAAACGAATTTGATCTTCAGTGTAAGCTATTTTATGAAACAGAAAGCCCCTGAACAGAATGCTCCGACCTTTCTTTTTTTTGTGAATCAAGACATTCAAAGCTCTCTTTGGTACCAGTAGACAACTTAATGGGGATTTAACAGTGAACCAGTACACCAAGTTATCTTTCAGTTTATTTCACTTTAAAATAATGATGTTTTAACTCTAAAAAAGGATTTAAATCATTTGATAATTTAATAAAGTCAAGATGACTTGGTGTAAAACTGTTAAACAATTTTGTAATATTACTAGATACTTTTAAGTTAATTAAACATGCAGTTACCTTCTGTAATGAGAAAAAGACAAAATATTAATTAAGCAAATTAAGGTATGTTAAAAACATGTACATGGCACAAAGGCATGCACATGTGAAAGGAAATTTCATTTGAGTTAAAAATGTCCAGGCTCAATTCAATATGTACACATTTATCATTCATGACCACTTAGTTTCTTTAAGTGTCGAATATCTTCCAAAATAAAAGATGGTCTAATTTGAAAGAGTTTCTAATTCGTTCTTACAAGATTTAAGAATGAACTTTAGGCATTTTTGCAGTAACCCACAGTTCTAAGATAATATGCTCCATTCCTCTCTACATTGTGGGTTTCTGATGATGAACTATTATAGAGTACATGTATAAATCAATAGAATAAGTATAAAGTAGGTAAGTTGGACAGAATGACAGTACAAACGTGTACATCTCACTTTCTGATTAATTTGGGTTTTTTGAATATATAGGAAGCATGCAATGGGGGTAAATCATGAATAAATTTAGTTTCAAAATTTTTTTTTTTTCAAATCACATGCAAGGACTGGAACAATAGTAGCAGGGCAAAATAAAACACTTTTTTTTAAATAAAGCAATTAATTTCTCAAAATATTATGTTCAAAGCTTATAATCTTATTTTACAGCATACTGATTTCACACATGAAGCATTACAGATAGGACCTTGAAACCCAGAACTTACCACTTTCGAGAACCACATCAAAAGGCTGTTCCTCCAGATTAATGTATTCTTCTAGTGTTATCATGCAGGGGTCTTCATCCTCCATCAGGTAATGCAGGACAGCTAATTTAAGAAATATTAGATATATAATAAAATAATTAAATTAGCCAAGGAAAATGTCATTGTTCAGAAAAAACATGAAGGACATGACTGCACTCTCTCTCTCTCTCTCTCTCTCTCT
>WFKH01007768.1:27788270-27804110 GCA_016163765.1 Magallana hongkongensis
TTTTTTTAAAAAGGAGGAAGGGGAGTCTGGAGAATATTCAAAACATTCTGACATATTAAGAAATTAAAGTGGGGTGGGAAAGAGTGGTAGATGCCTTGTCTGCCAGATGCCAAGGAGTAGAGATAAAGATTTTTAAAAATTAATTTTTAAAGATTTTACCTAAAATCTGGCACACCCCCCCCCCCCCTTAAAGTGAGATCATGAGTTTCACAAGTTATGTGTTCCCCTGTCCCTACAGATGTTACACACCAAATTTAGTAATGATTGGCTGAGTAGTTTCAGAGAAGAAGTCAAACAAGTTCAAAACTTTACTAATACATGAATTGGACAATTAAGAGGGTTCGATGGTCATGGCCATTTTTAGACTATATTAATCTCCTTTAGAAAAAGAGCTCTATATACATATGTAAAAATATAGATAAAAGGTTCTTCACTCTATAATAGTTTATTGCTAAATAAATCATATCTTAAAATTTTAGGTAGATCTGATGGTTAATTTGTTGACCATCCTTCCTCCTTAATAACCACGGTTAGCAATGGATTATACCCCAGTTATTAAAACTAGAAATGACTCTTAAAATTTGCTAATAGAAAGTACATTTTGATGACCAGCATGTATAGTGCGTACTGTGAAAAGTGCTCAAAATTTAAACTTGGATTTGGTATATGTAATATCTCATTATCATAAAAAGTTACATAAATGGAGAACTCTGAATGTCCAATAATTGGCACAAAACCACATTCATTGTAAAATGTACATGCACAGACGCATGCAAATTCATAAGGAAGCGAAAAGCAGGTAATTTAGAAATTATCTTTATAAGCCAGTGTACTTCACCTGAAACCATGCAGGTCCCAATTTAACAAAAATAACTTATAACAGCAAAAAACTTATTCTGTTTTTGGATTTCAGTAAATCTTTTAAAAAGCTGGTAACTAGAAACTTCTTGAGAAGCAAATTTGTACTGAGAAGTATTGAAAGTAAAGCCAAATAATGAAAAACGAATTTGATCTTCAGTGTAAGCTATTTTATAAAACAGAAAGCCCCTGAACAGAATGCTCCGACCTTTCTTTTTTTTGTGAATCAAGACATTCAAAGCTCTCTTTGGTACCAGTAGACAACTTAATGGTGATTTAACAGTGAACCAGTACACCAAGTTATCTTTCAGTTTATTTCACTTGAAAATAATGATTTTTTAACTCTAAAAAAGGATTTAAATCATTTGATAATTTAATAAAGTCAAGATGACTTGGTGTAAAACTGTTAAACAATTTTGTAATATTACTAGATACTTTTAAGTTAATTAAACATGCAGTTACCTTCTGTAATGAGAAAAAGACAAAATATTAATTAAGCAAATTAAGGTATGTTAAAAACATGTACATGGCACAAAGGCATGCACATGTGAAAGGAAATTTCATTTGAGTTAAAAATGTCCAGGCTCAATTCAATATGTACACATTTATCATTCATGACCACTTAGTTTCTTTAAGTGTCGAATATCTTCCAAAATAAAAGATGGTCTAATTTGAAAGAGTTTCTAATTCGTTCTTACAAGATTTAAGAATGAACTTTAGGCATTTTTGCAGTAACCCACAGTTCTAAGATAATATGCTTCATTCCTCTCTACACTGTGGGTTTCTGATGATGAACTATTATAGAGTACATGTATAAATCAATAGAATAAGTATAAAGTAGGTAAGTTGGACAGAATGACAGTACAAACGTGTACATCTCACTTTCTGATTAATTTGGGTTTTTTGAATATACATGTATAGGAAGCATGCAATGGGGGTAAATCATGAATAAATTTAGTTTCAAAATTTATTTTTTTTTCAGATCACATGCAAGGACTGGAACAATAGTAGCAGGGCAAAATAAAACACTTTTTTTTAAATAAAGCAATTAATTTCTCAAAATATTATGTTCAAAGCTTATAATCTTATTTTACAGCATACTGATTTCACACATGAAGCATTACAGATAGGACCTTGAAACCCAGAACTTACCACTTTCGAGAACCACATCAAAAGGCTGTTCCTCCAGATTAATGTATTCTTCTAGTGTTATCATGCAGGGGTCTTCATCCTCCATCAGGTAATGCAGGACAGCTAATTTAAGAAATATTAGATATATAATAAAATAATTAAATTAGCCAAGGAAAATGTCATTGTTCAGAAAAAACATGAAGGACATGACTGCACTCTCTCTCTCTCTCTCTCTCTCTCTGAGGGACTGCACGAATTGTGAATGATCTCATAATGTGTCTCTCTTAAATAAATTAATCTCTCCCTCAGAAATTAAATTCTCTCTCTCTCTCCTCTCTCTCTCTCTCTCTCTCTCTCTCTCTCTCTCTCTCTCTCTTACCTTGTTGTGGTAATAGGTCAGGAAGCTTTTCATGTAAAGAGTCCATAACATTTTTCAAATTTAACTGAAAAATTACAAAAAAAATGATACAATAATTCTAAAATATTTGACAATAATATAAGTTTTAACTTAAGATTTAATTTCAGATATATGAAACACAATGTACATGTACATTAAAAAATAAAGCTAACATATACACACTCTATATCTAAAGAAGGTAAATCAAATTAACCTTCCAAACCTTTTAGATCATGACTTACTTTGGGTGTTTTGGCCAGAGCATTGCCGAGCTTCAGAAGCTGGGTAACAAGGTCTATCACTACTTTTTCTGTTGGTTCGTTAGAATCAATGCTTTCGATGCGCGCAGCTACAATGTCTAACTGTCTGAAACTCCACTGCTGGTACAAACGGTTCTGAATGTCATGAGAAATCACTAAAATTTTAGAATTTTCCAGGAATCCTTTCTGTGAGCTTTTGCTCTCCTTCATGTCCCGTACCACAGCCATGATTGCATCTGCTGAACACTGTTAGAAAGTATATACAAAAGGCCAAAAATATAAGGATCAAGTCATTTTTTTTATGAATGTAAACAATATTATCTTTGGTAAAATTTTGAAAAAACAGACTGATCAATGAAATGCATAGTTACTATTTTTTTTGTAGGAGGGGGGATGGGAAGAGGTGGGAATGGTATGTAAAAAGGCATACAGGAAATAAGAGAAAGGAATAGTCATGTGACGTACTGACCTCCATGACATGGACCAGGTGTTTCATGTAGACCAAAAGGAGGCCAGTGATTGGCTCTGTCTGGTTCGTATTCTGCAGATTCTTCAAAAGTTGTTCATGATAGTCTAAAATATAAAGTCAACTATTCAGTAATTTGCTGATCTTGCAAAGCATCATGACAGTTAATACCAGAAAATAAAATTTAATTATAAATTCTTAAAATTTTATGAGCTGCTAGCTTTGAAAGCATATAGGTTTCTTTTCTCTCTTTAAATAAAAAGATCAAACAGTGATGATTTGTATAATTTTCAATATATAATGACAGTTCAAAATATATATGTATACTTTTAATTTTGATATATGCTGAGGATGAATAAATTTATTCACACTTACTTCCAACTTCACTCCTATCTGCATCCTCCTTCAGTTTTCCAATGAATACAACTCTATGCACAAGATTTTTCTGTAAAAGAAATCAATGCACAATTTATAATTGGTAAAATTATCAAAACACAAACATTAATTTCCAGGGAAGCTCTTGAAAACAGGTCAACTCAGCCTCCGTTTATCCTAACCATTTCATTTCCCTCTTGACAAAGAATTTCAAAGTAACTCTTTTTTGGCCAATCAAATCTCTTGTCTGTTTGTTTCTTGGATTTGATTATGGAGACTTTTTTCACTTTTTTTCTTCGGCTAGTGGGAGATTTTTGACCATCAGACTCATCTTCAGCAATATCTATCTCTGAGGCATCCATCTTGGATAAATCCTGACCTTCAGCCATATTTGGAAAGTTATAAGTAGATCACCCTCATTCACTTCCGCTCCAAAATATATGTTACTTTAATATCTGTAACCAACAGTATACACACTGTGTGTACCTGGGCAACGTGAATATCTCTCTCTTGGACACTTGTAATCAATAAATTGGAGTTCCAGCCCATATTTTATCAGATGCAATTGCTTTAAATATTGGATTATTTACTCAAGAAAACTATGTAAATTTGTACAGGTTTTGGTGCCTTTCAAGTATGTTTAACAAGAACAACCCAACTACATTGCTCAAATAGCCCCAATACAATGATTAAAACTCTCCCACTTTTCTTGGGCATTGAATGCATATCAACATCTCACTATTATCTAATCACACTTTACAATGGAGTCTTGAAACTTGACTATGTGCACAAGATTTGATGTATACCTGCATGGGGTCCATAAAATATACCTGTATAAACGTTAAAGTTTCGATTTCTCTGAGGATATTGTGAAAGGACGAATCAGTTTTTATTTCATTGTTAGACTTATTCAATTATAATGATTCAGCAAGGACAAGTAAGTAAATTTATAATATTTTTTTATCATGTTTTTTTTCTGTTGGGAAAAAATTTATAGGCAAGCATACAGAAATAAATTATTAACGTGAACAATAATTTTTCCAGAATTTTGGAAATATTTATTATAGTTTAAATCCAGGAATTCAAAACTTAAGATTTTTTTTATCCATTAATAAATTTTCAAAATTTCCATTTTAAAAAACTATGTAAAAGCTGAATTTTAAGCTTTAACATGCTAAAAGGTGAACTTGCAGAATTATTTTACAGATAGTAATGCTACTAAAAGATGTCTATATTTCTCTGAAACTTGTCACCTACAGAAAAGCATTAGCTTTCTCATATAATCTATTTAAGAACTGAAAGCGGCATGCTTTTTATGGCAATACTTTTGTATAAAGATTAGGTTTCAATGTTTTCATTGAGACTTTGATTGTGTCATTACAATATCCTTGCCCTTTATATAGATTAGTACTGTGATTTGTGCACAATGCATTACAATATACACTTATATCATATAGATTACTTATATAGAAATATATACTTTTTTCCGCACTGTTAATATAAATCTAAACTCCGCCTACCCGTGTAAATATAAACTTAAGGAATGTAACATAAAATTTATATCACACCCCTTTCTGGCATTCATCGGTTGTTATATCACATCCCTAATTTCTGTTAATAAATCAGCTATTATGATGTAGAAATTTGTATGCATCATTCAATTCCGATGCCCAAGTTTGACGTCAAATGATTTGATCATTGATGTCAACTTTGTAATATACAAACAGCTAACAGCTCTAAGGCTGATAAACAGTGACCTAGGGCTATAATGGATGCAATTTTAAAAATGCATAAATAAGGCATTTATTTTTTACCTTGATATAAAATGCCATTAATCTAAAATTATAAACCAGCTGAATTAAAGTATAAAATCAAATGTGGAATATCAATATGACTTAATTTCTTTAGTCTAGTAATGGAATGCATGGATATACTGGAATAATTTTTCTATACTTGAGTGATTGAGACAATACTAAATACAAGTATTCCGATTATCTGGTAATACATCATATACTTGGCCTTGCAAGTATTCAATCAAGGGGTGAAGTGACCGTTAAAGAATTTACAAAGTTATATATTTTGATTTATGGTGGCATTTACAAATAAACCCCCAAGAGGGTTCATCATATGATTTGAAGTTTACTACGGAGTGGATAATGTACAGATGGTTTTTAGTCTCACATCATTTATTTTTGTAGAAATTGATGAATTGATCAAGGTATGAAAGAAATTGTTGTCTTGTGAGTTTTTAATTAATGTGAGTACTTAATTCCGCAAATTTGCCGGTTTGTGTTAAACTGCATGTATATAAACTTGTGAGCACTAAACTTTTATATTTTCATATACTCACAAATGTCAGAAAAATAAAGGCGAGATTTTTAAATCTGTGAAGGTTGCTATTTGCAATTTTTAGCAGATATAAATTCCTTGAGCTGAATTTGGAATCCACTTATAGTATTTGATCTAAATTTAGGTTTGCGATTTGCCTTGAGTTTTTGCTTTTAGAAATTGCAACAAAGTTACAGGTTATTTCATTTTTCACTATAATAAAGTCTTCTAATCATGCAATTCAAATGCTTTTGCCTGTCTTGTTTTTTACCTATACAAGGTAAAAGCTTGATCATGATTTTAATATGCTGTATTGGATGACAATACAAATAATTAATTTTGTCAAAATATGTTTCTAATACAGTATATATGTAGCAGGTTTGAGAACTAATGTTTGAAAATATTAATATATTGTTCCTACTTATCTGATCATTTCTTTACATTGATCTCTAAGGAAATATTTTAAAGTGATTCAAGTCATGAAGACAAATTTATATCTTGAACTACTCCTGTGAAAATTAAAAAATATTATAAACCTTTCCAAGTCCAACAATTTCATAAAAAACTTGTATTATTTAATTCAGATATTTTGTGCAATCTGGTGTTTAAAAATCTATTTTTTAAAAGCATTTATAACATAACACAATTTTTTATCCAATAAGCAGGGGCTGGGATGTTTTTAGTCATTAAGAATTTGTCAAAGTTCACATCAATGTCATTTATTTTTTAACATTTGGTTGTGTCGCATTGATCTTAGTAGAGTATAAACTTAATTTTTTATGACAATTATCACTGATTTAGAAACTGCATCTACTTTGTTTTATATCTACATGTCCAAATAACCAATTCTTTGAAAGCTATTTCTCTGGAGGGATAATATACAAAATACATGGTTACTGTCTTGAAATATAAGCGCTATTTATATATATAGGCAATAGTAAGAAAACATGACAGAGGGAAAAACATGGCCTCTGGTCAAAAACATGAAGAGGGCTCGGCAAGCCCCACCCGCTGTCATGTTTTCTTACCCTTGCCCAAATATTGCTTATATTTCAAGAAAGTTGTCATGTAATTTGTTTGTCCTGCAAGATATTATCACATTTTATGCCTCAAACGAGCTATTTTCGACAAATTTTGCTGTATATCTGCAGTTCAAACCAATTTTGACACCATGGCGTAAAACAAAACAAAAAAAAGATGACATGACAATGCATCTGAACTTTACATGTAGATAAATGCATGAGGCTTTATTAGGGCATTGACCAAACATAGCTTTGGTTTATTGGGTTACCTTTATTCGGTCAATGTAAGGGATAGTTGCAGGACTAATATATCTCCATTGAGTTTGTTTTTGCTGCTGTCAATATGAATACCTTGTTACCAATGAAATGGCTTTATCTAAGGTGCATGTATATATAACGTTATGTATTTTGTATAAGGATTGTGCATATGTAAACAAATGTTACAAATTCTTATACATTTTTGTAATCTACATAAATTTCTATATCAGGGCCCTTAAATTGAACATACAGATGTTACTTTTCAAAACAAACAAGCATGTTTACATTCCATTGATTTGTGCTCGCGGAGCTTGACCCGGAAAAAGAACACCTGCTCGGCGCAAAGGTGGAAAATTCCAGTATTTACAATATGATACCGTAACATTTACATGTAGGACTTCTTTACACTGTGTTGTTTTAGGGAAATCCTGAAACTCATTACCTTATTGAGTGCTCTGTTTTTGTCTTCAATAACCTCTAATAAAGAGGGCCTACGGCCCTCCAAAACTGAATCGGCTCGAATGTCCATGGCAGACGCCATGATGTTTATGACTTCCAATAGCAACAGTCGAAAAGTTACTAATTACCCGAAAGAACAACGATTGGCAGTAATTAGTTATTTTAATATCACGAATCGAGATTTTTCTCATAGTCTAAACATTTAATCAAAAACGACAGGAAAACTGTTATTACATTCATTTCATCAATTTATTATTTTATCATTTTTTTTTTATTTACAAATTATTTTATCATTTAATCATTCATTATCATTTTTGTCAGTATTTTTAGGACGATCCTCTACACTTGTAAACACCACTAATGGTTCAACTTTGAGGAAATTATACAGTACCACAGGCACCTGTGGTTATATATTTTTCTGATGATAAAAAAATGTACCCTCTACCTAAAAATATACGGCTAGGGTATATATTTTTCATTATGAGAAAAATATATTTTTCTGATGATAAAAAAATGTACCCTCTACCTAAAAATATACGGCTAGGGTATATATTTTTCATTATGAGAAAAATATATAACCTCAAAATTATTATTTTTTATTATGAGAAAAATGTATAACGTCAGGTGCCTGTGATACAGTGATACTAATTAATTAATGTTTATAAGTTTCTTAAAGGCACCTAGACATGATTTGAGATCAAAATTTTTATTTTTTATTAAATTATGTATAAAATGGTTTATTACTAGTGCATTTAGAATGATTGACCAAAATTTGAACGTTAGAGGTCAAGATACAAGCAAGATACAATGTACATGTACAGAGTCAAAAAAAAAACATTGTAATGCAAACAAAGCTCGAGTCTTATATTTGTTTACAAATACTGTAAAGTAGACAAACTACCGTTTCCTTGATAAAATGACCCGTGGTAAACAAGATAAACCAAGCGATTCAATGTGTTCATAAGTGATGTTATCAACAAGCAACATTTGGTTGAAACTTATACCAATACAACACATATGTAAACAATTACAAGGCTCGAGCTTTGTTTACATAACAAAGGATTTCAAATTCTGTATCTTGCATGTGACTTGATATTTGACTTCTAAATTTTAACAGAGCATTAACCATTCTAGATATTAAAAACGGAAAAATAAAAATGTTTTGCTTAAATCGTGTGCAGGTCCAATCCAGTACTGTACCGACCTGACCCCAACCAAACCCTGTAATTTCTAATTTAGATGAGTAAAATGTAAAGAAGAAAAAATATTCATTTGATAAAAAAATAAATTACGAATGTCTAAAATTATTATTAAAGCTGAGTATCTGAATTTTGTTAAATTTTTAGAAACTAAATGGCAGTAAATGCTTTTTAAAA
Source organism: Magallana hongkongensis (assembly GCA_016163765.1). Classification (NCBI taxonomy): domain Eukaryota; kingdom Metazoa; phylum Mollusca; class Bivalvia; order Ostreida; family Ostreidae; genus Magallana; species Magallana hongkongensis. The sequence continues at coordinate 27,797,201 of WFKH01007768.1, forward strand.
CAGAGTAGTTCATTTCTGATATTAAGGTTTTTGTGTTTTTTAGAAATGCAATCGTAGATTCTTGCAAGTGAAAAAAATATAAATTGGACGATTGATTTATTAATCAATCTGCTTTGCTCCTTCTTCTGAAATTTCTTTCACTAGTTTAATGAATATATGTTCATCCATTTTACATAAAGAGACTGAGAGAGTACGTGTAGAACAATGAAACGCACCATTTTATATAGATCTTTTCTCGTTATTACGAGATCTCTTCTCGTAAGAAGGAGACAATTAACTCGTAATAACAAGATCTTTTCTCGTAATAACGAGATCTTTTCTCGTTATTATGAGATCTTTTCTCGTAATAACGAGATAATTAACTCGTAATAACGAGATCTTTTCCCGTAATAACGAGATAATTAACTCGTAATAACGAGATATTTTCTCGTAATTACGAGATAAAAAATTTTTTATGTGGCCCTATTCGTCTTTCGTACATGCATGATCTTTGATTGTCCTCTTTTTTAAAGAAAAAGACACTAGTACTGTTGATTATGTTTAACCAGATATCTGATTTTTTTTATAGTCACAAATAGTTTATATTAATTTTAAAACTTTTGTCAAATAATGTAAGACAAGTTTATACTTGTAAAAAAGACATCAGAAATATCACAGATATAAATTTACATGTAATTATGCTCTATTTTTAATATATTCGATCAGTGCCTACTATCTATTCAAGATATATTACTATATAGTCAGGTACTCTTTACACAATTGCGCTGAAAAATATAGTTCTCTTCATGATCAGCAGATACAACATTACAATAAATGTTTAGAATATCGATGTATATGCAATACGTGGAAGAAAACAAAATTAACGTAAAATTATTTTGAAAAAACACCCCACCCCAAGAAATGTAAATGTGAAGTATTCATATTCCTACGCTAGCTGCCTCCTCAGTCTTTTTCACGAAAATATAGGTCATTCAATTGACATTTTTTTCACTAATGAATATTGCTTATATTATTACAATAATTATATTACTTTCATGATTATTGTTCGTTAGTTATCACACAATCTCTTTTAATTATTTGTTGTGTATGAGTGTGTGTTATTTCTTTTCTTTTTTTTTTAACCGACGGAATGGTTACACAACACCTGCACCATATTTCTGGTCGCACTTGTGTAGACTCTGTTTAAGCACAGATGTGTACACTGTTTGCCTAATGACGGGTGGCAGTATTTAATACGGACATGAAGAACTATATAATACGTCAGTTTCTTAACAAGTTCAGTGATTTTAACTTAAAAGATTGGCTGAGCACAGTGAAAAAATTCAAGTAATTTAAAAGTCAAATATCTTGGATATGGGGTAACCCATATCTATTCTTGTTTAAATTGACAACGACCACTGAGATACACATATATCATGTATGTAGCTTCTTTTTATGGTTCTTTTGAGCAAATCGTCGCACCTCCCCTAATCACATCTTAGTTATCAGTGCGTTTTGTTAAAGCGTCAAAATGAGAAATTTCGACTGACAATGTATAGTATACATTACATATCTAATACTCTATACTAAGACTGCAGTTTAGGTTGTCTTTTTGTGTAAGTGGAATACTATTTATAAATTAATTTAATTGCTTGGTAATTCAGACAAGCATGTGATGTATAAAGTGAATAATATTGTTACGATCTAATCTCAGCGAGATTCGTCGAGTCTAACACGTTAAACATTTTGTAGAGACGTCAACAGGTGAACAAAATTTTCAATCTTGACGAATCTCGGTAATGTTTACAATGCTTCAGTGAGACATACTTCATAGTCAACCAAAATTTTAGCATCAGTCGTCGATATATAAGTGAGATACAGAGCTCACAATTCCTTGTTAATATGTAAACAAAGGTCAGGTCAAGCTTTTAACTACATTTTGAATATTCCATGTTTAGACCTAAAATGAATGTGACATATGCTAGGAACTGTTTATTTATGTTTAAAACCAATCGGGAGATAGAAAAATCAGCTTGAAAAGAACTTTTTACGGTATATTGAAACAATGTAAACAAAAACATGGCACAAACCTTGTTTACATTGCAAAGAATTGTGAGCTCTTTATCTTGCTTATAACTCTATAAATGACATTCAAAATTTGGTTGATCATTAGAAATGCCTAACTAAAGCATTATAAGATCTGAAATAAAAATAGAAAAATCAAATTTGACTAAAATCGTGACCATGCCCCTTTAAAATAATATGAAATATTTTTATGTTACCAAAAATAAGAAAATCTCACATCTTAAATTGGTTTAAATCTTTAAATGATAATTTAAAGATTTTACTGTAATTTTTTGTATAAAATTTGAAATATATAATAAAGTATCATATTTTCACAAATATTTTTTACCCCCCCCCCCCCCCTCCTATTAGTCACTATCATGTACATGTACTTAAAACACTTCATTATGTCAGTTTATTTTTTTTCCTTTTAAGTACTTTCGGGTTCCATTCATTTCCTTTTGGGGTTCCTTTTGTTTTCCTTTTGGATCCCTTTGAGGAAAATGATGTACCACCTATTGTATGGACCAAAAGAGGGTCATTTTCGTTCATTCCGGATTACTTTTTTTGGATAAAATCCCACAATGTTTACCACATATACAGTGATAAGTGTGCTGACAAGTTCTTCATTATGAAACATTATTTTAAAAAATTATATGCATCAATTAACAATTCCAAAACCATGAGCTATTCTCCATCAAAATTAAAGACACTTTAAGTGAAATTTGGTCATCTAGTGTAAAGAAAATGGTAATTTCAAAATATTTGTGTAGCAATTTGATCAAATATACACGTGGTTATCTACAGAATCCAAGTTCTTAGTTGTCTGACTCTAACTAGCTCATTTTGCTTTTACAGATCATGAACAGACATGGAAAAAGTGGTATATTTTGTTCCAGAGAGTTCAGAAAAAGAAACCCAGCATAGCAAATGCACACAGAGAATAAAACCTGAAAGCTCTGGGGAAGAAGCAAGACAGTTTTATGAAAAATTAATTGCGGAGTCTGTTAATAGCAATGAAACCAAGCAAACTTACAAGGTTCCAAGTTCTACGTGTAATATAGTTGAAGAAAATTGTACATCGGAAGGTAAAATCTCTCAATCATCTGGTTTATTGTTCAATGAGAGTAATTTTTTGAAAGCTGCTCAAAATGGGGACATCAAAGTTGTGAAGAAGTGTATAAAGGGTGGAATAGAGATAAATTGTGTGGATTCATATGGATGGACAGCTCTTATGTGTGCAAGTCACAGTGGAAATGAGCAGGTGGTTTCATATCTCCTCAAAAAGGGGATAAATAGACATATACTGGATAGAAAGAGAAGAGATGCTGTGTGCATAGCTTTGAAAGCAGGACATACAAATCTAGCCGATTTCATCAATAAGTTTGACTGTAGCAAAGTGAAGTGTGGTCGTCAAGATAAACAGCAGACGGAAATTGTGGAATTTTTCTGTGATGTGTGTAAAAAAAATGTCTCTCAAGCTGAAGGAGAAAATCACAAAACGTCAACTGTTCATTTGTTTAATAGGAAAATTAAACCTAAACCTGATAGTTTCCTTATTCCGCCAGGCAATAGGGGCTACCAGTTAATGTTAAAAAGTGGATGGGATGGAGAAAAAGGTTTAGGGTCAAGAGGTCAAGGACAAAGATATCCTGTGAAAACGGTGCTGAAAAGGGATAGGCAGTGTTTAGGAGGAGAAGTGGAAAAGGCTACTAGAAAACAAGCCAAAGTGACACATTTTGGACCATTCGATCAAAATGCAATTGAAAAACAGAGAGAAAGAAAACCAAAAACTTCAACACTTAGTAAAAGAGATCAAAGGAAGCAAGAGAAAAAATCCCAAGTTTGGGAGAGAAACTTAAGGGAGGAGATGAATGATTTGTTTTGAGATTTCTGCAATAAAATGTTTTATGATTTGTAAAATTTTTGGTTTGTTTTAGCTTGTTTTTTATACATGAAAAATGATAATATACACAGTTATTGCAAGTTAACAACTATATGGCCTATATAGGTAGAAGATCCTCACTATAAATGCTTTTGAAGTGTGTTCATATAAAGAGTTATGCTTCTTTCTCCCTTCTGATTGAATTTATCAAAAAGTTCATTTCATTTTACATATTTAAACATAATTGCTTTATGAACAAAATATTTGGGCTACATAGAAAAAGCAACAGATATGGTGTAACCCACAGAACAAATTGGATACTTCAATATACTTTAGTAGTAGTGCATATGATAGTTGATGTGTCTTAGAATATTAATTGAAGAAAAGGAGGTTTCTATCATTCATATTTCATTTTGTTTATATACATTGTCAACTTTTTGAATATACTAGCATGAAAATTTTTAGATTTTGTTTTACAATATTTAGAAGAGTTTCAAACTAAAAATTTGGAAAGAGAGTATGAACTGTTAATCAGGTGAGCGATTTGACCCATGGGCATTTTGTTTGTAAAATAATTTTAAAAAAGAACTGTTTTATTTCACACTATTGAGAGGACAACAAGGAAGGAAGGAAGGATGACTTATCATGTGAAATAATATAATTATTTGAATTGTGTTGTACTGCAACGCTTGAAGGTTGGCGTTTTCGGATAATGTAAGTATTTAATCGTTAATCATATATCAAAAGACTTTTGGGTACTTCATGCTGTATTGGTTTTACAGTCTATTAAAATCAGAAAAAGACTACGAATTGATTGAAAACAAACATTTCGGTAATGTTAGATTGTAGTAGTACATTTGAATGAAAGCTGTAATGCTCTCCATATATATGCAATTAAGATATTTTGTAGTGTATATTTTTTTATTCTTCAGATAAGCACACGAGATGAAAATCGCCTGCCGTCTATTTGTGTCTCTCCTGAACTATTTATTGTTAGTCAATTCAAGTATATGTAAGTGGTACATTCTCGTGATTTATAGAGCACCATGCAATTTTAAATTATCCGAATCTCCCATATACATGTATGTATCATACCGGTATTTATGTGCATGATTAGTTTTTATTTCAAAATAATAAAATAAAAATGTGGATTTATGAATCGTGGGTATACTAATATATTATAACCTTTAAATATTGTTGATATAATGGGTGCTGAAAAATGCCAGAAAAAAAAACACCATTTCTTTTAACTGTTCATATTTTAAACGCAAATGTATCATACTATAGTAATTATAAATCACTTTATATATTATTTATCAAGTTGCCAATTTTTAACCAAGCTTAAATTGATTTTAATTTGTTCGACATTGAAAGACCCCAAGAACATTTATTTTATTTCCAGGGTCTGTACAGTAATGAGTATCTGCAATATAATGTAAACACAATAGAAGCATTAAGAGGGCTCGATTGTCGTGGCCATTTTTAGACCGTATTAATCTCCTTTAAAAGAAGAGCTCTATTTTAAAATATAGTAAAAATATCCAAATTTTCAAAGTAAGATATATGAATTTTTCCTTTAGTAAATAATAGTTTACTTAAAATTTTACGAAGATCTGATGGTTAATTTGTTGACCACACAGCCTCCTTAATGCTGTCTGTCGGAAAATCTTTTCCCCGCATAGAACTTTTAAAAATACGTTATATAGATTTTCATCAATAACGAAACTACCCACTTTCATTGATGACTCATCAATTTTTCGCCCGGGTATATATCAAATGAAATATTTTATTCCTACAAGTATAAATGTATACGTTTTGAATGTATTCAAAGGTCCTCGCTTTCGGCAAAGAACATAAAGACGTGAGGTAGTTCTAAAGGTTAATTTTGAGCAAGGATTTTACACAATTTTCGACCTTGATCGTTGATCAAAAAAAGGTCACTATACATCGTTACCCACATACACTACAGGTAAACATCGGTAACTCCAACTTGGAGGGACTTCAACAAACTTCCGAGATATCCGGGGTTCGAGATGGCCGAAGTGGCTTTTCGAATATTAATTCTTGAATCTCTTATATTTTCATCTGTTTATACCGATTTTTCCCTACTACTCATATAGGGATATTCAACTTCGATGATTTTTTTTGGTTTCTGTTGTTTTTCTTGTGAAATACATATCAGTATTTGTATTTTAAAAAAAAAGAAAGAATAAAATTAATATTTCGTTAAAAAAAATGGATAAAGTGTGATTTAACTGGGCTAAAGATAGAGACATATACGCTCTAGATAAGGATTTTTTCAAAAAGGTATTCGACCTTGAATATTGATTCAGAAAATTGGTTTAATAAGGTAATTGCACACCCTTTAACCACAGACACTTAAATGAGTAATATATGAGAACAATTAAACAAAGGGGAAAGAAAATACGCTCCGGACCAGAATTCTACACAGAAATACCTTTTTGTTACATATTGTCCTCTGATAAAAAAAAAACCAATTTTCGTCCTTGATCCTTGATTCAAAAAAGGTCACCATACAACCATATACACTACAGGTAAACATCGGTATCTCCAACTTGGAGGGACTTCAACAAACTTCCGAGATATTCGGGGGTTCGATATAGCCGAAGTGGCTTTCCAATTTTAATTCCTTGAAGCTCTTATATTTACATGTGTTTACACTGCACACAATCAACCCGCAGGCACTGTATTGGTGAAATTTTAGTCCAATATATATAAAATATGCTTATGATCTGGGCAAAAGAACTCAATCGGACAGACGGACGGACGGCTAGACAGACTGGTCACTATAAGGCGCCCACCGGGCACGTAGCATCGTAAGGGAGGCGTGCTATACCTTTAACTTCAATTTACTTTATTTTCATTGTTAATTTCTTTCCTTTCACTTCAATTTTTTACATGACTCCATGTTAATTCATTTTTTATATGTAAATTTAAGAAAAATGTTTGCTGCAAGAAAAA
>WFKH01007768.1:27804210-27814303 GCA_016163765.1 Magallana hongkongensis
GGCAGCTCCCCTTGGTTCAGAAGTAAACATAATGTACATTATATAGGAAATACAATCTGAAGAACATCAGACGGGTTTTTTTATTTTTAGTTGAAACATATTTTAGTTCTAAATAACCTTACCCCTAAAAATCGCACACTTATATTTATGGAACAAGATCACGAACACTGAAACGAAGTCGGGGGAGCTTATGCTATACCCCCGGCGTCGGCGTCCGGACCTGCCATGGTTAAAGTTTTTGTTGCAGGTCCTGTATCTAAGTTATTACTTGACCTATCTTCACCAAACTTGCATGGATGATGCATCTAGACCTACTTATGGACTTGAAAGACTTGGATGCTGAATCTGGGCCATGAATTTCAGACGCTGGAGGAGGTTAAGGTTTTTGGAGCAGGTTAAAGCTTTGGGAGCAGGTGCCCTTTGATAGCCATTTCTAAGTTACTACTGGTCCTAACTTCTCCAAACTTGCATGGATGGTGCGTCTTATGATACTGACGCACCTGACAGGTTTGAATGCTGAATCTGAGCCCTAGTTTTCGGATGCTGAATGAGGTTAAGGTTTTTGGAGCTGGTTTTAAGTTTTTGGAGCAGGTGCCCTCTGATGATTATATCTTTGTTATTACTGGTCCTAACTTCACCAAACTTGCATGGTGTGCGTCTTATGATACTGATGCACCAGACAGGCTTGAATGCTGAATCTGAGCCAAAGGTTTCGGATACTGGAGGAGGTTAAGTTTTTTGGAGCTGGTTAAATTTTTAGAGCAGGTGCCCTTTGATAGACAAATCTTCGTTATTAAATTTATCAAATTTGAATAGATGATACATCTTGTGATTTTGATGCACTCCACAGGCATGGACGCTGAATCAGAGCCATAGGTTTCAGATGCTAAAGGAGGTTAGTTATTTGGATCAGGTCACATGTTTAATAGATATAATAGTAATGTTTCAAACTTGCATGATTGATTCAACTATAATATATATGAATCGCAGAAGTAGCTTCAGGTACAGATCTCCATTATCAAGGATGCTAAAAAACTCCTAGCTCACTCAAACTTGCTTGATAGATGTGTTTGTTGTTGAATGATATAACATGATTCCTATGATATATTATTGTATGAGATGATACACTATTGTATTATATGATACAATATTATATCCTATAATATTACATTGTAAAAAAAATTATATGATACGATATGATATTGTATCAATTTTTTTTGTATACTATGTGTTGATATTGTATCATATGATATTGTTTTATATAATATTGTATATTATGATACGATATTGTATAATACAATACTGTGTTATATGTTATTGTATTACATGATATTGTATCATATAATGCTGTAATATATAATATTGTATCATATGATACAATATTGTATAATATTTAATATTGTATCATATGATACAATATTGAATAATATACTGTATTATATAATATATTATTGTATCACATGAAATTGTTCTTTATTATATTGTATCATATGGTACGATATTGTATAATATGATTTTGTATTATATAATATATTATTGTCCCACCCCCTGACAATCCAACACGATGACATCTAAAAACCAGTGCTGTGTCTTCTGCTGGTGGTGGTAAGATAAATATGGAATTCTTACTTTTATGGAAAATTACTAGCTACTTGTTTTTAACTATGCATCAATACATTAATGGCCATAATTTGTAAACATTATTCATTGAATCAGAATGCAATCAAGACGTGTTATTATTTCATTTCAAGGTGTACCACCCCCATCTTTTTTGTGGGCTCCACCACCTCCTCCTCCAAGGAGCCAGCCTCCATCATCTCGGATGCAGCAAGGTAGATACATCTAGCTTTTGTATGCTAAACACTTCGGATAAAAACTTCAGTCCATGTTGAAAATAGAATTTTACAAATGCAAAAGTTACCCATCAAACTATCCAGCAAAAGTTGAAAACAGAATGTTACAAATATCAAAATTGTTCATCAGAGCTGAAACATTTTAATGGCTGCAACAATTGACATTTTTTTTCCAGCAAAAGGTGTACCTCCACCGCCTCCTATAACATCGGCGTCACCAAGGCAAGCTGCACCACCCCCTCCCAACAGCATGCCGCCATTGCAACAGCCCCCTCCAATGCCAAGTGGTGTTGCCCCTCCTCCACCACCCCCACCAGGCCAGCAAGGTAACAGCCCCATGGCGGTTCCTCCACCCCCTCCTCCAGGGGTTTTTGATATGAATACCCTGGGCATGCTTGGGGCACCACCACCTCCTCCACCTCCTTAATGATGGCTCGGATTTAGCATGAAAGTGCTAGGATGACACTGTGTACAGTGAATTAATTTTAGACCAGAGGGAAATACATGTGTACTTTTGATGATTAATTGCATAGTCATGATTGACTAATGAATTAATTGAATACATAAAAATGTGTGAGCATCAATTTATGCATATTTTAATTTAATATAGGAAATGTGTGATCATAAATTTAGGCATATTTTATCTTTATTTACATGTACATTTATTTAAGTGCATCAATTTTTACATAATTCATTTCATTATTGTTGATGCACTCCAAGTCATTTTTTTTCTCTCAAAGCTCAGGTAAAATACGATGCTAAATGGCAAAGGAGTACGCAATACAATACAAATTGATTTTAGGTGCTGTGAATTATGTCCAATGCACCATGAAATAAAATATACTTTTATGTGGGTGGAAGATGTTTGTTCTTTTTATTAACTCACCTGAACCAAAGGTTCAAGTGAGCTTTTCTGATTACCCGTTGTCCGTCGTCCGTCCGTCCGTCCGTCCGTCCGTCTGCCCGTCTGTAAACTTTTCACATTTTTGACTTCTTCTCAAAAACCACTGGGCCAAATTTAACCAAACTTGGTAAAAAGTATCCTTATGAGAAGGGAATATTAATATGTTAAAATAAAGGGCTAAACCCTTTTTAAAAGGGAGATAATTGCGAAACAGTGAGTATAGGGTGTTTGTCTTTAAAAATCTTCTTCTCAAGAACCACTGCACCAGAAATGCCAATGCACGTATATACACAAAAGCTTGTATATATCGTGAAGATTCTAAATTGTAAAAGTCGTGACCCCCGGACCAAAACTGGTGCCCCAGGCGGGGTTCAAAGTTTAACATAGAAATACATTGGGTAAATGTTTAAAAATCTTCTTCTCAAGAACCACTGCACCAGAAATGCCAATATTTACACAAAACCTTGTATATATAGTTAAGATTCTAAATTGTAAAAATTATGCCAATATTCTGGCAGAATAGCTGTATAACCTTGAACCAGTCTTATAGACAATAAGCTATTATTGGCAGATTTTCCTTTGTAAAATGCATAAAAGTAATTTTATTACTATGCATACATCCTTGGCTATTGTAGATTCTAAATTCTCGAAATCGTGACCCCCGGACTAATACTGGTGCACCAAGAGGGGTTCAAAGTTTAACATAGAAATATATAAGAAACATGTTTAAAAATCTTCTTCTCGCGAACTACAATATTACAATGTGTAAGATTTGCATGCAAGGATCCTCAAATAGTGAAAATTCTAAATTGTTAAAGCTGTGACCCCCGGACCAACACTGGGGCCCGAGAAGGGCTTCAAAGTTTAACATAGAAGTATATAGGGAACATGTTGAAAATCTTCTTCCAGAGAACTACAGTGCAACAGTTTGTGGGATTAGTATGCGGGCATCCGTGGCTATTGTAGATTCTAAATTTGTAAAATCGTGACCCCTGGACCAATACTGGGGCACCAAGGGGGTTCAAAGTTTAACATAGAAGTAAATAGGAAAATGTTTAAAAATCTGCTTCTCGAGAACTACAATGCTACAATTTGTGCGATTACTATGCATGCAACCTTGGATAATGTAGATTCAATATTTTTAAAATAGTGACCCCTGTGATAATACTGGGGACCCAAGACGGGTTCAAAGTTTAACGTAGAAGTATATATGGAAAATGTTTAAAACTCTTCTTCTCGAGAAATACAATGCTTCAATTTGTCAGATTACTACGTAAGCATCTTCAAATAGTGTAGATTCTAAATTATAAAAGCCGTGACCCTCAATCTTATACTGGGGCCCCAGAAGGAGTACAAAGTTTAACATAGAAATATAATGGGAAAATGTTTAAAAATCTTCTTCTCAAGAACTACAATGCTTCAATTTGTGAGATTACTATGCAAGCATCCTTAAATAATGTAGATTCTAAATTAATAAAGCTGTGACCACTAGACTCAAACTGGGGCACCAAGAGGGGTTCAAAGTTTAACATAGAATTATATATGGAAATGTTTAAAAATTTTCTTCTCGAGAACTACAATGCTACAGTTTGTGAGATTACTATGCAAGGATCCTCAAATAGTGTTGATTCTAAATTATTATCGCCAACCATAAACCCCGGACCAATACTGGGGCCACAGAAAGGGGTTCAAAGTTTAAAATAGAAATAGCATATGCTACGAAATAGAATGTTACAAGGAACTGTAGTTCAGGTGAGCAATGTGGCCCATTGACCTCTTGTTCTTTCTTATCATGGTCGGGTTGGATTCTGCAGCTGCAAGGATGAATAAGTTATCGATAAAAGATTCGGTCATATTGTGTGATTACCAGTATTTGCTTCCATTGGAATTTGTCATCATCATGACAATGTTACGTATGATGTCACAATTTACTTTCATCGCTCGAACTGAATGGTCAAATGGAAGGAATTTTAATCAATAGATAATTGGATTTATTATAAAAAAAATCTTTAAAAATATACTGATACATTATCTTTTGTACGGTAATTGCACTGTGTGACTGCACATTAGGAGATCTGTTAATGTAGATAAAAGTCTACAAAACATTGGAAACACTAAAAACATGGATTGATGAACCATAAATTTTCTTAGAGATTATGCCAATATTCTGGCAGAATAGCTGTATAACCTTGAACCAGTCTTATATTGACAATAAGCTATCATTGGCAGATTTTCCTTTGACATTTTTGCTTACACTTGTCTGTATGTTCATTAATTAATGGACTTCAAATGAAGAATCAAATCATCCATAAGCTGTTATTTCTAAAATCAAATTCTTGAAAAATAATATGTGCTTAAATGAAAAGAAACAGCTCTTGCAATAAAATAAAATCCCTGCGGGCTGCTTTAAAATCTGATGATGCAAATGCAAATAAAGCTTAATTTTTGGGCCTACATGTAAATTCCCATATAATTTGGTCAAACATAATCTCAAGATTTATTACACAGCTTTATAAAGCCACACACACACACACACACACACACACACACACACACACACACACACACATGCTTAGCTGATTGAAGCCAAATTGGAGACTGTGCTGACCATAATAAAGAACACACATTTTATGCCATTACATAATTTTATTAAAATATTATCATGTATAATTTGCTGTGTCAACCTCCAAAAATCCAGTAACTGCAAAAAAGAAGAAACAATGCATGATTTGAAAGTTGTGTGTTGGTATAGCACTAAAAAGCACTCATATAATGAGTTAAAAGTACGGGATGTAATAATAATCATATAATTCATGCATGGGTATTTTAACTACCGTTGAACTTCGATATCTCAAACACTGATATCTCGGATACAATGGATATGTCGAAGTGATTTGTAAGTCCCAACCACTTATTTTTTATGCATTTTACCCTCGATATCTCGAATACTCTGATATCTTAAGGTTTTTAAATAGTACGCCCATCTAGTTCGAGATAACGAAGTTTGACTGTACATTGTTCTATTACAACAGTATGCAGCATTACTTTGAATTCACATGTTATGGAAAAAATTGGTAAAGCATGCAATAGACAATGTATTTTATCGGGAATGTGAAACTGAACATTAATCATTTGTCATATTCAAATGTTTTGAAACAAACTAACAATAATTGCAGTTCCAAGGGGTATAGTCACAAAAACAGCTAAACATTTTGTAATACATGTAGTCATGTACTAGTCACTACAATAATATAGAGCTTGATGTTTTAATTACATGTATAAAACAAACAGATTTTTTAAAACCAAAATCTTGTTATCTGTTTGCAAGCATAGAACATTAAACAATGAAATTTTAATGTTAAATTGCCATAAAACTATAAATTTTATGATAAAATGAACTCAAAGTTGATCTGTAAATCATTGGTATCAGTTTTGTACTGACTTAAAAAATAACTTAATTTCATCAGTTCAGTAAAATGGTTATATGCTTATTTATACAAGGATATGATGAATGAGAGAAAATATCAACACAAAATGTAAAATGTATGAAATTAAGTGATGTGATATTTAATAAAATTAAGTCTTCACAACTCGCAGAGAAAATCTTTTGCCAAAATACACTGTAAGTAGAATGTAGTTAGATAGGTTTAACAACTTACCAACTGAGGCAAAATCTTTACAAAATAATCAGTTGGTATCTGGTCTTGGTAATCTTTCTGTAAGATCAAAATAAATCAAAATAAATCAAATTGTAAGCATGCGTTTAAATGTCATTTTAAATTTTGAAACTGGGGAAATTTACATTAATATTCAGATAGAATCAATAGAGCTAATTTTTTTGTTTGATAATAGTCAGGCACATTTCATTATTTCATCATCTTTTTCTTCAGCTCCAGATGCCCTGTCATTTTTGTTCAATTTATTACTACAATATGGTGAATGTTCAAGCCCTTTAATATTCATTTAAGTTGCGTATTGAAATCGAATTTAATGGTAAAATAGTGTTATAGAAAACATTATACATACATGTACATGTATCTAAAATTGCTGCATACATGTTTTCTATATCAAAGTTTACATACCTTTCCTTCTTTGATTGTTCTCAATACTGCCTCTAAAAATAGATTGGTAGACTGTGCGATCACAAACATGACAAACTATCAAAGAACAGTTTTCATTTACTAGTACAAAAAAAATTCCCAAATGTCGTCATGAAATGTCCCTCTTACTTGTCAAGTTGAAGAATTAAAAAAAGCTGTCAGATTTTCCCATTATAAATCTCAATGAGAAATCTCAAAAAGAGATGACAGAAATTTTGGATTTTCCCCATTTTTATTGATTTCAATTGTACTCTTGGACAAATATGTGTATTTTGCTTCAAATTGTCAAAAAGTGATGTAAATGGTAACCTGGGACAGGTTCTAATAGTTTGTCTCCAAGTAAGAATATGAAAGACTGGCTGTGAGTTTCAGATTATAGTGAAAATCAAAATCAGTTAAAAAATGCAGGAACTAGAAACTTAAAGCAACGGAAGTTGATGCAAACTCTCCATGTAATTACTTAGGAGATCCGAAAGCATACAATAGACCAAGAGGAATCTTTTCGCGGATTTTTTGCTCTCTCTAGACTTATCATACGTTTTCGGAACATCTCTGTGATTATATGGAGAATTTACGCACTCAAAAGTAAACTTCCGTTGCTTTTGATAAGTTTGGCGAGTATCTAGTACATTTCGACACGATGTGTTTATTATGCGACATACAGATGTACTCTGACGATATGTATAAATCATTTGATCATTTTCTAACCTATCTCTCGTCTGAAATCGTTGTAGAACTTGGAGAACTTGTTGAAAACATAGCTTAAACCGAGGACCCCCTATAAATCCAAGATGACAAGTGTCGTCCCTTTACTTTTTTTTAATGTACATTGAATACACTTTTTTGACATAATTAAAACGGTGTTTTTCAGTGAATTTTTTCATTGCAATACACGGAAATAACTTAAGATTACCAATTTAATCAATTTTGTCTTCGGGAACAAATAATTAGGAACTCCACCATCCGACAACCGAGCCCCTGTGATCAATACAAAGGTTTTAGTCTTGACCCGTTGACGATTGTCGCCAGCAGCTAGCTCCGCGGTTGTTCGACCGACCTTAAAATTTATGAGAGACCCTAAACAATTTATTTGCTATTTTTTCTGGAAGTAAACAATTTTGGTTTAAACACCCGTAATTTGCCAAATATAATACATACATAATTCTAGAATATTTATTTGTTAGAAAGGGAGGCGTATTATACACTCCAAAGGGCTTTTGACACGTTTTTGTTCCAGGTGAAGCGGCTTACCATTATGAAATAAAACGTATATACATGTTTAACAACCGTTAATGATACAACGCCGCTTAATGATGTAAATGGCATTAAGCGTTTGAACTGCAACGCCTAATGCTATAAATTATTGCATTAACAGTTGACATCGCCAACGCCTAATGATATATCGCCGCTTAATGATAGAATTGTATCATTAAGCGTCACAAATGCACAGCAGCCCTAACGCTTAATGAAACATGCAAATATCTGCACCCTCAACCGCTAATGATACAAACTTTTTATCATCAAGCGTTGCAGTCGCACCCTTTAATGATGTAAAACTGTAAAATTGAAAGCATTCTTTTATGAAATAATGCATTTTCATTTCCCTATACTAGTATTTGCTCAGCATTAGTAATATTAATGATAAACTTAAAGACAGACAAAAAGGCTGAAGCTAGCAATCACTAACAGCAGCCACTAAGCCCGTAGATGCTAGCTGCAAAATAAGAAAAAACATTAAAATACTGCGAGTACTCGAACAGAAATTACTTTTTGCTTGTCTTTGCCATATTATAATTAATATTAAGATGATTAATGCATGAATAAATTGTATATGTTTGATGTTTGTCAACTTCAAAGGCAAAGAAAAACCCAACTTGGATAAGTATTATTAAGTATATTATATAAAGTCAATTAACAACTTTGTCTACGGGTCATAAGTTATGGTACTGATAATTCCATAGACGCTTTTTAAAAAAAATGTAATGTAAAGAATGAAAAGATTCAATTTATAGTGATAAAACTGCACCTTTACCGTCACACAAACACACACAAAAAATCAAAACACATTTTGAATAAAAACAAAAATTCTGAAAAAAATTAAAATGAAATTTAAGTATTTATATCTGCTATCGATGTTGTCGCTAAATTATTGCTAGCTGTATAGGACCCAAATAGTTTACAAAAAAGTTACACATGTACCTAGAAATCAAGCCCTTTTTTTTTTTTACTTACTCGGGAAATGATACTGTATGAACTAATCTTTAAAAGGTAACATTTTAACAGGGGGACAGTCAAACATCTAACATACGGTTTTTCATCTTATATAGAAATCAGCGCCAGACGCAGCCGGAAACGCCTTAAATTTAAAAGCGAATTAAGAAACTATTTTGCGTCAGCAATAAAGTTATGACACCTACAAGGGTCCATTTAGCTCACCCGAACTTTGTCATTTTTTAACATTTGACGATGATATAGGGTAAAATGTGGACTATTATATCCCTTATCTTTGAAGTGTGCATCAAACAAATACCAGGGTAGGAGACCGTTCTCAGTTTTGAGCTGTAGGGATACCACGAGGTGGTTTCCAGAGGTTTGGACTCATTTCAGTGAATAATATCTCCTTCGAATTTGATCACAAAATATAAACACTAGGGATTAGAAGAAGACTCTCATTAGATGTATTCATTACAAACTTTAGAAGGCGTCTATGACATATACAACGGTCCATTTAGCTCACCCGAACTTGTAATGGATACATCTAAAGGTCCTGTTATTGGCTGCTAGCTTTAGCTTGGTAGACAGAATTGCATTTAGATAGATGATAGACAGGTATATTTAAATCAAAAGATTCAAGTTTTAAACAATTTTTAATTCAAATTGTTTTTATAGTCTGTCCCAAGATATTTAAGCTGCACATTTGGACGATTTTTAATAAAAATACACATACCTGTGCAAGAAGTGCAATTGAAATCGATGAAAGGGAAAATTTCCAAGATAACTTCATTCACACATTATCATTTTTCCCTCGTAAAAATTCACAGGAACGAAAACAGATTTCCTACGGAGATTTATAATGGGGAATGTTGACATCTTTTCTCCATTCGGAAGTACTCGGGACACCTCGCGCAATTTTTCAACGTTATCATCCGGGCGTCTTCATCTCCTTGGCAATGGAAAATCCCCGTAGACTTTTATTTTTAGCCGTGTATTGATACCCGACAAGCTAGAGGGGGCGC
>WFKH01007768.1:27828388-27844231 GCA_016163765.1 Magallana hongkongensis
TTTTTTTAAAAAGGAGGAAGGGGAGTCTGGAGAATATTCAAAACATTCTGACATATTAAGAAATTAAAGTGGGGTGGGAAAGAGTGGTAGATGCCTTGTCTGCCAGATGCCAAGGAGTAGAGATAAAGATTTTTAAAAATTAATTTTTAAAGATTTTACCTAAAATCTGGCACACCCCCCCCCCCCCTTAAAGTGAGATCATGAGTTTCACAAGTTATGTGTTCCCCTGTCCCTACAGATGTTACACACCAAATTTAGTAATGATTGGCTGAGTAGTTTCAGAGAAGAAGTCAAACAAGTTCAAAACTTTACTAATACATGAATTGGACAATTAAGAGGGTTCGATGGTCATGGCCATTTTTAGACTATATTAATCTCCTTTAGAAAAAGAGCTCTATATACATATGTAAAAATATAGATAAAAGGTTCTTCACTCTATAATAGTTTATTGCTAAATAAATCATATCTTAAAATTTTAGGTAGATCTGATGGTTAATTTGTTGACCATCCTTCCTCCTTAATAACCACGGTTAGCAATGGATTATACCCCAGTTATTAAAACTAGAAATGACTCTTAAAATTTGCTAATAGAAAGTACATTTTGATGACCAGCATGTATAGTGCGTACTGTGAAAAGTGCTCAAAATTTAAACTTGGATTTGGTATATGTAATATCTCATTATCATAAAAAGTTACATAAATGGAGAACTCTGAATGTCCAATAATTGGCACAAAACCACATTCATTGTAAAATGTACATGCACAGACGCATGCAAATTCATAAGGAAGTGAAAAGCAGGTAATTTAGAAATTATCTTTATAAGCCAGTGTACTTCACCTGAAACCATGCAGGTCCCAATTAAACAAAAATAACTTATAACAGCAAAAAACTTATTCTGTTTTTGGATTTCAGTAAATCTTTTAAAAAGCTGGTAACTAGAAACTTCTTGAGAAGCAAATTTGTACTGAGAAGTATTGAAAGTAAAGCCAAATAATGAAAAACGAATTTGATCTTCAGTGTAAGCTATTTTATAAAACAGAAAGCCCCTGAACAGAATGCTCCGACCTTTCTTTTTTTTGTGAATCAAGACATTCAAAGCTCTCTTTGGTACCAGTAGACAACTTAATGGTGATTTAACAGTGAACCAGTACACCAAGTTATCTTTCAGTTTATTTCACTTGAAAATAATGATTTTTTAACTCTAAAAAAGGATTTAAATCATTTGATAATTTAATAAAGTCAAGATGACTTGGTGTAAAACTGTTAAACAATTTTGTAATATTACTAGATACTTTTAAGTTAATTAAACATGCAGTTACCTTCTGTAATGAGAAAAAGACAAAATATTAATTAAGCAAATTAAGGTATGTTAAAAACATGTACATGGCACAAAGGCATGCACATGTGAAAGGAAATTTCATTTGAGTTAAAAATGTCCAGGCTCAATTCAATATGTACACATTTATCATTCATGACCACTTAGTTTCTTTAAGTGTCGAATATCTTCCAAAATAAAAGATGGTCTAATTTGAAAGAGTTTCTAATTCGTTCTTACAAGATTTAAGAATGAACTTTAGGCATTTTTGCAGTAACCCACAGTTCTAAGATAATATGCTCCATTCCTCTCTACATTGTGGGTTTCTGATGATGAACTATTATAGAGTACATGTATAAATCAATAGAATATGTATAAAGTAGGTAAGTTGGACAGAATGACAGTACAAACGTGTACATCTCACTTTCTGATTAATTTGGGTTTTTTGAATATATAGGAAGCATGCAATGGGGGTAAATCATGAATAAATTTAGTTTCAAAATTTTTTTTTTTTCAAATCACATGCAAGGACTGGAACAATAGTAGCAGGGCAAAATAAAACACTTTTTTTTAAATAAAGCAATTAATTTCTCAAAATATTATGTTCAAAGCTTATAATCTTATTTTACAGCATACTGATTTCACACATGAAGCATTACAGATAGGACCTTGAAACCCAGAACTTACCACTTTCGAGAACCACATCAAAAGGCTGTTCCTCCAGATTAATGTATTCTTCTAGTGTTATCATGCAGGGGTCTTCATCCTCCATCAGGTAATGCAGGACAGCTAATTTAAGAAATATTAGATATATAATAAAATAATTAAATTAGCCAAGGAAAATGTCATTGTTCAGAAAAAACATGAAGGACATGACTGCACTCTCTCTCTCTCTCTCTCTCTCTCTCTCTCTCTGAGGGACTGCACGAATTGTGAATGATCTCATAATGTGTCTCTCTTAAATAAATTAATCTCTCCCTCAGAAATTAAATTCTCTCTCTCTCTCCTCTCTCTCTCTCTCTCTCTCTCTCTCTCTCTCTCTCTCTCTCTTACCTTGTTGTGGTAATAGGTCAGGAAGCTTTTCATGTAAAGAGTCCATAACATTTTTCAAATTTAACTGAAAAATTACAAAAAAAATGATATAATAATTCTAAAATATTTGACAATAATATAAGTTTTAACTTAAGATTTAATTTCAGATATATGAAACACAATGTACATGTACATTAAATATAAAGCTAACATATACACACTCTATATCTAAAGAAGGTAAATCAAATTAACCTTCCAAACCTTTTAGATCATGACTTACTTTGGGTGTTTTGGCCAGAGCATTGCCGAGCTTCAGAAGCTGGGTAACAAGGTCTATCACTACTTTTTCTGTCGGTTCGTTAGAATCAATGCTTTCGATGCGTGCAGCTACAATGTCTAACTGTCTGAAACTCCACTGCTGGTACAAACGGTTCTGAATGTCATGAGAAATCACTAAAATTTTAGAATTTTCCAGGAATCCTTTCTGTGAGCTTTTGCTCTCCTTCATGTCACGTACCACAGCCATGATTGCATCTGCTGAACACTGTTAGAAAGTATATACAAAAGGCCAAAAATATAAGGATCAAGTCATTTTTTTTATGAATGTAAACAATATTATCTTTGGTAAAAATTTGAAAAAACAGACTGATCAATGAAATGCATAGTTACTATTTTTTTTGTAGGAGGGGGGATGGGAAGAGGTGGGAATGGTATGTAAAAAGGCATACAGGAAATAAGAGAAAGGAATAGTCATGTGACGTACTGACCTCCATGACATGGACCAGGTGTTTCATGTAGACCAAAAGGAGGCCAGTGATTGGCTCTGTCTGGTTCGTATTCTGCAGATTCTTCAAAAGTTGTTCATGATAGTCTAAAATATAAAGTCATCTATTCAGTAATTTGCTGATCTTGCAAAGCATCATGACAGTTAATACCAGAAAATAAAATTTAATTATAAATTCTTAAAATTTTATGAGCTGCTAGCTTTGAAAGCATATAGGTTTCTTTTCTCTCTTTAAATAAAAAGATCAAACAGTGATGATTTGTATAATTTTCAATATATAATGACAGTTCAAAATATATATGTATACCTTTAATTTTGATATATGCTGAGGATGAATAAATTTATTCACACTTACTTCCAACTTCACTCCTATCTGCATCCTCCTTCAGTTTTCCAATGAATACAACTCTATGCACAAGATTTTTCTGTAAAAGAAATCAATGCACAATTTATAATTGGTAAAATTATCAAAACACAAACATTAATTTCCAGGGAAGCTCTTGAAAACAGGTCAACTCAGCCTCCGTTTATCCTAACCATTTCATTTCCCTCTTGACAAAGAATTTCAAAGTAACTCTTTTTTGGCCAATCAAATCTCTTGTCTGTTTGTTTCTTGGATTTGATTATGGAGACTTTTTTTTTTTTTTTTCTTCGGCTAGTGGGAGATTTTTGACCATCAGACTCATCTTCAGCAATATCTATCTCTGAGGCATCCATCTTGGATAAATCCTGACCTTCAGCCATATTTGGAAAGTTATAAGTATAGATCACCCTCATTCACTTCCGCTCCAAAATATATGTTACTTTAATATCCGTAACCAACAGTATACACACTGTGTGTACCTGGGCAACCTGAATATCTCTCTCTTGGACACTTGTAATCAATAAATTGGAGTTCCAGCCCATATTTTATCAGATGCAATTGCTTTAAATATTGGATTATTTACTCAAGAAAACTATGTAAATTTGTACAGGTTTTGGTGCCTTTCAAGTATGTTTAACAAGAACAACCCAACTACATTGCTCAAATAGCCCCAATACAATGATTAAAACTCTCCCACTTTTCTTGGGCATTGAATGCATATCAACATCTCACTATTATCTAATCACACTTTACAATGGAGTCTTGAAACTTGACTATGTGCACAAGATTTGATGTATACCTGCATGGGGTCCATAAAATATACCTGTATAAATGTTAAAGTTTCGATTTCTCTGAGGATATTGTGAAAGGACGAATCAGATTTTATTTCATTGTTAGACTTATTCAATTATAATGATTCAGCAAGGACAAGTAAGTAAATTTATAATATTTTTTTATCATGCTTTTTTTCTGTTGGGAAAAAATTTATAGGCAAGCATACAGAAATAAATTATTAACGTGAACAATAATTTTTCCAGAATTTTGGAAATATTTATTATAGTTTAAATCCAGGAATTCAAAACTTAAGATTTTTTTTATCCATTAATAAATTTTCAAAATTTCCATTTTAAAAAACTATGTAAAAGCTGAATTTTAAGCTTTAACATGCTAAAAGGTGAACTTGCAGAATTATTTTACAGATAGTAATTGCTACTAAAAGATGTCTATATTTCTCTGAAACTTGTCACCTACAGAAAAGCATTAGCTTTCTCATATAATCTACGGTATTTAAGAACTGAAAGCGGCATGCTTTTTATGGCTGCCAATACTTTTGTATAAAGATTAGGTTTCAATGTTTTCATTGAGACTTTGATTGTGTCATTACAATATCCTTGCCCTTTATATAGATTAGTACTGTGATTTGTGCACAATGCATTACAATATACACTTATATCATATAGATTACTTATATAGAAATACATGTATATACTTTTTTCCGCACTGTTAATATAAATCTAAAATCTGCCTACCCGTGTAAATATAAACTTAAGGAATGTAACATAAAATTTATATCACACCCCTTTCTGGCATTCATCGGTTGTTATATCACATCCCTAATTTCTGTTAATAAATCAGCTATTATGATGTAGAAATTTGTATGCATCATTCAATTCCGATGCCCAAGTTTGACGTCAAATGATTTGATCATTGATGTCAACTTTGTAATATACAAACAGCTAACAGCTCTAAGGCTGATAAACAGTGACCTAGGGCTATAATGGATGCAATTTTAAAAATGCATAAATAAGGCATTTATTTTTTACCTTGATATAAAATGCCATTAATCTAAAATTATAAACCAGCTGAATTAAAGTATAAAATCAAATGTGGAATATCAATATGACTTAATTTCTTTAGTCTAGTAATGGAATGCATGGATATACTGGAATAATTTTTCTATACTTGAGTGATTGAGACAATACTAAATACAAGTATTCCGATTATCTGGTAATACATCATATACTTGGCCTTGCAAGTATTCAATCAAGGGGTGAAGTGACTGTTAAAGAATTTACAAAGTTATATATTTTGATTTATGGTGGCATTTACAAATAAACCCCCAAGAGGGTTCATCATATGATTTGAAGTTTACTACGGAGTGGATAATGTACAGATGGTTTTTAGTCTCACATCATTTATTTTTGTAGAAATTGATGAATTGATCAAGGTATGAAAGAAATTGTTGTCTTGTGAGTTTTTAATTAATGTGAGTACTTAATTCCGCAAATTTGCCGGTTTGTGTTAAACTGCATGTATATAAACTTGTGAGCACTAAACTTTTATAGTTTTCATATACTCACAAATGTCCGAAAAATAAAGGCGAGATTTTTAAATCTGTGAAGGTTGCTATTTGCAATTTTTAGCAGATATAAATTCCTTGAGCTGAATTTGGAATCCACTTACAGTATTTGATCTAAATTTAGGTTTGCGATTTGCCTTGAGTTTTTGCTTTTAGAAATTGCAACAAAGTTACAGGTTATTTCATTTTTCACTATAATAAAGTCTTCTAATCATGCAATTCAAGTGCTTTTGCCTGTCTTGTTTTTTACCTATACAAGGTAAAAGCTTGATCATGATTTTAATATGCTGTATTGGATGACAATACAAATAATTAATTTTGTCAAAATATGTTTCTAATACAGTATATATGTAGCAGGTTTGAGAACTATTGTTCCTACTTATCTGATCATTTCTTTACATTGATCTCTAAGGAAATATTTTAAAGTGATTCAAGTCATGAAGACAAATTTATATCTTGAACTACTCCTGTGAAAATTAAAAAATATTATAAACCTTTCCAAGTCCAACAATTTCATAAAAAACTTGTATTATTTAATTCAGATATTTTGTGCAATCTGGTGTTTAAAAATCTATTTTTTAAAAGCATTTATAACATAACACAATTTTTTATCCAATAAGCAGGGGCTGGGATGTTTTTAGTCATTAAGAATTTGTCAAAGTTCACATCAATGTCATTTATTTTTTAACATTTGGTTGTGTCGCATTGATCTTAGTAGAGTATAAACTTAATTTTTTATGACAATTATCACTGATTTAGAAACTGCATCTACTTTGTTTTATATCTACATGTCCAAATAACCAATTCTTTGAAAGCTATTTCTCTGGAGGGGATAATATACAAAATATATGGTTACTGTCTTGAAATATAAGCGCTATTTAGGCAATAGTAAGAAAACATGACAGAGGGAAAAACATGGCCTCTGGTCAAAAACATGAAGAGGGCTCGGCAAGCCCCACCCGCTGTCATGTTTTCTTACCCTTGCCCAAATATTGCTTATATTTAAAGAAAGTTGTCATGTAATTTGTTTGTCCTGCAAGATATTATCACATTTTATGCCTCAAACGAGCTATTTTCGACAAATTTTGCTGTATATCTGCAGTTCAAACCAATTTTGACACCATGGCGTAAAACAAAACAAAAAAAAGATGACATGACAATGCATCTGAACTTTACATGTAGATAAATGCATGAGGCTTTATTAGGGCATTGACCAAACATAGCTTTGGTTTATTGGGTTACCTTTATTCGGTCAATGTAAGGGATAGTTGCAGGACTAATATATCTCCATTGAGTTTGTTTTTGCTGCTGTCAATATGAATACCTTGTTACCAATGAAATGGCTTTATCTAAGGTGCATGTATATATAACGTTATGTATTTTGTATAAGGATTGTGCATGTAAACAAATGTTACAAATTCTTATACATTTTTGTAATCTACATAAATTTCTATATCAGGGCCCTTATATTGAACATACAGATGTTAATTTTCAAAGCAAACAAGCATGTTTACATTCCATTGATTTGTGCTCGCGGAGCTTGACCCGGAAAAAGAACACCTGCTCGGCGCAAAGGTGGAAAATTCCAGTATTTACAATATGATACCGTAACATTTACATGTAGGACTTCTTTACACTGTGTTGTTTTAGGGAAATCCTGAAACTCATTACCTTATTGAGTGCTCTGTTTTTATCTTCAATAACCTCTAATAAAGAGGGCCTACGGCCCTCCAAAACTGAATCGGCTCGAATGTCCATGGCAGACGCCATGATGTTTATGACTTCCAATAGCAACAGTCGAAAAGTTACTAATTACCCGAAAGAACAACGATTGGCAGTAATTAGTTATTTTAATATCACGAATCGAGATTTTTCTCATAGTCTAAACATTTAATCAAATACGACAGGAAAACTGTTATTACATTCATTTCATCAATTTATTATTTTATCATTTTTTTTTAATTTACAAATTATTTTATCATTTAATCATTCATTATCATTTTTGTCAGTATTTTTAGGACGATCCTCTACACTTGTAAACACCACTAATGGTTCAACTTTGAGGAAATTATACAGTACCACAGGCACCTGTGGTTATATATTTTTCTGATGATAAAAAAATGTACCCTCTACCTAAAAATATATGCTAGGGTATATATTTTTCATTATGAGAAAAATATATTTTTCTGATGATAAAAAAATGTACCCTCTACCTAAAAATATACGGCTAGGGTATATATTTTTCATTATGAGAAAAATATATAACCTCAAAATTATTATTTTTTATTATGAGAAAAATGTATAACGTCAGGTACCTGTGATACAGTGATACTAATTAATTAATGTTTATAAGTTTCTTAAAGGCACCTAGACATGATTTGAGATCAAAATTTTTATTTTTTATTAAATTATGTATAAAATGGTTTATTACTAGTGCATTTAGAATGATTGACCAAAATTTGAACGTTAGAGGTCAAGATACAAGCAAGATACAATGTACATGTACAGAGTCAAAAAAAAAACAACATTGTAATGCAAACAAAGCTCGAGTCTTATATTTGTTTACAAATACTGTAAAGTAGACAAACTACCGTTTCCTTGATAAAATGACACGTGGAAAACACGATAAACCAAGCGATTCAATGTGTTCATAAGTGATGTTATCAACAAGCAACATTTGGTTGAAACTTATACCAATACAACACATATGTAAACAATTACAAGGCTCGAGCTTTGTTTACATAACAAAGGATTTCAAATTCTGTATCTTGCATGTGACTTGATATTTGACTTCTAAATTTTAACAGAGCATTAACCATTCTAGATATTAAAAACGGAAAAATAAAAATGTTTTGCTTAAATCGTGTGCAGGTCCAATCCAGTACTGTACCGACCTGACCCCAACCAAACCCTGTAATTTCTAATTTAGATGAGTAAAGTGTAAAAAAGAAAAAATATTCATTTGATAAAAAAATAAATTACGAATGTCTAAAATTATTATTAAAGCTGAGTATCTGAATTTTGTTAAATTTTTAGAAACTAAATGGCAGTAAATGCTTTTTAAAACAGAGTAGTTCATTTCTGATATTAAGGTTTTTGTGTTTTTTAGAAATGCAATCGTAGATTCTTGCAAGTGAAAAAAAGATAAATTGGACGATTGATTTATTAATCAATCTGCTTTGCTCCTTCTGATGAAATTTCTTTCACTAGTTTAATGAATATATGTTCATATGTTCATCCATTTTACATAAAGAGACTGAGAGAGTACGTGTAGAACAATGAAACGCACCATTTTATATAGATCTTTTCTCGTTATTACGAGATCTCTTCTCGTAATAACGAGACAATTAACTCGTAATAACAAGATCTTTTCTCGTAATAACGAGATCTTTTCTCGTTATTATGAGATCTTTTCTCGTAATAACGAGATAACTAACTCGTAATAACGAGATCTTTTCCCGTAATAACGAGATAATTAACTCGTAATAACGAGATATTTTCTCGTAATTACGAGATAAAAAATTTTTATGTGGCCCTATTCGTCTTTCGTACATGCATGATCTTTGATTGTCCTCTTTTCTACAGAGAAAGACACTAGTACTGTTGATTATGTTTAACCAGATATCTGATTTTTTTTGTAGTCACAAATAGTTTATATTAATTTTAAAACTTTTGTCAAATGATATAAGACAAGTTTATACTTGTAAAAAAGACATCAGAAATATCACAGATATGAATTTACAAGTAATCATACTCTATTTTTAATATATTCGATCAGTGCCTACTATCTATTCAAGATATATTACTATATAGTCAGGTACTCTTTACACAATTGCGCTGAAAAATATAGTTCTCTTCATGATCAGCAGATACAACATTACAATAAATGTTTAGAATATCGATGTATATGCAATACGTGGAAGAAAACAAAATTAACGTAAAATTATTTTGAAAACACACCCCACCCCAAGAAATGTAAATGTGAAGTATTCATATTCCTACGCTAGCTGCCTCCTCAGTCTTTTTTCACGAAAATATTATAGTCATTCGATTGACATTTTTTTCACTAATGAATATTGCTTATATTATTACAATAATTATATTACTTTCATGATTATTGTTCGTTAGTTATCACATAATCTCTTTTAATTATTTGTTGTGTATGAGTGTGTGTTATTTCTTTTCTTTTCTTTTTTTAAACGACGGAATGGTTACACAACACCTGCACCATATTTCTGGTCGCACTTGTGTAGACTCTGTTTAAGCACAGATGTGTACACTGTTTGCCTAATGACGGGTGGCAGTATTTAATACGGACATGAAGAACTATATATACGTCAGTTTCTTAACAAGTTCAGTGATTTTAACTTAAAAGATTGGCTGAGCACAGTGAAAAAATTCAAGTAATTTAAAAGTCAAATATCTTGGATATGGGGTAACCCTTATCTATTCTTGTTTAAATTGACAACGACCACTGAGATACACATATATCATGGTATGTAGCTTCTTTTTATGGTTCTTTTGAGCAAATCGTCGCACCTCTCCTAATCACATCTTAGTTATCAGTGCGTTTTGTTAAAGCGTCAAAATGAGAAATTTCGACTGACAATGTATACATTACATATCTAATACTCTATACTAAGACTGCAGTTTAGGTTGTCTTTTTGTGTAAGTGGAATACTATTTATAAATTAATTTAATTGCTTGGTAATTCAGACAAGCATGTGATGTATAAAGTGAATAATATTGTTACGATCTAATCTCAGCGAGATTCGTCGAGTCTAACACGTTAAACATTTTGTAGAGACGTCAACAGGTGAACAAAATTTTCAATCTTGACGAATCTCGGTAATGTTTACAATGCTTCAGTGAGACATACTTCATAGTCAACCAAAATTTTAGCATCAGTCGTCGATATATAAGTGAGATACAGAGCTCACAATTCCTTGTTAATATGTAAACAAAGGTCAGGTCACGCTTTTAACTACATTGTGAATATTCCATGTTTAGACCTAAAATGAATGTGACATATGCTGGGAACTGTTTATTTATGTTTAAAACCAATCAGCAGATAGAAAAATCAGCTTGAAAAGAACTTTTTACGGTATATTGAAACAATGTAAACAAAAACATGGCACAAACCTTGTTTACATTGCAAAGAATTGTGAGCTTTATCTTGCTTATAACTCTATAAATGACATTCAAAATTTGGTTGGTCATTAGAAATGCCTAACTAAAGCATTATAAGATCTGAAATAAAAATAGAAAAATCAAATTTGACTAAAATCGTGACCATGCCCCTTTAAAATAATATGAAATATTTTTATGTTACCAAAAATAAGAAAATCTCACATCTTAAATTGGTTTAAATCTTTAAATGATAATTTAAAGATTTTACTGTAATTTTTTGTATAAAATTTGAAATATATAATAAAGTATCATATTTTCACAAATATTTTTTACCCCCCCCCCCCCCCTCCTATTAGTCACTATCATGTACATGTACTTAAAACACTTCATTATGTCAGTTTATTTTTTTTCCTTTTAAGTACTTTCGGGTTCCATTCATTTCCTTTTGGGGTTCCTTTTGTTATCCTTTTGGATCCCTTTGAGGAAAATGATGTACCACCTATTGTATGGACCAAAAGAGGGTCATTTTCGTTCATTCCAGATTACTTTTTTTGGATAAAATCCCACAATGTTTACCACATATACAGTGATAAGTGTGCTGACATGTTCTTCATTATGAAACATTAATGATTATTTTAAAAAATTATATGCATCAATTAACAATTCCAAAACCATGAGCTATTCTCCATCAAAATTAAAGACACTTTAAGTGAAATTTGGTCATCTAGTGTAAAGAAAATGGTAATTTCAAAATATTTGTGTAGCAATTTGATCAAATATACACGTGGTTATCTACAGAATCCAAGTTCTTAGTTGTCTGACTCTAACTAGCTCATTTTGCTTTTACAGATCATGAACAGACATGGAAAAAGTGGTATATTTTGTTCCAGAGAGTTCAGAAAAAGAAACCCAGCATAGCAAATGCACACAGAGAATAAAACCTGAAAGCACTGGGGAAGAAGCAAGACAGTTTTATGAAAAATTAATTGCGGAGTCTGTTAATAGCAATGAAACCAAGCAAATTTACAAGGTTCCAAGTTCTACGTGTAATATAGTTGAAGAAAATTGTACATCGGAAGGTAAAATCTCTCAATCATCTGGTTTATTGTTCAATGAGAGTAATTTTTTGAAAGCTGCTCAAAATGGGGACATCAAAGTTGTGAAGAAGTGTATAAAGGGTGGAATAGAGATAAATTGTGTGGATTCATATGGATGGACAGCTCTTATGTGTGCAAGTCACAGTGGAAATGAGCAGGTGGTTTCATATCTCCTCAAAAAGGGGATAAATAGACATATACTGGATAGAAAGAGAAGAGATGCTGTGTGCATAGCTTTGAAAGCAGGACATACAAATCTAGCCGATTTCATCAATAAGTTTGACTGTAGCAAAGTGAAGTGTGGTCGTCAAGATAAACAGCAGATGGAAACTGTGGAATTTTTCTGTGATGTGTGTAAAAAAAATGTCTCTCAAGCTGAAGGAGAAAATCACAAAACGTCAACTGTTCATTTGTTTAATAGGAAAATTAAACCTAAACCTGATAGTTTCCTTATTCCGCCAGGCAATAGGGGCTACCAGTTAATGTTAAAAAGTGGATGGGATGGAGAAAAAGGTTTAGGGTCAAGAGGTCAAGGACAAAGATATCCTGTGAAAACGGTGCTGAAAAGGGATAGGCAGTGTTTAGGAGGAGAAGTGGAAAAGGCTACTAGAAAACAAGCCAAAGTGACACATTTTGGACCATTCGATCAAAATGCAATTGAAAAACAGAGAGAAAGAAAACCAAAAACTTCAACACTTAGTAAAAGAGATCAAAGGAAGCAAGAGAAAAAATCCCAAGTTTGGGAGAGAAACTTAAGGGAGGAGATGAATGATTTGTTTTGAGATTTCTGCAATAAAATGTTTTATGATTTGTAAAATTTTTGGTTTGTTTTAGCTTGTTTTTTATATATGAAAAATGATAATATACACAGTTATTGCAAGTTAACAACTATATGGCCTATATAGGTAGAAGATCCTCACTATAAATGCTTTTGAAGTGTGTTCATATAAAGAGTTATGCTTCTTTCTCCCTTCTGATTGAATTTATCAAAAAGTTCATTTCATTTTACATATTTAAACATAATTGCTTTATGAACAAAATATTTGGGCTACATAGAAAAAGCAACAGATATGGTGTAACCCACAGAACAAATTGGATACTTCAATATACTTTAGTAGTAGTGCATATGATAGTTGATGTGTCTTAGAATATTAATTGAAGAAAAGGAGGTTTCTATCATTCATATTTCATTTTGTTTATATACATTGTCAACTTTTTGAATATACTAGCATGAAAATTTTTAGATTTTGTTTTACAATATTTAGAAGAGTTTCAAACTAAAAATTTGGAAAGAGAGTATGAACTGTTAATCAGGTGAGCGATTTGACCCATGGGCATTTTGTTTGTAAAATAATTTTAAAAAAGAACTGTTTTATTTCACACTATTGAGAGGACAACAAGGAAGGAAGGAAGGATGACTTATCATGTGAAATAATATAATTATTTGAATTGTGTTGTACTGCAACGCTTGAAGGTTGGCGTTTTCGGATAATGTAAGTATTTAATCGTTAATCATATATCAAAAGACTTTTGGGTACTTCATGCTGTATTGGTTTTACAGTCTATTAAAATCAGAAAAAGACTACGAATTGATTGAAAACAAACATTTCGGTAATGTTAGATTGTAGTAGTACATTTGAATGAAAGCTGTAATGCTCTCCATATATATGCAATTAAGATATTTTGTAGTGTATATTTTTTTATTCTTCAGATAAGCACACGAGATGAAAATCGCCTGCCGTCTATTTGTGTCTCTCCTGAACTATTTATTGTTAGTCAATTCAAGTATATGTAAGTGGTACATTCTCGTGATTTATAGAGCACCATGCAATTTTAAATTATCCGAATCTCCCATATACATGTATGTATCATACCGGTATTTATGTGCATGATTAGTTTTTATTTCAAAATAATAAAATAAAAATGTGGATTTATGAATCGTGGGTATACTAATATATTATAACCTTTAAATATTGTTGATATAATGGGTGCTGAAAAATGCCAGAAAAAAAAACACCATTTCTTTTAACTGTTCATATTTTAAACGCAAATGTATCATACTATAGTAATTATAAATCACTTTATATATTATTTATCAAGTTGCCAATTTTTAACCAAGCTTAAATTGATTTTAATTTGTTCGACATTGAAAGACCCCAAGAACATTTATTTTATTTCCAGGGTCTGTACAGTAATGAGTATCTGCAATATAATGTAAACACAATAGAAGCATTAAGAGGGCTCGATTGTCGTGGCCATTTTTAGACCGTATTAATCTCCTTTAAAAGAAGAGCTCTATTTTAAAATATAGTAAAAATATCCAAATTTTCAAAGTAAGATATATGAATTTTTCCTTTAGTAAATAATAGTTTACTTAAAATTTTACGAAGATCTGATGGTTAATTTGTTGACCACACAGCCTCCTTAATGCTGTCTGTCGGAAAATCTTTTCCCCGCATAGAACTTTTAAAAATACGTTATATAGATTTTCATCAATAACGAAACTACCCACTTTCATTGATGACTCATCAATTTTTCGCCCGGGTATATATCAAATGAAATATTTTATTCCTACAAGTATAAATGTATACGTTTTGAATGTATTCAAAGGTCCTCGCTTTCGGCAAAGAACATAAAGACGTGAGGTAGTTCTAAAGGTTAATTTTGAGCAAGGATTTTACACAATTTTCGACCTTGATCGTTGATCAAAAAAAGGTCACTATACATCGTTACCCACATACACTACAGGTAAACATCGGTAACTCCAACTTGGAGGGACTTCAACAAACTTCCGAGATATCCGGGGTTCGAGATGGCCGAAGTGGCTTTTCGAATATTAATTCTTGAATCTCTTATATTTTCATCTGTTTATACCGATTTTTCCCTACTACTCATATAGGGATATTCAACTTCGATGATTTTTTTTGGTTTCTGTTGTTTTTCTTGTGAAATACATATCAGTATTTGTATTTTAAAAAAAAAGAAAGAATAAAATTAATATTTCGTTAAAAAAAATGGATAAAGTGTGATTTAACTGGGCTAAAGATAGAGACATATACGCTCTAGATAAGGATTTTTTCAAAAAGGTATTCGACCTTGAATATTGATTCAGAAAATTGGTTTAATAAGGTAATTGCACACCCTTTAACCACAGACACTTAAATGAGTAATATATGAGAACAATTAAACAAAGGGGAAAGAAAATACGCTCCGGACCAGAATTCTACACAGAAATACCTTTTTGTTACATATTGTCCTCTGATAAAAAAAAAACCAATTTTCGTCCTTGATCCTTGATTCAAAAAAGGTCACCATACAACCATATACACTACAGGTAAACATCGGTATCTCCAACTTGGAGGGACTTCAACAAACTTCCGAGATATTCGGGGGTTCGATATAGCCGAAGTGGCTTTCCAATTTTAATTCCTTGAAGCTCTTATATTTACATGTGTTTACACTGCACACAATCAACCCGCAGGCACTGTATTGGTGAAATTTTAGTCCAATATATATAAAATATGCTTATGATCTGGGCAAAAGAACTCAATCGGACAGACGGACGGACGGCTAGACAGACTGGTCACTATAAGGCGCCCACCGGGCACGTAGCATCGTAAGGGAGGCGTGCTATACCTTTAACTTCAATTTACTTTATTTTCATTGTTAATTTCTTTCCTTTCACTTCAATTTTTTACATGACTCCATGTTAATTCATTTTTTATATGTAAATTTAAGAAAAATGTTTGCTGCAAGAAAAA
>WFKH01007768.1:27884220-27900406 GCA_016163765.1 Magallana hongkongensis
AACTTGCATGGATGGTGCGTCTTATGATACTGATGCACATGACAGGCATGAATGCTGAATCTGAGCCATAGGTTTCGGATGCTGAAGGAGGTTAAGGTTTTTGGAGCTGGTTAAAGTTTTTGGAGCAGGTGCCCTCTGATGATTATATCTTAGTTATTACTGGTCCTTACTTCACCAAACTTGCATGGATGGTGCATCTTATGATACTGATGCACCTGATGCTGAATCTGAGCCATTGGTTTCGGATGCTGAATGAGGTTTAGTTTTTTGGAACAGGTCACATGTTTAATAGATAATAGTACTATTTCAAACTTGCATAGTTGATTTAACTTTAATATAAATGAATCGCAGAGGTAGCTTCAGATGCAGAGCCTGATCTCCATTATCAAGGATGCTAAAAAATATATCTTAGTTATTACTGGTCCTAACTTCACCAAACTTGCATGGATGGTGCGTCTTATGATACTGATGTACCTGACAGGCATTGATGCAGAATCTGAGCCATAGGTTTCGGATGCTGGAGGAGGTTAAGGTTTAAAGAGCTGGTTAAAGTTTATCGAGCAGGTGCCCTCTGATGATTATATCTTAGTTATTATTGGTCCTAACTTCACAAAACTTGCATGGATGATGTATCTAATGATACTGATGCACCTGACAGGCTTGAATGCTGAATCTGAGCCATAGGTTTCGGATGCTGAATGAGGTTTAGTTTTTTGGAACAGGTCACATGTCTTATAGATATTAGTACTATTTCAAACTTGCACAGTTGATTTAACTATAATATAAATGAATCGCAGAGGCAGCTTCAGATGCAGAGCCTGATCTCCATTATCAAGGATGCTAAAAAAATCTACCTCACTTAAACCTGCTTGATAGATGTGTTTGTTGTTTAATGATATAACATGATTCCTATGATATAGTATTACATGTATATGATATGATACACTATTGTTTAATATGATACAATATTATATCATTGTATCAATTTTTTTGTACATTATGATATGATATTGTGTCATGTAATTGTTATGTATAGTGTTGTATAATATAATACAATATTATATAATAATATATTGTATTATATATTCAATATTTTATCACATGATATTGTTGTATATGATATTGCAATATGTAATATTGTATCATATGATACGATATTGTATAATATATAATATCGTATAATATGATATTGTATAATATAATATTTTAATGATATAATATATTATTATATCACATGAATTGTATTATATGATATTGTAATATATAATATTGTATTGTATGATATGATATCGTATAATATGATATATTACTATATCACATGATATTTTATCATATGATATGATGCAATGTTGTATCAAATCATATGATACAATATCATATGTATCAAATATGATACAATATCATACAATACAATATCATACTATATTATACAATATAATATCATATGTTACAATATTGTGATGTTTTATGTGATATGATATAGTATCATGTAATACTATATTGTATCATATATTATGTAATAATATTGTATTATGTGATCAAATACAATAATGTATGACACGATACAATGTCATATCATATGTTACAATATTGCATAATTATTTATTACAGTATTATATTGTTTTATATGATACTATATTGTAATTATCATAGAATGCAATATTGTATTATATATTATTGTATTGATAAACATTGTATCTTATAATACCGTATGAAATGAGCATATGATTTTCATACAATTTTTTTAACATATGATATACGATATTGTGTCAAAACAGTTTCCATGAATATCCAAGTTCATTAAGTATGATTTTCATATCATATGATAAAGGTGGTCTCATAAAGGTGATGCCTCATAAAGGTGATGTCTCGTCTTGGTGAGCTTTGTTATCTGTGATTACCTATGTTTATATTTCTTATCAAAATATTCTTATAGATGTAAAAAAAAAAAAATATCTAAATAGAACTTTATTTTGATATGAACAAATATTCATTAAAACACTATGAATGAATTATGAAGATAAACAATTTCAGATATGATTATCCCCGGAATTCGCGTCGGAGAAGAACCAGCAAATGCACAGCATTTTGTGACTTGTGATATTCAAAACTGTAGGAACAACTGTCAGTTTTACTGCAACCATTGCCACCTTAAATTATGTCAACTATGCAGCAGTATACATCAGAGGAGTCCAGTTACCAATAACCATGAAGTGGTTCTTTACCGACAACGCAGATTACCACTAAATGGGATCCACGTCAAGAAGATTGTCTTGTATGTTTTAATGACATTAATTTTAAGCGCTGTATTCGATGGATTTATTGTCAACAATACTGAGAAACAGAAGAAACAATACAGAGAGA
Source organism: Magallana hongkongensis (assembly GCA_016163765.1). Lineage (NCBI taxonomy): Eukaryota > Metazoa > Mollusca > Bivalvia > Ostreida > Ostreidae > Magallana > Magallana hongkongensis. The sequence continues at coordinate 27,886,585 of WFKH01007768.1, forward strand.
AATCTAAAGTAAATCTAACACTATCTCTATCTTCCTCTGTCACCAAGGTCAGGGAGTACACACTTCCAGGTTTTGATAATGTATACCATATTTCACTACCATTAGGTAGGTTCTGGGGCAGCGACTGGAGAGGCAACCGTGTTCAAACAGATCTACTGGGGAATCAGCTGAAAAAGATACAAACCAATGGTGGACGTGGCTACCACGCAGTTACATATGATGGAGATTTGTTCTATACAGACAGAGACAACAATGTTATCAATAAGATAACACAGGATAATACGATAACTGAATTCCTTAAAACAGAAGTCTGGAAACCAATAAGCATACACTCCTCCCACATTAACGGGGACATACTGGTGGGGATGGTAAATGGTAGAGAGGCTAAAGTCACCAGGTACAACGAAGAAGGAACAGAAATACAAAACATACAGATGGACAACAAAGGACACGAACTGTATAGTTATCCACACTACATCACAGAAAATCTCAATGGTGATATCTTTATATCAGACTTATACAAACATGCTGTAGTGGTGGTAAATAAAACAGGACAACACAGGTCCTCCTACGCAAGTCAGGGGTCAATTTTCAATCCCTATGGTATATGTACTGATATCCTCGGTCACACCCTGGTGTGTGATGTCATCAGTAACACTGTACATCTCCTTGATCAGGACGGTCATTTCTTGTCTCTATTACTCACACCACAACAAGGGGTAGAATATCCCCGTGGTGTATTTGTGGATGAAGAGAACAATCTCCATGTGGGGCAACGAAACACCAACACAGTGACAGTGTACAAGTATCTACAATGATCATTACTGTGTAAAAATAACACTGAAATTAATTTAAAGTAGTTACAGAAATATGATTTTTTGTTGTGCAAGATAGTAATATTAGGTACCAAGAACATATGTGGTAGATAAAACTGATCAATTAACTTTTAGCGTTGCACCTTCAGGTATCGTTAGTGTATACTACATGTACAATGAATTACCCAGGTAAACATTCTTGTTTTCACAAGTGAACATTTTATTTATGAAATTATTAAAGCTGTTTTATTCAAATGTCAAAATTAATTTGATTTTTTGGGACATCGTTTGTCTTGTATAAAATAATGGAATTAATGAAATCGGTGTGACTGATATTCTTGAGCATATACAAAGTAGCAGAATAGTTCTATATTATTTGTTTGCTGACTTAACTACATTATTATCATATGATGGTTCGATATCTTGATCATAATATGTAACTTTAGGCTATCGATGGGTCTTTTCATCTTATTTCTTGCTCAACATTTACATACACTGCCCATTTTTCTCCCGACCGTGTTCATATAGCCTGAGATAAAGCTGACAATTTAAATCATTTTGTCCGCGTATGAATATACACATTCTTTAACTTTTTATCTCATCTAAACCGAAAGTTCAAGTGAGCTTTTCTGATCACCTGTTGTCCGATGTCCGCCCGTCCGTCCGTCCGTCTGTCTGTAAACTTTTCACATTTTCGGCTTCGTCTGTAGAACCACTGGGCCAAATGTAACCTAACTTACTACAAAGCATCCTTATGGGAAGGGGATTCTAATTGTTAAAATAATATAAATAGTCCATTTTCTAATTTGTTATATTTGATACGTTGAGGCCAAGGATAATGAGATTGGTCAGTTGATGCAACCTTGATCATAGGATATGATGTCCAAAAAAATAGGCTTCTTTTTATATATTATTTTTCATTTGTATGAACGAAAGAGATACAAAAACTGTTGTTGGGCAGGTGAGTGATGTTGCCCATGGGCCTCTTGTTAAATGCGCAATGTTCAGTTTTTCCGGCGAAAACGTTTATTCAAATACCAATAACAACCAAATAGTGTCATATACTATTCTTGTAGTGTTTGATCTTGGTTTTAATGTATTGAATAATTATTCGTTTTGTATGATAGGTCGTTCATTGTGTTTTAAACGTTAATTTTGCTTTTATGCATATTCGTTTTGCAAAAAGTGCTGTAGATTACACATTTTAAGTTTATTTATTTCTTTGTTATAAAATAAGCATTTGTCATATTTTTTCGGTAAATTTTTATCCTTCTATCATCCATATTCATGTACTATATTCAGTTTAATGAAACAATACACACTTATTCTGTTTTTGATTTCAATTAACTTTTATTCAAGTAATAAGGAATCACTCCTAGAGTACTATGAGGTGATCAAACACGGTCGGGGATGATTAAATAAAATAAAGCTTGAAGGGCTTTATGATAGTTTGCATTCTGCATTTTTTTTTCATTTTCAATAATTTTCGTAAGGGGTTACACATGTCTGAGAAGTGATAAAAAAAACTAGCATGCAAAAATTTAATTTTTCTTATGTCGATTATTGGACTACCTTAAGACAAGTAAACAGGGGTCATGAATTTCAACGTTTTGGTAAAAGCCTCTATTTTCACCCAATTCATGCACTCAATTTGCCTCCTTGATGAACAGTAGTAGAAAAGATTTTTAAACAATTCATACAAATAAATTAACTATACGATCAATAGAGACAGTTATTTTATTACTATCTTATTACTCTTAGAAGGGAGCATAGCTCCTTATATGAAAGCACTTGAAAAGTATTATAGTGAGGGCCATTTACTTGTCTTGACATTGACAATGTCTCTATGTAGCATACCGGTATTTCTGTGCATGATTAGTTTTTATTTCAAAATAATATAATAAAAATATGGATTTATGAATCGTGGGTATAACATATAACCTTTAAATATTGTTAATATAATGGGTGTTGAAAATCGATGTCAGTAAAAAAAACACCATTTCTTTTAACTGTTTATAATTTAAACGCAAATGTATCATACTATCTATACTAGTCTTATAAATTAAGACTTTTGCCAATAAACTACGAAATGCCTGCACCAGTGTAACTGCTTATACATTTGATATTTCGACACATGTGGGATGATGTCCGTAAGCTGTAATTGAATTATACCTGATAAGTAATTATTGTGAAACTTATCAAAAACCTACTTTCATTTTCGATAAACTAGCCCGAAATAGTAAAAAATGAGAGTAAGGTGGTGGACACGCTTTGGCGGATCCAAGTCAGTGGGAGTTTGCATCAAAATATATGCTTGCAATGAAATAATATTGAATGATTACGTTAAGAGTGAATATGTTTACTTGGAGCTTATTTAGGGTATACATAGAAATTAAGATTTGACTAAATAAAATGAGTCAATTCGTTTCTTGAACGCGCGGTTTTAGTTTTGATGGATGGACGCTTGCGAAGCACGACCTCTGCAGAGAGACTGGGATTAAACTTTCCAGAACGGGGTAACCAAGAACGGGCTTGACTAATTAGCGTCTTGGCGAAAACTGTAGGACGAGTTTATCATAGACTTGGATCGGACGTCTTTGGTTAAAACAAAAAAGTGAATAAATAAGATGGTACAATTTGATGCGATTTTAGTTTTGATGGAAATAACTTTCCAGAACGGGGTGCCCAGGAACGCGGTTTGACTAATTACCGTCATGGCGAAAAGTGTAGGGCGAGTTAACCAGATACTTTGGCTCTTACAGCTTTCAGCTTTTGTTTAAAATGTTTAAAATATGCAAATATTTATGCATACACTAGCGTTTTTTAAAATTTCATACATTTCTATACCACGACAAATTGGTAGTAAATCTTATACATTAACTTGTAAACGATGAATAGATTGTGTCCTGCGTCCAGTATGCGAATAAATGATGACTTAATATATGCATACATAAAACGGATAAGTTTAATGGGAGCTGACCCCCCCCCCCCCCCCAATTTTTTTTTCCAAAAGTCTTTTATTTTAAAATCTTATTTGGAACAGTAATAAAAATTATTGTACAATTTGACCCAAAAAACAAAATTTAGAGTTACGACGCATTAAATGCCCGCTCACTGGTTTGAAATAAAGAAAGTTTAATTGTTATTTTTTTCCAGTCAGTTGCAACAAAAAGAATTAAAGCCAAGTAAATGTTTCTATCATCCATTTCAGTTTAGATTTTTCAACTCTGTCCACTCCTCTAGATTTCCAGCAATGCAGTTGTTTCTTGATTTTGATTTTGATTTTAAAGAATAGGTAAAGAAAGCAATTAAGAAAAATTTCGGACACAGTATATACAAAATATGACCAAAAAATATATATGTTCAACATATTAAGCATTGTATCATATTAATGTGTAAAGTGTTAAATTCCCGCGCTAGCGCGGGATATCATCTATTAGTAATTATAAATCACTTTATATATTATTTATCAAGTTGCCAATTTTTAACCAAGCTTAAATTAATTTTAATTTGTTCGACATTGAAAGACCCCAAGTACATTTATTTTATTTCCGGGTTCTGCACAGTAATGAGTATCTGCAATAAAATGTAAACACAATAGAAGCATTAAAGGGACTTGGACACGATCTGAGCTCAATTTTTTCAAAATTTATTTTTTCATTTTTAATGTCTAGAATAGTCAATACGGATGTTTTTAATGCTCTGTCAAAATTTGAAAGTCAAAAATCGAGTTACAAGCGAGTTAAATAGGTTAAAATTCTTTGTTTTGTAAACAAAGCTCGAGTCCTGTTATTGTTTACATATGTCTTAGATAGGTAAAAGTTTCAATCTAATGTTGCATTTTGTTGTTGACAAACTTATTTATGAACACATTTAATAAGTTTATCTTGTTTCCACAAGTTATTTTGTCAAAGAAATGGTAATTTCTTTACTTTACATTATTTGTAAACAAATAAAAGACTCGAGCTTTGTTTACATAACAATCGCTTCTTTCCTCTGTATCTCGCTTGTAACACGGCTTCTAACATTCAAATTTTGGCAAATCATTCAAAATACACAAGTAAATTATTTAATACATAAATATCAAAAATAAAATTTTCATCTGAAATCGTGTCCAGGTCCCTTTAAGAGGGCTCGATTTTTAGACCATATTAATATCCTTTATAAGAAGAGCTCTATTTTAAAATATAGTAAAAATATCCAAATTTTTAAAGTAAGATATATGAATTTTTCCTTTAGTAAATCATAGTTTACTTAAAATTTTACGAAGATCTGATGGTTAATTTGTTGACCACACAGCCTCCTTAATGCTGTCTGTCGGAAAATCTTTTCCCCGCATAGAACTTTTAAAAAATACGTTATATAGATTTTCATCAATAACGAAACTACCCACTTTCAGAGCAAGAAAACATTGATGACTCATCAATTTTTCGCCCGGGTATATATTAAATGAAATATTTTATTCCTACAAGTATAAATGTATACGTTTTGAATGTATTCAAAGGTCCTCGATTTTGGCAAAGGACATAAAGACGTGAGGTAGTTCTAAAGGTTAATTTTGAGCAAGGATTTTACAAACACAATTTTCGACCTTGATCGTTGATCAAAAAAAGGTCACAATACATCATTACCCACATACACTACAGGTAAACATCGGTATCTCCAACTTGGAGGGACTTCAACAAACTTCCGAGATATCCGGGGTTTGAGATGGCCGAATGGGCTTTTCCAATATTGATTCCTTAAAACTCTTATATTTTCATCTGTTTATACCGATTTTTCCCTTCTACTCATATAGGGATATTCAACTTCGAAGATTCTTTTGGTTTTTGTTGTTTTTCCTTGTAAAATACATATCAATATTTGTAAAGAATAAAATAAAATAAAATAAAACAAAAAAGAATAAAATTAATTTTTCGTTAAAAAATGGATTAAGTGTGATTTAACTGGGCTAAAGATAGAGACATATATGCTCTAGATAAGGATTTTTTCAAAAAGGTATTCGACCTTGAATATTAATTCAGAAAATTGGTTTAATAAGGTAATTGCAAACCATTTAACCACAGACCCTTAATGAGTAATGTATGAGAACAATTAAACAAAGGGGAAAGAAAATACGCTCCGGACCAGAATTATACACAGAAATACCTTTTCGTTACATATTGTCCTCTGAAAAAAAAAAAAAACCCCAACAATTTTCGACCTTGATCCCTGATTCAAAAAAAGGTCACCATACACTCACATACACTACAGGTAAACATCGGTATCTCCAACTTGGAGGAACTTGAACAAACTTCCGAGATATCCGGGGTTTCGATATAGCCGAAGTGGCTTTCCAATTTTAATTCCTTGAAGCTCTTATATTTACATGTGTTTACACTGCACACAATCAACCCGCAGGCACTGTATTGGTGAAATTTTAGTCCAATATATATAAAATATGCTTACGATCTGGACAAAAGAACTCAAACGGACAGACGGACGGACGGACGGCTAGACAGACTGATCACTATAGGGCGCCCAGCGGGTACGTAGCATCGTAAGGGAGGCGTGCTATACCTTTAACGTCAATTTACTTTACTTTCACTGTTAATTTCTTTCCTTTCACTTCAATTTTTACATGCTCCCAAAAAGTGGGAGGGGGGACTCCGTGTTAATTCATTTTTTATATGTAAATTTAAGAAAAATGTTTGCTGCAAGAAAAATGGGGGGGGGGGGGCAGCTCCCCTTGGTTCAGAAGTAAACATAATGTACATTACATAAAAAATAAAATCTTAAGAACAAATCTGACGGTTTTTTTATTTTTAGTTGAAACATATTTTGGTTCTAAATAACCTTACCCCTAAAAATCGCACACTTATATTTATGGAACAAGAAAGACCATTATCCCCAAGCAAAGATCACGAACACTTTTTAGCTCACCGAGACGAAATCAGGGGGAGCTTATGCTGTACCCCCCGCGTCGGCGTTGGCGTCCGGACCTGGTTAAAGTTTTTGTTGCAGGTCCTGTATCTAAGTTATTACTTGTCCTATCTCTACCAAACTTGCATGGATGATGCATCTGGATCTACTTAATTATGGACTTCAAACTTTATCAAATTTAAATAGATGATGCATCTTGTAATTCTGTTGCACTCCACAGGCATGGATGCTGAATCTGGCCATGAATTTCAGATGCTGGAGGAGGTTAAGGGCTTTGGAGCAGGTTAAGTTTTGGGAGCAGGTGCCCTTTGATAGCCATTTCTAAGTTACTATTGGTCCTAACTTCACCAAACGTGCATGGATGGTGCGTTTTATGATACTGATGCACCTGACAGGTTTGAATGCTTAATCTGAGCCATAGGTTTTGGATGCTGGAGGAGGTTAAGGTTTTTGGAGCTGGTTAAAGTTTTTGGAACAGGTGCCCTCTAATGATTATTTCTTGGTTATTACTGGTCCTAACTTCACCAAACTTGCATGGATAGTGCGTCTTATGATACTGATGCACCAGACAGGCTTGAATGCTGAATCTGAGCCAAAGGTTTCGGATGCTGGAGGAGGTTAATGTTTTTGGAGCTGGTTAAATTTTAGGAGCAGGTGCCCTTTGATAGACAAATCTTAGTGATTATTGGTTCAATCTTTATCAAATTTGAACAGATAATGCGTCTTATGATACTGATGCACTCCACAGGCATGGATGCTGAATCACAGCCTTAGGTTTCAGATGCTGGAGGAGGTAAGTTTTTTGGCACAGGTCACATGTTTAATAGATAATAGTACTGTTTCAAACTTGCATGGTTGATTCAACTATAATATAAATGAATCGCAGAAGTAACATCAGGTACAGAGCCTGATCTCCGTTATCAAGGATGCTAAAAAACTCCTACGTCACTCAAACTTGCTTGATAGATGTGTTTGTTGTTAAATGATATAACATGATTCCTATGATAAAGTATTGTATGATATGATACACTATTGTATTATATAATACACTATTATATCCTATAATATTATATTGTAAAAAATATATGATAGTGTATTAATTTGTTTTGTATATTATGTTATGATATTGTATCATATGATATTGTTATATATAATATTGTGTATTATGATACGATATTGTATAATATGATATTGTATTACATGATATTGTATCATATAATGCTGTAATATATAATAATGTATCATATGATACGATATTGTATAATATATAATGTTGTATCATATGATACAATAATGAATATTATATTGTATTATATAATATATTATTGTCACATGAAATTGTATCATATGCTATTGTACTATATAATATGGTATTATTTGATACGATATTGTATAATATGATTTTGTATTATATAATATATTATTGTCCCACCCCCTTGGCAATCCAACACGATGACATCTCAAAACAGTGCTGTGTCTTCTGCTGGTGGTGGTAAGATAAATATGGAATTCTAACTTTCATGGAAAATTACTGGCTACTTGTTATTAACTATGCATCAATACATCAATTGCCATAATTTGTAAACATTATTCATTGAATCAGAATGCAATCAAGACGTGTTATCATTTCATTTTAAGGTGTACCACCCCCATCTTTGTTGTCGGCTCCACCACCTCCTCCTCCAAGCATCCAGCCTCCATCCTCTTGGATGCAGCAAGGTAGATACATATAGCTTTTGTATGCTAAACACTTCAGGTAAGAACTTCAGTCAATGTTGAAAATAGAATTTTACAAATGTAAAAGTTACCCATCAAACTATCCAGCAAAAGTTGAAAACAGAATGTTACAAATATTAAAATTGTTCATCAGGTCTTAAACATTTTAATGGCTGCAACAATTGACTCTTTCTTTTTCAGCACAAGGTGTACCTCCCCCGCCTCCTATAACATCGGCGTCACCATGGCAAGCTGCACCACCCCCTCCCAACAGCATGCCGCCATTGCAACAGCCCCCTCCAATACCAAGTGGTGTTGCCCCTCCTCCACCGCCCCCACCAGGCCAGCAAGGTTACAGCCCCATGGCGGTTCCTCCAACCCCTCCTCCAGGGGTTTTTGATATGGATACCCTGGGCATGCTTGGGGCACCGCCACCTCCTCCACCTACTTAATGATGGCTCGGATTTAGCATGAAAGTGCTAGGATGACACTGTATACAGTGAATTGATTTTAGACCAGAGGGAAATACTTGCGTACTTTTGATGATTAATTTCATAGTCATCATTGACTAATGAATTAATTGAATACATAAAAATGTGTGAGCATCAATTTATGCATATTTTAATTGAATACAGGAAATGTGTGAGCATATATTTAGGCATATTTTATCTTTATTTACATGTACATTTATTTAAGTGCATCAATTTTTACATCATTCATTTCATTATTGTGATGCACTCCAAGTCATTATTTTTCTTTCATAGCTTAGTAAATATACGATGCTAAATGGCAAATGAGTACGCAATACAATTTAAATTGATTTTAGGTGCTGTGAATATGTCCAATGCACTATGAAATAAAATATACTTTTATGTCGGTGGAAGATGTTTGGTTTTTTTATTAGCTCACCTGAACCGAAGGTTCAGGTGAGCTTTTCTGATCACCCGTTGTCCGTCGTCCGTCCTTCCGTCCGTCTGTCCGTCTGTAAACTTTTAACATTTTTTATTTCTTCTCTAAAATCACTGGGCCAAATTTAACCAAACTTGGTACAAAGCATCCTTATGAGAAGGGAATTTTAAGTTGTTAAAATAAAGGGCTAAACCCCTTTTAAAAGGGGGAGATAATTGCGAAACAGTGAGTTTAGGGTGTTTGTCTTTAAAAATCTTCTTCTCAAGAACCACTGCACCAAAAATGCCAATATTTGCACAAAAGCTTGTATATATCGTTAAGATTCTAAATTGTAAACATCGTGACCCCCGGACCAAAACTGGAGTCCCAGGCGGGGTTCAAATTTTAACATAGAAATACGTAGGAAAAATGTTTTAAAATCTTCTTCTCAAGAACCACTGCACCAGAAATGCCAATATTTACATAAAAGCTTGTACATATAATGAAGATTCTAAATTGTAAAAACCGTGACCCCCGGACCAAAACGGGGGCCCCAGGCGAGGTTCAAAGTTTAACATAGAAATACATAGGAAAATATTAATGTTTAAAAATCTTCTTCTCAAGAACCACTGCACTAAAAATACTACAATGCAACAGTTTGGGATATTACAATTCATACATCCTTGGCTTTTGTAGATTCTAAATTCTAAAAATCGTAACCCCACCACCCCTCCCCTCCCCGGACTAATACTAAAGCACCAAAAGGGGTTCAAAGTTTAACATAGAAATATAAAGGAAACATGTTTAAAAATCTTCCTCTCGAGAACTACAATCCCACAATTTGTGAGATTTGCATGCAAAGATCCTCAAATGGTGAAAATTCTAAATTGCTAAATTCTAAATCTGTGTGCCGCACAATAAATACATCGTGTCGAAATGTACTATATACTCACGAAACTTATTCAAAGCAACGGAGGTTGATGCAAATTCTCCATGCAATCACTTAGGAGATCCGAAAGCATACAATAAACCAAGAGAAATCTTTTCGCGGATTTTTTGCTCTCTCTAGACTTATCATACGTTTTTTGAACATCTCAGTGATTATATTGAGAATATACGCACTCAAAAGTAAACTTCCGTTGCTTTTGATAAGTTTGGCGAGTGTCTAGTACATTTCGACACAATGCGTTTATTATGCGACACACAGATGTACTCTGACGATAGGTGTAAATCATTTGATCATTTTCTAACCTAGCTCTCGTCAGAAATCGTTGAAGAACTTGGAGAACTTGTTGAAAACATAGCTTGAACCGATGACCCCCTATAAATTCCAGATGGCAAGTGTCTTCCCTTTACTTTTTTAAAATGTACATTGAATACACTTTTTTGACATAATTGAAACGGTGGTTTTCAGTGAACGTTTCTATATCAATACACGGAAATACACATAAGATTACCAATTTTAATCAATTTTGTCTTCGGGAATAAATAATTAGGAACTCCACCATCCGACAACCGAGCCCCTGTGGTCAATACAAAGGTTTTAGTCTTGACCTGTTGACGATTCTCGCCAGCAGCTAGCTATGATACATGTAAGTGATGATCATGTGTGTAAAAAAAATGTTTCTCAAGCTGAAGGAGAAAATCACAAAACATCAACTGTTCGTTTGTTTAATAGGAAACTTAAACCTAAACCTGATAGTTTCCTTATTCCGCCAGGCAATAGGGGCTACCAGTTAATGTTAAAAAGTGGATGGGATGAAGAAAAAGGTTTAGAGTCAAGAGGTCAAGGACATCGATACCCTGTGAAAACTGTGCTGAAAAGGGATAGACAGTGTTTAGGAGGAGAAATGGTAAAGAGTACTAGAAAACAAGCCAAAGTAACATATTTTGGACCATTCGATCAAAATGCAATTGAAAAACAGAAAGAACGAAAACAAAAAACTTCAACACTTGGTAAAAGAGATAAAAGGAAGCAAAAGAAAAAATCCCAAGTACGGGAGAGAAATTTAAGAGAGGAGATGAATGATTTGTTATGAGATTTATTCCAAAAATTGTGCAATAAAATGTTTTATGGTTAACTTTGTAAAATTTTGGGTTTGTTTTAGCTTGTGTTTTATTTACTAATAAAAATGATTATATAGTTGCAAGTTAACAACTATATGCCCAATATAAGTAGAAGATCCTCACTATAAACGCTTTTGAAGTGTGTTTTTATAAAGAGTTATGCTTCTTTCTCCCTTCTAATTGGATTTATCAAAAACTTCATTACATTTTTACACATTTAAACATAAATGTTTTATGAAAAAATATTTGGGCTACTTAGAAAAAGCTACAGATATGGTCTAACCCACAGAACACATTAGATACTTTAACATACTTTAGTAGTAGTAGGTTTGCGATTAAAAACGCGTAGGATAGTTGATGCTTTTGGAACTTAGGATATTAATTTGAAAAAAAAATTTTCATCCATATTTTATTTTGTTTAATATGCATTTGCCAACTTTTCGAATATACTACATATGTAGTATGAAAATTTTGAGAGTTTTACAATATTTAGAAGAGTTTCAAACTAAAACTTTGGAAAGAGATGTACAAACTGTTGATCAGGTGAGGAATTTGAGCCTTGGCCATTTTGTATGTAAAACAATTTTTAAAAATGAACTGTTTTATTTCAAACTATTGAGTGGAAAACAAGGAAGGAAGGATATGAAATATATAATTATTTGAATTGTGTTGTACAGCAAAGCTTGAAGGTTGACATTTTCGGATAATGTAAGTATTTAATCGTTTGATTCTAATATCAAAAGATTATTCGGTACTTCCTGATTTTGTTTTACAATCTAATATTTACATTTTCCAGTGTCTTTGTCTGCGATAACACTACGAATCGATTTTGTATTTACTGTCCAATAAATTCAAATGATTTACATTTTCCAGTGTCTTTGTCTATGATAACACTACGAATCGATTTTGTATTTACTGTCCTATCAAATGACCTATCATTGGGGCGCAAGCGGGGTTTGCATAACTAAAGGAAATGGAAATCACATAAACATTTCAATATTCTAATATTTTATCGTACAGTTGCGAAAAATTATATAAATATAAGTAATAAGAAATCACTCTTTGAATATTATGAGGTGATAATTTCGGTCCGAGTGTGGTCATATCTACCATAAAGCCCTTCGGGCTTTATTGAATTTGACCACGCCCCCGAAAGAAATCAGAAATAGACGAAGATCAGATTGAAAACACATTTCAGTGATATAAGATTGTAGTAGTACATGTACATGCAAAATGTAATGCTCTCCATATACCCAACTAAGATAGTTTGTAGTGTATATATTTTTTTTTCTCTTCAGATAAGCACAAGAGATGAAGATCGCCTGTCTTCTATTGGTGTCTTTTCTGACCTTTTTATTGTTAGTCAATTCAAGTACATGTAAGTGGTTCATTCTCATGATTTATACAAAAAAAGTACCATCCAATTTTTAGTAAATCTTCATAGCATATTTCTACGCATATTAGTTTTTAATTAAAATATAATTAGATAAAACTTTGTGGATTTATGAATCGTGGGTATACCAGTATATTATAACCTTTACATCGCATATTGTAACTATAATGGGTGGTGAAAATCGATGTCGGGGGGGGGGGGGGTCATTTCTTCTAACCGTCCATATTCTAAACGTAAATGTAATATAATTGTTACTAACATCACTTTACGTATTGTTATCAATTAAATTGTCAATTTTCAACCAAGTTTAAATTAATTTCAATTTGTTCGACGTTGAAAGACCCGCAGTACATTTAATTTATTTCCGGGTTCTGTATAGTAATGAGTATCTGCAGTAAAATGTAAACACATTAGAGGCATTAAGAGGGTTCGATGGTCGTGGATATTTTTAGACTGTATTGTACTAGAGATCTGTATAAAAATATAGGAAAATACTCAAATTTAAAAGTTGAAATTAAAAATAACAAATCATATCTTAAAATTTTAGGTGGATCTGAGGGTAAATCTGTCTACTATTCAGCCTCCTTAATGCTGCATGGTGAAAAATCTTTTCCCCGCACAAAACTCTATTTAAAAATACGTTATACAGATGTTAATCAATTACGAAATCCCCCACTTTCAGATCAAGACAATTTTTATGAATTTTTTTTTCGCCCGGATATATATCAAATAAAATATTTTATTCCTTCAATTATTAATGTAAATGTTTTGAATGTACTCAAATGGCCTCGCATAAAGATGTGAGGTAGTTCTAAAAGGTTAATTTTAAACAAGAATTTTACACAAAAAATTTTCGACCTTGATCTTCTCCATCCAAAAAAGGTCACTATACAACATTACCTACATCATGAAATCGAACGGAGAGACGACAGACGGACGAACAAACGTACGGCTAGACAGACTGATCACTATTACATGATAGGGCGCTCACAGAGCTGGTCCTTTTTATTACCTTTGATTA
>WFKH01007768.1:27913148-27929415 GCA_016163765.1 Magallana hongkongensis
TCTCTCTCTCTCTCTCTCTCTCTCTCTCTCTCTCTCTCTCTCTCTCTTACAAAATCCAGCAACTGTGAGATGTCACATTGCTTGTTTAATGACTGTTCCATTGTTCTGCATTGTTTAAATTAATAAGATATAAAACGAGAGGTATAGCAATATTCAGATATATCCAGAAGAGTTATGGTCGAGAAGGGGGGGAAACAATATACAGATGGCTTTTTATGGCTGTTAAACATGTTTTAACAGAGGCTCGTATCAGCTCTGCGTGAAATTATGCGATGTGGGAGGGTATAGGACAATATATGCGTAGATGTAGATGGCTATGCTTAAAAGGGTAACCGAGGGATGAAATTATTTTAATAAATATGCATACAAGGTTTAAGAACGGATTTGTAAAAAAAAAAAAAAAAGTTTCAGAATAGCAAATTGTCCAATACTTTATGTTCTTTTTATTTGATGTAAAAGACCAGTTAAAAAGAGATTAGGTTTATTTTTAAAAACGGGATGAATGAGGACGGGTAATGAAAAGGTTTCCCGCCACAGCAGGCTTTTATCAGACGTAATTTGTTACCTTTCCCGTCACACAGGTAGACCTATCACCTTGGCTTCCCATTGATTCAATATATAAAGGGCGAGGCTGTGAATGTGTCGTGTGCAAAGTGAGTAAATGAATATTGAATTATTTACTAACAATTGTAAAACTACGAAGGACATTAAAGACATAATTTTATTACACGAGGTTATCGATTTTCCATGTACAGTTGTATTTAATTTCTGAACATTTGCCTTAATTAAATAAGTTAATTGAATATCTTACTTTCACCTCAACAGAAGGTAATTGCAATAAAGACACGGAAATGACCCGGTAGTTCTCTTGAAGCATTTTCAAACATTTTACGCAAATGCCGTTCGGAAAGGGGGGTGGGGGTTAGACACGAGTTTCAAGAAAAAAAGACCCCAGTCTTTTAGTTTTAAACCGATGATTTATAAAACAAAGTCTATTATCTTTAGGATTCGAACTCCCGACACCCTACACACAGGGCAATAAGTGTTCTCATTGACTTAGTCTCAGCACCTATGTTTATGTTGTTTGGGGATATTTATTTTTGGAGTGAAACTTAAGAAGATTTTGTCCTTTTGATTTAATTTTTTTGGGCGTAGGAAACGATAATGCAATAAATTGTCATAACTTTTCTTGCGTATTGCACGGCGCATCGTCGCAAAAAACACAGCCAAAATGTAAGATCCTATCCCATACAGCCGGGTAGGAGAGAGCCAAGCGGACCCCGGACCGTGGCTTAAAACGATGGGCGTGGCACTGTATATTCTATATGATGTATTTAGACATATTTTTATCATACATAGCAATTTTTCCCTTCTTTCTTTGAACTTATAGATCTGTCCATGCTTGCTGATATTTATATAGGCTAATTAATTAATTCTAATCATGTGTAATAATCTCATGAGGAAGCAATGAACGAATGAGTAAATACCATACCATTCAAGAGGGGTATAATTGGCATCAAATACTTTCTTAATGAATCTTTTTTTTTTAAATTAATATATATTTTTTAAGATCATAAAAGATTAAATATTTAATTGGACTATTTAATTTGGTTCAAATGTTGTCATTTTAATTATCTTTCAATTGCCACTTGGTCTGGACATTCTGAAATCAAGGAAACGGAACTTAGATGTACTTATGTTACACAGGGTCAGCCGTAGATTTTCTCATCTCGGGCGACAGTACACAAACAGTTGGTGACAGTGAAAAGCAAAAAGCCATCAGACGGTTGCAGTAGTTTTTACCCTGTTGAAGAATACACCATGCCTAAGTGTCCAACGTGCAACAAAGAGGTGTACTTTGGTAGGTATTAGTAATTCGTACATTTAATATTCTTGCTGATTTATTTTTGATTAATCGTAAAAATGCCTTATAAGGAAGTTGGCGCTTTACGGTCAAATTGAATGCTATTTGTGTAGTGGTTGTGTAATGTATAACAGGCTTTTATTTTGATCGTGAGTATTGTAAGATGAATGAAGTGTAAATAGCAGATCTACGTAAGAAATACTGATGCTCCGAATAGATAGTTTATTTTTGAAAACATGATAAGATAGCTAATCTTTATATAATATGAAGATGTACTTGGCGAGGCATCCCGTGAAATAATGCTCTAGCTGAAGATGGGCGTTTCTCCTTGTTCGACAGGCGTAAATTTGTGAAGTTCATTTCTTCTGTGAGTCATTGCGGGCAGGATATGGTTGTTAATCATATGTATATTAGCGAGGCGATCAATAAATCCGAGAACGGTAAATAAAAATTTTTGATCCAACGCAGACGAAAAAGCCTGTGATTTCTTATAAAAATATTAATTTAATTTTATTGATAAAAGAGAATTTGAGCTGATACTTTTAAATACTTGTGATGTCAAGTGAAGCAAAAACAAGAAAGATAATGGGAAATACCTAACAGTTATAAATGTTAAAACGTTGAAACCGGTCCCTGTTTAGCAACTGGTTGCCGCTTAAGGTAATTGAGTTTACAAAGCTATTTACTTTCCATAAAACCCACGATGCAGTACTAGACTATAGCAGTTGACATTCTTTCGGTGTGCTCGATGATAACATACCACAGCGAAGGGCTTTGACCTCTAAGGATACACAGATATTGGGTTTTTGTTTGCTTTTCTATGAAAAGAAACTAAAAAACATTAGAATATTAATTCATCAGAGGAATCCTTTATCAAAATATCTTGAAAGTAAACCTGCTTAAAGCACATTTATTTCTTTTAATCCAATTCATTTTCATAAGAAGAGAGAATTCCTTCCTTCTCTCTCTCTCTCCTCTCTCTCTCTTTTCTCTCTCCCCGATACACAGAACAGGTTTATTGGAGGCATTTACACGTTTTGAAAGGGGGGGGGGGGGGGGCTTAGCCGAAATCTTGACAAGCCTAAAAAAAATCTTCGCCAATCTTCAAAATCCTAAGCTAACCGTAGTTGTCGGGGTGTTGATCGTAGTACCGTAAAATTCTATTAAGATGTTAAGTTTAAAGTTTCTTTGTTATTTTTAAAATGCTCCCGAAAAAGTGGGGGAGGGGTGGCAGTTCCTTCAAAATTTCAAAATTCAATATTCTATATGTAAATTTAAAAAAATGTCTGATGCTACGTGCCTGTAATTGGAGATTTCACATCTTATCATTTGAAGTACTTTAAAGTATTATAAATGTCTGAAGTCTAATCTAAAATTAGGAAAATGATTAATGCGGTTATGACTTTTGATCTTTTGTAGTTGAATCTTGTGTGTGTGTGTGGGAAGGGGGGGGGTGCGCAGATGACTGTTATACGGTGTCGATATTACTGAACCGTGCAATCTTCTTTCCTATCATTTATCATTGTGCGTGCATGTATATAAAACCGTTTTACTTTTCAAATTTTTTTTTATGCGATGACGACAAGCAACTTGCAAAGCGCATCAACAATGATAACATGCTGTGATTAATTACATGCGCTGAACATTCTACCAAAGTAGCGGGCATTTTCTTTCTTTGGTTGGATTTTCATAGTTACTCGACTCACTGAAAAAAATCTATAGACAATAACTACCGGTATTTCAACAAAGAATATATCCGTTAAGAATAGAGGAGGAAAGAATAAATAATATGCGATTAAAAATGCAATACGATAACGGTATATACATGTATTTAACAGGGTTTAACTGTCTCCCATGTCTCTATAATAATCCTACACAATAGAAAGGGAAGTAAATAATAGCATACGCAAGAAAAAAATAATAATTTGCTTGCTATTTCTTTCTTAGTCTCATATATAACTGTGTAATTGAGAAGTTAACTAATCTCGCCAGGAAAAAAATGTAAATTGCAACTTCCGTTCTTGATTGTTTGCGGTGAAATCGCACACAAACATTCATTGTCCTTGGTATTTACAGTAGAATTGGTTCTATAGCAAAATGGTCCTATGCGCTATAGTTATGCTGATATAATTAGGAATTTTCATGAGGAGTAAATCAAAGTAATAAAAAAGAGATATCTTCCATTTTTCAAGCGTAAATAAACATATGTGTGAGATCGGGGGTTTGGGGGATAGGACGGGAGGATGTTTTATGTGACATTAAACCGCGAGAAGATAACTGAGAGTTTGCGAAAATTCATTTGAGGTATTTTAAATCGAAGGTTACATGTGGCAGGTCAGAACTGTCATAAATTCATAAACTTCATATCAGGGGCAGATAACAAGGGAACCACCCAAATGATAAAGAAATTAAAAAGTTGCATATCATTCTGATACCATCGCGCAATGTAATGAATTATATAGTTATCAAGGAATTAAATATGACTACCTCTTATATACCCAAAAAAATCACTTGATTATCATTCTTATCAGGACGTGTAATTTTCCCACTGACACCATGCTATTTTAACGAAGCTGTCGTAAAAACCAAGTCAAAGAGAGAGAGAAAAAACCCGCCGCTGGTAGAAGGAAGGGATAAGTAAACGGGTGTCATTTCAGAAGTTGTCAGATAAAGGCTTGGTTAAAATTTATAAAGAGTTCCCGCTGTATTCAGGGAAAAATATTTGGTTTACATTTGGTTGTACTTTAAGGAACTGATGATTTTTTTTAGAGGGGTTGAATTTTTTTTTTATAGCTGAGAAGGTTTCCTCCATTGGGAAGGACTGGCATCGAGGATGTCTGAAGTGTGCAAAGTGCGGCAAGACATTAGCTTCTGGGAGCCATGCTGAGGTATTTTATGAATATCAAACTTGATTACGGTCAGAACACACTCAGTCTGTAATTTCGTTCACTACATCATTCCTTAAACGCCTCTTTAAGACTAAAAACATTTATCCATCCGTCTTTCTCAGAATTCTTTCGGTTAAAATAACAGAAAAAAAATTGGACCTCTATTTTTTCTCATTTTCTTTTTTGCAAACTTGTTGGGAAACACCTCTAATATTTAAATAATATTTTATTCAAAGAGACAGCCCAATAAAAACGTGGCTGTCATACAGTACATAATTATCAATCATTCTAAAAATCGATCATTTTGACTCAATAAAATAGTTTATAACGTCCTAACGCTGTCTATGTAACATATATATGTACATAAGCTCAATTTATGAACAGAAAAGCGTTTAAATGATACAAATGCATGTTCAAACAAGAGAAGTAGATGCGGAGAACATGAATGCCATTTTAAAACTGAGTTCGACTTTTATTGAAAATAATTGCATTACAAATTTGAACTGTTTATGAATTTTCAACAATGAATTCTGCCTGTATTTCCAGAAACACGATATTTTCAACTTGTTATAATTGACATGAAAATATACAATATTTAGTACATTTCAGTATACGGATAAATTTTATCAACAGAATGTAACTGGTTAATGACCACCAATTCGTTATCTATATCCACGTTATTGCATTCAGTTTAAATTAAGCAAATGGAATTAATCAATCAAATGATGAATAACATTTGCATTGATAAAATGCATTTATCTTGCACATATATTATGGAAATTTGTTGGAAAATCCGCTTACATTAAAATGCATCAAGTCTATTTCAATAGTTTTTTAATTAATTGGACAACTTAAATGAAAGTTGTGCATTGTATTCAAAGAAATGGACTCAGTGTAATGCGGTTATATATTTTTTCTTTTCAGAGAGAAGGAAAACCATATTGCCATAATCCGTGTTATTCGGCATTGTTTGGACCGAAAGGTAAGATTAATTAAAATACATTCTTCAAAACGAGAGAGAGAGAGAGAGAGAGAGAGAGAGAGCTCTTAGCTCTTTTTATGTTATTGATTTACTAGTAGTTAAAAAAAACTTTCTTTAAAATTTTATTTATTTATTAGATTTTATTGATAAATTAATATTGTCAATATTAATTTCATAACACAAGCACCTGACGTTATAAATTTTTCTCATAATAGAAATAAATACCCTATACCTAATAATAATAATGTATTATTAGGTATACATGTAGGGTATTTATTTTTTTTATGAGAAAAATTTATAACGTCAGGTGCCTATGTTTCATATCAGAAAGATTCTGTTTAAACAACAAAAGTGTCAATATTTTGTCCTTTACAAAAATTTAGATTATTTGGAATCATAATATTTTGATTCTCAACAATCTAAATTTTTGTTAGGGGCAATTTTATCAACTGTCCAAATTTGCATACTGGCATATTGCATATTAAATTCGTAATTATTAATTTAAAGATAGTATAGGCAGGAATACGTGCAGACGTATTATATGTAATAACAGAACATTTTTACAATAATTTTACTTTTCTTGCTTTCTTTTGCAGGATATGGACACGGTGGAACAGAAAGCCACACCTTCGATAAATAAATAAAAGCTCAAAAAATCAATTAACCAATTCATTCTATGTCTCCAAGTTCTTATAAAGTGTTCAATTAATTATATGTTAGCAAATTAATCTTATTAATATGTTTACGAAATGTAAATTGCATGTAAATTTTACATTCGAAATGTTTAGATTGAAATTTTTATTTACTCAATAAAAACTTTTTAAGCAGTTTTGACTTCATGAAATTAAAAAAGGAATTTTTTTAAAGAAATTGAAAATAAGAGATTTGATATTTTATTTTGTTCACGACTTGCACATGTACTATTAACAACAAAGTGAAATTTACATTTACAAAAATGCACTTTATTGAAATTGAACTTTGAATCAAACATTATCACTAAAATCACGCTGTCACCCTCAAACACTTAGGTGAACTTTATATTTAAGAACTGAAAATAAAATTGTTACACTTCATACGTAACCAATGTATTTGAAAAAGTTATCAATAAAAAATGTTCGGAATGGCGGTATTTTCGGTACAATCAACCATCGCACCAAAGGACCGATCGTATAGTAGAATATTGTAGACAAGTTTTCTCCATTGATTGCGTCGGGGTATATCTTGATCAGATACAGTTACCGTTTATTCATACGTTTTTTTTTTTCACTCAACTTAATCTTATCTTATCGGGTTAACATGCATGAATATAGTTCAAATCGTACGTGCAAAGCCGTCTTGTACTTAAATTTCTGTAGAACAAGATCTTGACAAATTTTTGATTTTTTCCACGGTTTTATTATATCATTATAACTTTACTAGCCGCTAGGTAGAAAAAAAAACGGCCTTTGTGATATGTTGTCCCCTATGTAAAGAAAATATTGTGATCTTTTTTTATCAACGTTTTACACTTGAAATCAACATTTTGCATACCATGAAATCAAGCGCTAGAACTGTTCAATGACCTAGTTCTTTGAATCTCGGTCTGGGACATACAACCTAGATGACATAACTTTTTTTATCCGTTATATTTTCCGTTTTAAAGTGAAAAGGGAATTAAGATTGATGTTCTATAAATTAGGGGGTGATTTGCAGTGTCAAATATTTCATCAATTTCCTGTCCAGTACGTTTTGCATCTTTCGCAAAAAAATATTTAATGAAGCAAATCTGAAATAATCTGAATTAATTTATGACAGGGGTGATGCTCAGTTTAAAACAATACAAAATAACCAATTTTTGAGGATGCAACAAAATTAATAACACAATATTTATATTCATTATAAGAAATGACTAGTTAAACATTTCGAAAACGCTACAATCTTGAAAAAAATATATATATCAAAAAGTAATAAATACATGTACATTATTGTGACTAGAATCAACCTGAAATTATAAGACCTGATAATTTGACAAGAAGTGTCAAAATATGCAGTTATTGAATTTCAATCGAACCATTTTATGGCATAGAAACCAAAATAAAATAGATTGGTTTGGGGTAAGGGTAGTGAGGGTTGCGATATAAGAATAATCGCAAAAAATAAGCAAAAATTAGATTATGGCGAAATGAAAGAATTACAGTACTCAGTATACATGTACTAGAATGCATAATAATGAAGTAAGCTCGTTCTATGGTTATTATTTCGTAATATTTGCCGTATGAATTGAAATGAATCTTGAATGACCAGATAACGTAGTAATTAGTATAAAATTCGTGAATTTTAGGAAACGAATGGTAGTGAAAAAAAACCATGAGTACAAGAAATTGGACAACAGAGTCTTTTCATGCTGAGGCCTGTCATGTAATACTAGTGACATATATTCACAATTTAGGCAGAAATAAGGATGCTATCGTTATTATTTTTCTTGTATATATTGTTTAAAACCAAGAGATGAATTATACAATCACATTTTTATAAGTTGTTTGGGAGTTTCAACTTTGATGTGATATCACGTGAATCTGTATTCAGGCGATGGAATTGCAATATACCAGAAGAACAGATCAATTTGCTGGATAAGTAAGAATCTTATTACATTTTCCGTATTAGATGAAATTTTATTTGGAATATGAATTTTCATGACTTTAACAAAAAGATCTAAGCATTTGATGCAGGCACAGGCACCTGACGTTATCTATTTTTCTCATAATAAAAAATATATATACCCCCTTCCTAGAGGGTTATATTTTTTATTATGAGAAAAATATATAACGTCGGGTGTTTGTGGATGCTGGGTAACTTTATAGGTTTTGGAGGTTACAATGATAATATTAGGACATTTTTTTTTTCAAAAATGTGTGCGCTGTTACATAATTTCCATAACAACAGCACCTACTGAAATAGTTTTTTAAGATCAATTTCACGTAAAAACCAAAGTTTAAAAAAAAGGGGTCCTGGCACGCATAGTCACCGATTTTCTTTAATTGCATACATTAATGCTTAAGTAAAACACCATGAATTTGATGCTTAGGACATCCGTTGCTACGGTGACGGATACTTAAGATGGGGAAATGTAATATACATATAAGAAACTTCAAAGTAATATAAAAAATTATGGCAGCATATATGAGCTATGGAAAGTGAATTTAAATCTAGAATTTTTGATATGGCTAAGAAGATGGGGGAACAAGATAGCGCAAATGCCCATTTACTTTAGTCGTAAAATACAATTTCAAATTTATTTTTTTCCAACTAAATATACTTAATAATGTTATAATACAAGTTTACAAAAGAAAAATTTCTAACTATATTCGATTTTGAATATTTTAACAAACGATAAGAAAAAAAAAATTCTAAAGTTTTGATGGTATCGAACCCACAACCTAAAAACCCTAGCTCTACAACGTTACCTAATGTCTGGTGCTCTAACCACTGAGCCATTTCAGTCACACAAAATTACATTTGTTAAATGCTATAAGCGACTTCAACCACGAATTTAAGGTCTTGTATTATTTTTCTAAAACGTTCAATTTTTGCGATACAAAATGACATTTTTAAAGTATAGTGGGTCATCTCTCCACGTTTTCGTTGTTTGAAATCGGTTTTTAGTTTCTTTAAACCTTATATAGACTATGACAAAAATATGGAGCTCAGACCCACTCTATAAAAGAAAAGGCATTGAAGTTTTTTAAAATGACTCTATTTGGAGGTTTTGACACGCATACGCCAGTTTAAATCAACATATTCCAAATATTTAACATATTTAAGGGTTATAAATCGATGTTATGGTAAATATACATTGCTTTCAATAAATTAGAAAGAAATTATGAGAATTGTTGATATTTTAATTTTATAGTATCTTATCTATCCTCATATAGGCAGTTTATACGCCTTATTCACCCATCTTCTTTCAAAAAGAAAAACATTGATGGGCAAATCCGTATCTAAAGAATGAACTGAAAAAACGCTGTTTATTTTAAATTGTGTTTTTTAAAAATACCAAATAGGTTTTCATTAAAACAAATAATATCCTTGTATTTGTATTTATAACATACATATTAAATCAGAAAACTGACACATGTTGCTATGGTAATTTGGAAAAATTGAAAAAACCAAGGTCACTCTGAAAAGTTGACATCTTTGTTTAAACACATTTAAGAACCATTCTTTGTTGCTATTTGTGAAAAACGGGAGAACCTTTTAAAATTGAACGTGTTTAATCATTATTCAACATCGTAAAAGTGGGCCAAGCTTTTAGTAATGAGTACATTAGTAATGAAGGTACAATATAGTGCATTGATTTGTGCTCTTTTATCAGTAGAACACTTATACAGGAGACCAGAGTGTTATAAGTGTTCACTTAAAGTATTACTAAGGTGAAAATATATATATCAGTTCGAGTATATTTGTCTTGTAATGTGTTAAACTAATGAGTAGTGTATTGCCGATCGATTGAGTATGGCCAAAGGATTAGTGATCACTGATCCGAGTGTCCCAGCCTAGTGAGTAGTGTTTACCTATCAAACGTATCTTGTTTTCCGAGGCGTTCCGATGTGCTTGCACACGCTGGATCAGGCGTCCCTAGCCCAGCGAGTAGTGTTCATCGAACGGGGTGTCCCTAGCCTAGTGAGTAGTGTTCACCGACGAAGTGTACCCTGGTTCCCAAAGCCATCCGATGTGATTGCACAATCGGAAGGCCTCGGAAACTAAACTAGATCAGGCGTCCCTAGTCTAGTGAATAGTGTTCACCTATCGGGGTTTCCTCAGCCTAGTGAATAGTTCACTGGTCAAGAATACCCTGGTTCCTGAAGCCTTCCGATGTGCTTACACTATCGGAAGGCCTCGAAAACTAGGCTAGATTAGGCACAGAGGTTATAAAACTTTCTTGAGTACAAACTCATACTCCAAATTGTACTCCATGCTCCAAATCTTACTCGTCCTCAGGGTTTCAAGGTTTTAAAACTTTTTCATACTTAAACTCCGACCGAGGACAAAACGACGATTTTCCGAGTAAATCTATGCAAAATGCCGTGCAAACAAAATAGATTATTACATCTTGTTATATTGAAGTGTGCTACAACCAAAATTTTCTAAATTTCGTTTAGATAAATAGGTTTTGTACTGTACATATACATTTACGTACAAAAGGATTTCATTGCAATAGCTCGACTTACAAAAAATCTCTACTAAGTCAAATAAGACCCCTATCCATCATTTAAGCAAAACTTTCTTTTTTAACCATATGTAATATACACCAACCCTAGTATATTTGCGAAGTTTCAAAAAAATCTACCATCTGGTTCTTTTTAGGGGGTATCTCAAAAAACATATACATTTACTATGAGAATATATAGGAAATTGTCATTTTCCGCACTTCGAAGTACATTGAAAAAATACTATAAAAGCGATTTTCCTCAAACCGAATATGTGGTTGGTAATATCATTTTCTACCCTATAATAAATTCTAAACTCCACCGTCTGGTTTTTCGTGGGGGTCATCTCAAAATAGCAAAATGCATCAAATTTTGCTATATATATTTGTATTATTACAAATTTAGTTTGGTACAATGGATTCATTCAAAAATTAAAATAATAACCCTGAGGAAGCATTATTTTGTGTGTAAAATTTCAAAGGCGTACACATTTTACTTTTTCTTTAATGTTATTTCTTATGACTAACTCCTACAAAGGTACATTTTAACGTAACGTCATAAACGCACAATTTCAACGCTCACCTACTGAACAACGGAAAAATCGTTTAAAAAAATAAAATTTTCCTTAAAAAATCGAAATATTTTTATCTGTGTTTATTGTGCTCAATTTAATAAATGGTTTCGAAACAATTTTTTTAAAAGGGTATAAATACACTGTATTTTTCTAGAATGCGCAAAGGAAACTAAAGTCGGCTCCTTAAAACCATGAATGTATCTCTTTTTTAATTATTCTGATGCGCTTACGGGGCCCATTTTTAGATTTTTTAAGAATTCAGTGGGGGTTAGCTATGAAAATAAAATGAGGGGTTATATATAAGTATAACACTTTCTATTACTTACTTATCATATTTTATGTTGATTTATGTAACGGTTCATAGTTATACACCATAGGCCTTGGGAAGGGGATTTTTTCTTTAGAATTAGCGGAAATTAATCCAAGGCGGAGTTCAGGGGGGGGGGGGGGGGTGGAGCCTCCTTTCTGTGGGACATCTATGTAGCTTTTTCAGATTCATAATACTTTTTATTTTCATAAAGCAGCTCTTGACTTTCAAAAATATATGTACTTGATCAGTTGGGGAATTCTATATTTTTGAAAACTTCATAGCAACCGCCATTCTTTTTGCTTAAAGTCAGTCTCAACTGATACTGAGCGAAATTTGAGGACATGTGTGATCACCCAAACTATTTACATTTGAAATATCAAGTTACAGGTATGAATAAAATTCTTCAAAAAATATCGTGAAATATCTTTTTACGTAATTTTCTTACTTGGTATCACAGTAGCGGTCTTTAATTTTAACGTGTATTGTCGTTGTTGTAAAATCACAGCAACGGATTTAAAAGAAAAACTAATAATGTTTGCATGAACTAAAAAAACACCATTTGAGAAGTGCTGTTTACTTACCATGGTAACACTTTGAAAATATTCTTATGCGCAAGAAAATTTCTTAATAAAAGTAAAATTCACAATATTTTGTATATAATTATATTAACTTGGACAGCTGAAATTATTGCTATCACCTAAAATTTCTCTCTTTTATCCATGTTACCATGTCAACCGGTCTACATACACTAAAGGTTGCCTTGCTTTTTTAATTTACGAAAGTGTATTAAATAACTAAATATGAAGAACATCGGTGACTATGCGTGGCCACCGAAATTTTTACATATGGCATAAACATGATCATAAGAAATCTTAAATTATTTTACTGAACAGCTAGAGCTTAAATGAGTAATCATAAAACTCTTTGAAAACTAACTAAAATCATCTTTATATTATAACTTCTGATAATACGAACATTTCCAACTTTTCTATACAAACTGAGGTCTTCTTGAATATTCGATGGAGACAGCGCCACACTGCGGTGAGGGTATAACGTCAAATTTTCGGAATTTTCTAAAATTCGGCATGCGTGATTTGACAATTAGCAGGAAGGAATATAAGTCGTGCATAAAGATACGGCGGAGAGTGTACACACATATCGTTATAAATTTATCATATAAATTCGTGGTATACATCAATCTTTACGTGCGATATCTAGAGACGCCGATTTGCTCGCTATCAATTCCCCGCGTCATCACTGCTCCGCAGAAAGATATCAGTAAACTATAATAAATTCAGATATTAATTGAGTACTTTGACACAAATCAGTTTTCTGACATAACATTAAGATAAATTCTTTCACAAGAAAGCGACTCTTTTATTTACAGATTCAAAAGCTATTTATTTAATTTTTTCTTGAAAGTCATCTGCATTTACACGTCTTAGTAGGCCCGGAAAAAAGGAAGAAAGATTGCATGTGGGGTTTTTTTAGAGAATGATTAATTTTCTCGATCTATCTGTTGAATGTAAATAATTTTTTAAGCCGGCTGTCTGTCGTTTTATGAAATATATGACTGATGCTAATCAGGGTGGAAATCAAAATGAGAGAAATACAAAAAAATTAATATTTCTTATATCTGGAAAACGTGCTTATGGTCAAAATTCACGTTTTGTGGGAATGTTAGCTTGATTAGTCCTGGGCGTGCAGTGATATGGGATTTCTGACTTTTGACATATTTGATTACAAAAGTCAAAATTAAAGCTTTCATTAATCCGGGAAGAGATTATTTTTAATGAATTTATCTACACTTAAAGAAAAAAAAAGGATAGATGAAGAGAGATGAGTTGCTAGTATCAAAATTTTACAACGTATGTTACATCAATCGGCGTTGGAAAAGTACTGTGTATGTATGACGTACTTGATAGCATTGTATGAGGTCTTACTCAGGTCACAGAAAATAATATCCAAATCATACTTTTGACTGAAACGATAAAAGTTAACAAGTACCTTTTAACTTCGTGAAAAACCTTGTTAGTAATTGTGAATGTGCCTTTTAACTTTCCACTAGTTCTGTTATATAGACCTATGATAGTCCCTGAGATTCCGATTCAGTGCTTTTTTGTATATATATTTTTTGATATTTCATTCCATCTTGTTTACATGTAATCAGCAACAATTCATATTGTTGCTATGTGTTGGTTTCATGTTGATTTCGCGTAGTAAATTTGTGTAAATACTACTATTATTTGAACATTCACAGTTTGAATCATGTGGTTTATTATCTCGAATAAAGCAACAATTTTGACAAGATAAATCTTTTTTTTAAATATGATGCTGTCTTGATTTTATATAGACTATATCAGATTGATCCATGGTTTTCAGGAAAAAACAAAAAGCACTTGCACATAATCTCTTTGCAAACATGGATAAGAAGCTTAGAAATGAAAATAAAGCGGAACTGAATTGTTTTTTTTTATTATTATTGAAAACTGTTTTTTTTTAACTTCACATCTACACTGTAATTATATTAGGATGAGTAATTAATGATATGTCTAGACTTTAGTTCCTGTGGGTTCTGTTTTAAGAAATTTTTAGCTCCAGAGCCTCGAAATGAATTCTAAAAAGATTATCATCGTATCAAACCGGATTAAGACGTTTCGACCTTGATCTACAAAACTCTCTTGTGTACTACAAGCATTTTGGGAATGCTAGGCCACAATTTCATTCACAAAGCTAAATAAATACTCTTTGAACAACAAGAAAAAACACATGTCTTCAATGTAAACAATTCCCCAGGAATCTGGTACAATATCTATCATTCACAGCAATAAAATTGTTTCTTCTCAAAAGAGCACCAATTAACTATTTCATTAAGTTTGCATTTATTCGCCAATTACCTTGACCGGGGCAAGTTTATATTCTTGTTTCTTTGTTTCATTTTTCTAGAATGTTAAAAACAATGACAAAGGTTTATAGATAGATGAGGTAAGTTAAAGGTTGCTTTCTCGGTTTTTGTTTTTATCCTATTGCGCTCTGACTATTTTCCAAGCGATGAAGAGCCACGTGCACGTAGAAAACAATGCATCAAAATCAACAGAAAGAATACCAGTGTGTTGAAAAATAAAAGGTTTTTTATGCATACCATTACCTTATCGTAAGATTTTTTGAACTGAGCTTCTAATTCGAGAAATTTAATTTTCTTTTTTCTTTTTTTTTCTTTTATACAACCTTTAACAAAACAGATTCAACAAAACATTTGAATTTACAACTTTGCCGGCAATGTTAATGACAGCAATACCAAAATCACATCAATCATCCAAGACAAAACGACTGAGAACAATTTAATGGACGGGTTTGAGCTCTAGATAAAGCTAATAATGCGAAGATATTTTCAGATAAGCTTCCGAGTTTCGCAACAGCAGAAGAATTCGCCAATCGGTCAATTAACAGTGGTACAAGGACTGATTTCTGTCAAAGTTTTATCTTCTATCAGTTTTAATTGCCACAGATCTTCTTTGTTCGCATCCTTCCTTGATATTTTTCCCCTCCTAGGTGTGGTTTTGTTTTATGTTTTTGTGAGTTGTTTTTTTCCCAAAAGGTATCGAATTTTACTCTGTTTTAAGCAAGGGAGTCGTATATGATTGGCGGTGCCCGATAATGAACAAAACAAGTCATAAATATCTTATGTTTTTTAGTATAAAGTAGCTTTTTTTCGTAACTTTCGGAAATTTTAAACTATGCCAGCCCGGTTGATATTCCAGTGAAGTGGGTAGAAATTCGATTAACTTTGGAAATAATCCTATAAGAATGTCATTTCATATTCTATTCAGCTGGGATGGGGCACATTGACGATTTCAGTGTGTAAGAGACTACGTCAACATAATCATCGTTTCAAAATTTTGAATTCTGACTATGTTTTTTTTTATGCACTTTAAAATTTCTAATTTTAAAGGTGATTTTATTTTTTTTAAAACTGACCGATTTTGAACTCATGACTTGCAAATCAAAAGTTAACGCATTAAAACTAATTGCACAACGTTGCTAGACATTAACACAATTAAAGATATAAATGTACAACAAATATAAACTAGATTCTATATATTTAATTGTCCTATACCACTTTAGGCGCAGTAAATTTTTTGCACGATTATTTTTGCAATCAGACTGTAAGAAATAACTGATTTCGAAAATACATGTATAATTTCATGTATAATTTCATGTAAAGCATGCGTTGTTTCCAATAGATGAACTAAGTTATTTTAAGGTGGATTTCAAAATCAATGCAAAAAAAGAATACTATTGAATACAAGTCATATGCTTTGAAAGGATTAAACTTTAATGTTAATAAAAGCCTAAACACCTTTCTTTATTTATCATTAAAACAATGAAAGGAAATAGAAGGATAAAGTGGATTAAGCATTTCTTACTACGATGTGCAAAATAATACGAACAATTATATATAT
>WFKH01007768.1:27929515-27954709 GCA_016163765.1 Magallana hongkongensis
TAAAATGTAAACACATTAGAGGCATTAAGAGGGTTCGATGGTCGTGGCCATTTTTAGACTGTATTGTACTAGAGATCTGTATAAAAATATAGGAAAATACTCAAATTTAAAAGTTGAAATTAAAAATAACAAATCATATCTTAAAATTTTAGGTGGATCTGAGGGTAAATCTGTCTACTATTCAGCCTCCTTAATGCTGCATGGTGAAAAATCTTTTCCCCGCACAAAACTCTATTTAAAAATACGTTATACAGATGTTAATCAATTACGAAATCTCCCACTTTCAGATCAAGACAATTTTGATGAATTTTTTTTTTCGCCCGGATATATATCAAATAAAATATTTTATTCCTTCAATTATTAATGTAAATGTTTTGAATGTACTCAAATGGCCTCGCATAATGATGTGAGGTAGTTCTAAAAGGTTAATTTTAAACAAGAATTTTACACAAAAAATTTTCGACCTTGATCTTCTCCATCCAAAAAAGGTCACTATACAACATTACCTACATCATGAAATCGAACGGAGAGACGACAGACGGACGAACAAACGTACGGCTAGACAGACTGATCACTATTACATGATAGGGCGCTCACAGAGCTGGTCCTTTTTATTACCTTTGATTACATATGACTTGAATGGATGTGACATGTATCTTCCCCTTTGATGTTTTAAAACACAGTTTGCACAATGGAGAAATGGCAGCAATGTTTTTTATTAACTAAAAAAATCACCTGGATTGACTCTTAGACTACTGTAGATTCCAAATTAAACGCGAGGAATTAATATGCGCGTAAAATCGCAAAAAGCACATCTCGCGGATTTTAAAATCTTGCTTTTAATTTTATAACAGGTGTAAATTTAAACGAAACTATGCTACAAATAAGGCGTTCGCGATTTTATGTTCTCGCGATTTGATGCAAAACGATTCAATCTCAGAATTAAGTACTCGCTTAAAATAAGGAATCTACAGTATTAAATCCATATTGTCTCTCCCCTTGGTTCAGAAGAAAACATTCTGTATATTTCATAGGAAATAAAATCCTAAGAAAATCTGACGTTTTTAAATTTAATTGAAACATACTTTAGTTCTAAATAACCTCTCCCCTGAAAACTGCACACTTGTATTTATGGAAAATAAAAGACCATAACCCCCAAACAATGAACATTTATTTTTCAAAGGTAACCCAGTTCATCGCACAAAAAGAGAGCTGTACAAGAATTTCGTCGATAAACACGTCATATTTGTAAGGATAGACAAGAAACAGACGTATAAGCTATTCGAAGGAAGACTGCCTGAATATGCCAAGACTCGAAACAGGAGGAAACACTCTTTTATTGTTGTTATCGTGAAAAAATCGGAAAGAGAGGAAGAGAAAAAAAGATCGTTTTTAGAAAAACTCGATGCTTTAATCTCGGTAAAGATCAAAACTGGAGGATGCAAAGCCAAACGGGATAAAAAACGTCCTAATGGAAGACAAGAAAGTATTAGAGTTAAACCAAACACCTGTAAAAATCCGGCCCCGACAAAAATTCCGATAGATGATTATTTAATTTGTTCCATTCAAACGGAAGAACTAGAATCAAAGATATTTTTAGCTGAATTTAACGTACAGGACAGAAACGACCGTTGTGTGTTTTCGGAAAAGGGTTCGTTTTCCGTTGGAGCTGGAATCAAGAAAAATGTAAACAGCAAAACTCGAAGAAAGACGAAGGACTGGTTTCTGGTGAATCACTTAGAGACATCTGAAGTAGTAGATGGTAAGGAGTGCGTTAAAAATGGGCCTCCTTTCATATAGGCAGCCCCTCCTTGTGAAATGCTCCTGTGAAACAAGGGAGATGCCTTACCTTCACATCGCCTGCATCGACATCTTTTACAATTCATTTTGTGTTCCGTTTCTGATGATTCCAGAAAGGGAATGCATGTGAAAGATGCTAAGTACTATAAATCTGCATGCCATCCCGACTTATATTTTTGTTGCCAATGCGTTTAAGTTAAAAGTGTAATTGGTTTCCTGCTTTATTATATATTCATATAATAGATTGAGAACGACTTCCTAAAGGAATTGAATTCGTGTAGAGTTAAAACGAAAAGGAATTTAAATTCCGTTCGTTACAGTGTAGAAAAATTAAATTTTCCTAAAGAAAACAACTTATTTTAGATAATGCCTGTAGGAATTATTTTCATTTTCCTGTGAAAGTCTAGATCTGACGTTGAAATGGGAGTCAGGATCACCAAATCATCACTGGAACGTCTTCCCTTATAGCTTAGGATTCGATTTGTTTATTCTCATTTCTCTCTGGGCAGTTATTTAGCCAAATTTATAAACTTGGAATGTGCAAACTATGGAAATACTGCATCTCTACAATGGTTAATCAAAGTAAATATTAAATTAACCGAATTTCAAATTTTAAAGACTTGTCATTATTTCAATTACTTATCGTTCAAAATAACAATTTCAACAGAAATATATCAATACTTATTGGCACTGACTAATATTCTTTAATATCATTTTGACGATGTATGAAAACTTTTATATAAACCTCTAGTAGCAGGTATTATCAGAAAACCAGCTTCCTTGTGATTAAATAATGCTGTACAATGTCGGGAAAAGGAGAACCAGTTCCGCATTTGCCAAGATTATTAACCTTAACGATCTCCGATCCTCAACATTTTTTATTCGTACCATAAATCTGCCTTTTATATAGACAAATGACTTCGTAAAATGCATGGATACCATCCAAAAAAAAATCTTTTTATTTTATTTCATTTATAAAGTTTGAAGGATAAATAACATTGCTATGAAAAAAAAAAATACTTTGAGGCCGAGGATCGGAGAACCTTAATGTTTGAAAAACAAGTACATGTACAATGTATTTTCACAATAAAACCACGTGCACTTAAAGTTAAAAATATTTCTTTTTATAGTAAGTAATTTCGTCTTATTCAAGGATAAGGTTATCATTATAGAAGAGAAAATTATCTGACTATAAAGAGAAATATTTTTAACGTCAGTTGACTGTGTATTTATAAAACAAATTGAAATCATCCAAGTTTTTTGTATGACGGATGTACAGTGTACCTTCGAACTGCTTTCTCATATTCTATATTTACTTCAATACAATAAGAAGATATACTAATTAGATTTTGCAGGTAACACATTAATAAATTTCATAATTTGGACTACATGTAGTCTTGAAGACAAATATTTAATTTTGTGATTAGCGTCAATGCTATGATAATGTTGTCTTTGGTCATTTTACCACAATTAAAAAGTTCAACACATCTGTTGCTCATCAGACTAGACAATCACCAATCTGTATTACTTCTTAGATACACACAATCATTTTAAGAAATATGACAGGTGTCGTGCTACACTACAAATAAAATCAAATTTCATGGATCGAATATATCAAATCTGCAAGATAAATTACAGACAATTATGAAAACAACCTGTTTGCATTGGTTAATATCGACAATAGTTTTACTATTAATCAAGCGAACAATGTCGTCAAATAGAAAATGTCAGCCTGGAGCGTAAGCGAGACAAAAGTGAGCCATCAGGATGCTGTAGTGCCATTCTGATATTTCTCGGCACGCTGCAACAATGGATTTAACACAGACGCCATCTTATCCAGCATTTTTTGGAAATTTAAATGTATCAAGCAACAACGGAGAAAGACAACCATCGCTAGACTTTTCCATCTTTGTGAGGCTGTGCCATCATGCCAGCAAGGCAACGAACAATACCAATAGCTCTTTTCTCTTGCAATTGCGGAATATATGCAATTCGCCATTATATAGTATTACTATAGACAGAAAAAACATTTTTCCTGCTCCGTTGCCGAAAGCCACGTTAGAGGTGTTCATGGCATTGTATATTCTCATCATAATTTTGGCAGTTTTTGGGAATTCTTTGGTGCTTGGACTCATCGGTGTTGTGAAAAAAGCGCGAACGTTGACCGACATTTACATTATATCGTTAGCTAGCAGTGACTTGATGATCGCAACCCTGAACATGCCTTTTCAACTGTACCATATTGTGGCCAATGACTGGATGGCGACTGGGAACTTTGGAGCGTTTCTTTGCAAATTTACGACGTACATTGAAGGGGTTACTGTCGTGGCCAGTATTCTAACTTTGCTTTTCATTGCTATTGACAGGTATATTTTAATTTCTTCCATCTAAGTAACTAGAATGCTGATAAAACTAGTATTTAAATTAAGCTAATAATAAAAAATTTATGCTACAGTGTTGCAAACAGTTTTATTTGTTTCATACGTACCACCATATACGAAAATTCTTTGATATACAGAAAACATCAAAGCTCATAAAACAATAGCTTTCTTAATATCTTTTCTTTGATGATTAATTTTGGAACTCATTTCATATTGTATGAATATAGATATATAAAATAATATAGATATAAAAGTAATCTAAAGCATTAATTTCTTTTATCGTCCATCAAATTACAATAATACATTAAGATAAAGATCAAAACTACTTGGAATTTTTAGATTTTCTCCTGTACATGTACTTACATTTATTTCATACCGAGTTTAGTTTATAAACAATATGGAAACCTGTTCAGGTTTGTATGTATACCTATTTGTTTTTGATAGGTATGCAGTCATTTGTGAAATAGGATTCGCCAATGTCATCCATAACAGAGGTTCGGCAAAAATGATCATACTGTCAGTATGGTGTGTTTCATTGTGTGTTCCTTCTCCAAACTTAGTATTTCAAAAACTTGACAAAAGAGTGAATGTAAAGTCTGTTGATGGTGTCTATATCATGGATGGTTTCAAATTCATCTGCGCTGAGTTCTTCCCGAATGAATACGGCAGCCGCATCTACACATCTGTGACGTACACGTGTTTTTATCTACTTCCGGTTTTGATCATGGCGTTCAGCTACGGCCGAATAGGACATCGTCTTTGGATCCACCACCCTATTGGCGATGTGGAAGAAAATCCACGTCATCACGAACGGAACATCAAGCAGAAGAAAAGAGTGATCAAAATGCTTATAATGCTGTTCTTGTCGTTTGCTGCGTTATGGCTGCCTTTCTTTACTTTTCATCTTTACAGGGAATTTGTTATCAATGAAAACGAGTCTTTTCGAATAAAAAGTGCAATTCTAAAACTGATTGGATATGCAAATTCTTGCGTAAATCCTGTAATTTACACATTTTTGAATAAGGCTTTTCAGAATGAGTTTAAGCGCTTTTTCTGTAAAAATCGTGTATTTGTAACGTCTGCAAATGGCAAAACAGAAGTAGTACGTATTACAAAGATGTAAGTGTTGGGAGTGGCCGCGTAGACAAGCATGTACTTGAAAAGTTTCAAATATACATGTATACTCTATAAAGCTATCCACGTCTTTTTCTCAAGCATGCTTAAAGATGTCTTTGTAATAATTGTCTCACCTTTTTTAATTCTAAAGCTTTTATGCTGTAATAGATGTTACTCTAATATAAACATTCACGTATATTTCAAATAAATTTAACTTAATTATAACGTATGTGTGTAAACTACAAAATTTTTAAAACAAAATCGAACGTGTGTCCTATCTCAGGTAGTTTATTGGTTCTTGGCAAAGATTAATTGCAGAAGTTTTAGACTCAATAACAATTCATAATAAATTCAATATTTTCTGCTGTTATGAATGAACAAGTACGGTGTAGATAGTTGTTGAGAGATGAGACATGTAATATTTAATGGACATACATGTAACACCTTATTACATTTATTGTGATTTTTAAATATCTTGATAAAACACGCACATGCATGTTGTAACGTTTCATACTTTCAAAGTTTTATTAATCCATACATAAAAAAATCAAATATCACAGTATGACACACATACACGAATTCAAATTCCAAGAAGGGGTTGGTTTTATCTCTTGGGGGTGAAGGTTGGGGGGTAAGGATGGTTAAATACGTCAGAATTCAATGTGATGATTTCTCCATAAAGCTATGCTAATAAATACTTTTTTAAAATATCATTTAAAATTAAAAAAACAACAGAGTAATTGAATAAGAATTAAAATAAAAACAAGTTAAAATGTTATGTTATATACTTTTAAGTATGATACCAATGTTTACTTTTAAAACTGTTTTTCGTATGATATTAATATAAGATTATTGTTTTGCGGTCATTTATTCGTTCTAACATTATCCGAAGTTATCGTTCCTGCGACACTATTCAAAGATCTAATTCACACAGTATGTGAGGGTTGAGGAATAAAAAAAGATGCATTGTATTTCATTTGTTTACATTGTATTAAATTAAATGTACTTATTATTGGTTGCACAATAATTCCCTAATGATTCCTTGATTAATAGAATTTGGTCATGCACACTGAAAATTAGATTTTAAATCTTTTATTCTGGTCGTGCCGGATCTTCAAAATGGGTTGATATTAAATTTTTGTAATTATAGTGTTTACTAATATGTGTACATGTAATGTGTATCAGATTTTGTGCTAAGGTTATACAATAAAATTGAACAAAAGACAAATTACAACTGAGTTTTCGCAATGCCTTTAAATTGGTCATATGAAAACGAAACAAGTTTTGTTTTTCTTCAATCGTATCATTATTTCAGAGTTTGCAGTTTATGACGGCAATACATTAATAGTTACACATGGTTATGTTCCGAAGTGCATAGTTACCATGAATTTATTGACATCATAAACCAAAAATCACTGGACATATGGACAGTTATATGAAACAAAATATTAAGAACATTTAAGGATCACCACGTTGAAGTTTTCATTTGCAATACTTAAGAATGAAAGAGCGAATGTCTTTAAATATCAAAGATCATATTATGTGAACATACATGTTTATGGACTATGAACATAATGTTTATGAACTATTAACATACATGTTTATGGACTATGAACATACATGTTTATGGACTATGAACATACATGTTTATGGACTAAAGACTATGAACATACATGTTTATGGACTATGAACATCAATGTTTATGGTTTACGTGATTTTTAGGATTACTTTTCTTCGCAGGAGTAAATTAGAATAAGGCATAAATTATGATTATTCACAAAACCGAGAAAAAATTGATTGAGTTGGTCCATATCAGTAAGCGTATGAGATACTCGCCGTGAGTTTTCGACGGTGTAAAATGTATTGGTTTGGTTTATGAAATTGTTATATCAGCATGCTACTATAAAAGATTACGAGAATATTTGTATTAATTTATACCGTTGCTCATGGCGTAAGAAGAAACCCCCAAAGCTTTTTATATATAGAGGAAGTTTAACTATGGGCTACTTGTTACAATATTTTACTTATAAAAAATTAATTGGTAGAATGGAGAGAACTTGTAGAAGAAGCAAACACGTATAAAGGTTTTTTTAAAATCTTTTTATGTTCATAAACATTTTAATGCTTGAAGTCTGAGAGAGAGAGAGAGAGAGAGAGAGAGAGAGAGAGAGAGAGAGAGAGATGTATAAATCGTGGGAGGGGGTGCAATTTTACTTCATTGATTAAAAAATCTGATTTTAAAGAAAACATTGGATATAATTTAAGAAATTGCAATATCGTTAATCTAGTAGTGACATACCATGGATTAAAGTCAACGGTTACAATTTGGTTTAAATCAAACTTTAGACGAAAAAAAATCGTCTAGTAATATGGTGTTTATAGTTTGTGAAATAATATGAAATCAACTGAAGGACATTCTTTTAACTTGATAATATTTCACAAAATTTAGTGAAGGTAATATGAATATGTTCTAACGTATTTCAAATCATTGACCTCTCCTTCCATATCTTGTTTGTTGTTCTAACCATTTCCTATGATCATTTGTTTATTTTATTTATATAAAAATTATTTTTGTTACATGTAAATCATTTGACTTTAATGGAAATTTTTATCGGTTGGCATCGGGACTTGTGCTATAGAAATAAAATTAGAGGGGAGGGGGGGGGGGGGGCTTTCGTAAGATTTATATCATACTCAATAGGCCTAAACGTGAATAAAATTCAATTTTTACCTCAAGCCATAACAAGCCATAACCACTTTTGAGAAGCCTGAACAATGTGTCAAAAGTTAGAAATAATCAATATTCCATGTACGAATCTACAGGTAATTTACCTGTGCGTTGTGTTCAACTAAAAAACACAAGATGCATTTTATTTATTCTGACAGAATTCTGAACGTTTTATCGCAATTAAAACAGAAACCCGGTCAGTCAATATTATATAAACTGGTAGTTACTGGTAACGGAGTGTTTATATAACCGTTGCTCAGTTTCAAATAATGGTGTACATGTATTTAAAGGGGCATGGTCACGATTTTGGACAAATTCTATTTTTCTGTTTTTATTATTTACAATGCTTTAGGAATGCATTTCTAATGATCAAATGAAACTTGAGAGTCAGTCGTAGAGTTATAAGCAAGATACAAGGCTCACAATTCTTTGTCATGTAAACAAGGCTCGTGCCCTGTTTTTGTTTACATAGGTTCAATATACCAGTTAAAAATCTTTTTCAAGCTTATTTGTCTATCTTCTTATTCATTTTAAGCATAAATAAACAGTTCCTAACGTTTAAAACATTCACTTTAGGTCTAAAACTGGAATTTTTACTTCAACATTCAAAATGTAAACAAAAGGTTTGTTTACATAGCAAAAATTGTAAGCTATGTAACTCGCTTATAACTCAACGAATGACACTCAAAGTTTGGTTGCCTATTAAAATGCCTTACTAAAACATTGTAATCATTAAAATCGGAAAAATAATTTTTGACCAAAATCGTGACCATGCCCCTTTAAAAGTAGGAAAATATGGTTTTTGGTTGCTATATATAGATGTTATTGTTATTATAGCCATTTTTAGAAGACCTTGGACTTTAGGTAGGATGTAACTATCCAAATCTTGCATCAAAACAAGTTAGAGCCATTTTAACAAGACCTTGGACTTTCGGTAGGTTGTAACTATTTATTTCATACATCAAAACACATTAAAATGACACTGGCTTCAAGAGAAATATGCACAGATTGCGTAGTCTTAGCTCAAAAGTCAGACAAATAAAAACATTTTGGTACAATAAATTGTTTTATATACAAAAACTTTGTGTATTTGTGTTAACAGCATTTTATGTACTTGATTGTCGAAATTTTCCTACGGCATTTTGTTTATCCCTTAAGGTACCTCTTACACTGACCAGCGTGCTGAAACTGACCAATAAAATTGATTATTCGTCGAAGACGAATAGTTTCAATCCAGCCATTTTTCTTTGCGTAGAAGCCACGGAATTGGGAATTTAATTAAGTCCAGCCAATTTAAATATTATGTAATTTTATGTTTTATACAATTGTAGTATTTTCTAGTCATTTACATATTGTAATAAATGACATTACACAATCGAGGAGTTCGTTTTTCCCTTTGAATTATTATATCAAATTCTACAGCAAAAACAAGCTTCGAATTGCCAGAATCATCTTTCGTACACAATTTGTGGATATAAATCTTGTTTATTTCAAAGAGCTGGCCAACAATGAAATAGACAGGCCTACGTCACATTGCTGTTTGACACAACTACCCAAAGTCCAAGCTCTTGTAAAAACGGTTCTAGTACCATATATACTATATAACAAAGTATACATTTACGTCATTGCGTCACATTATACTCTCTCTCTCTCCTCTCTCTCTCTCTCTCTCTCTCTCTCTCTCTCTCTTACAAAATCCAGCAACTGTAAGATGTCACATTGCTTGTTTAATGACTGTTCCATTGTTCTTCGATGCATCGTTTAAATTAACAAGATATAAAACGAGAGGTATCGCATTATTCAGATATATCCAGAAGAGTTATGGTCGATAAGGGGGGAAACAATATACAGATGGCTTTTTATGGCTGTTAAACATGTTTTAACAGAGGCTCGTATCAACTCTGCGTGAAATTATGCGATGTGGGAGGGTATAGAACAATATGCGTAGGTGTAGATAGCTATGCTTAAAATGGTAACCGAGGGATGAAATTATTTTAATAAATATGCATATACAGTTTTGGAACGGATTTGTAAAAAAAAAAATTCAGAATAGCAAATTCTCCATTACTTTATGGTCTTTTCATTTGATGTAAAAGACCAATTAAAAAGAGATTAGTTTTTTTAAAACGGGATGAATGAGGACGGGTAATGTAAAGGTTTCCCGCCATGGGCACCCACAACAGCAGGCTTTTATCAGACGTAATTTGTTACCTTTCCTGTCACACAGGTAGACCTATCACCTTGGCTTCCCATTGATTCAATATATAAAGGGCGAGGCTGTGAATGTGTCGTGTGCAAAGTGAGTAAATGAATATTGAATTATTTACTAACAGTTGTAAAACTACGAAGGACATTAAAGACATAATTTTATTACATGAGGTTAACGATTTTCCATGCACAGTTGTATTTTATTTCTGAACATTTGCCTTTATTAAATAAATTTATTGAATATCTTACTTTCACCTCAACAGAAGGTAATTGCAATAAAGACACGGAAATGACCCGGTGGTTCTTTTGAAGCAAATTCAAGCATTTTAAGCAAATGCCGTTTGGAAAAGGTGGGTGGGGGGGGGGGGGGGAGTTTCAAGAAAAAAAGATCCCAGTGTTTTAATTTTAAACCGATGATTTATAAAAGTTTAACAAAGTCTATTATCTTTAGGATTTGAACTCCCGACACCATACACACAGGACAATAAGTGTTCTCAGTGACTAAGTCTCAGCACCTATGTTTATGTTGTTTGGGGGTATTTTGGAGTGAAACTTCAGGGGATATGGTCCTTTTGATTTACATTTTTTTTGGGTGTAGGAAGCGGTAATACAATAAATTGTCATAACTTTTTTTGCGTATTGCACGGTGCATCGTCGCAAAAAACACAGCCAAAATGTAAGATCCTATCCCATACAGCCGGGTAGGAGAGAGCTAAGCGGACCCCGGACCGTGGCTTGAAACGATGGGCGTGGCACTGTATATTCTATATGATGTATTTAGACATATTTTTATCATACATAGCAATTTTTCCCTTCTTTCTTTGAACTTATAGATCTGTCCATGCTTGCTGATATTTATATAGGCTAATTAATTAATTCTAATCATTTGTAATAATCTCATGAGGAAGCAATGAATAAATGAGTAAACACCACACCATTCAAGCGGGGTATAATTGGCATTAAATACTTCTTAATGAATCAATTTTTTTTAAAATTAATATATATTTTTTAAGATCATAAAAGATTAAATATTAAATTGGGGTATTTAATTTGGTTCAAATGTTGTCATATTAATTATCTTTCAATTGCCCCTTGGTCTGGACATCCTGAAATCAAGGAAACGGAACTTAGATGTACTTATATTACACAGGGTCAGCCGTAGATTTTCTCATCTCGGGCGACAGTATACAAACAGTTGGTGACAGTTGAAAAGCAAAAGCCATCAGACGGTTGCAGTAGTTTTTACCCTGTTGAAGAATACACCATGCCTAAGTGTCCAACGTGCAACAAAGAGGTGTACTTTGGTAGGTATTAGTAATTCGTACATTTAATATTCTTGCTGATTTATTTTTGATTAATCGTAAAAATGCCTTATAAGGAAGTTGGCGCTTTACGGTCAAATTGAATGCTATTTGTGTAGTGGTTGTGTAATGTATAACAGGCTTTTATTTTGATCGTGAGTATTGTAAGATGAATGAAGTGTAAATAGCAGATCTACGTAAGAAATACTGATGCTCCGAATAGATAGTTTATTTTTGAAAACATGATAAGATAGCTAATCTTTATATAATATGAAGATGTACTTGGCGAGGCATCCCGTGAAATAATGCTCTAGCTGAAGATGGGCGTTTCTCCTTGTTCGACAGGCGTAAATTTGTGAAGTTCATTTCTTCAGTGAGTCATTGCGGGCAGGATATGGTTGTTAATCATATGTATATTAGCGAGGCGATCAATAAATCCGAGAACGGTAAATAAAAATTTTTGATCCAACGCAGACGAAAAAGCCTGTGATTTCTTATAAAAATATTAATTTAATTTTATTGATAAAAGAGAATTTGAGCTGAAACTTTTAAATACTTGTGATGTCAAGTGAAGCAAAAACAAGAAAGATAATGGGAAATACCTAACAGTTATAAATGTTAAAACGTTGAAACCGGTCCCTGTTTAGCAACTGGTTGCCGCTTAAGGTAATTGAGTTTACAAAGCTATTTACTTTCCATAAAACCCACGATGCAGTACTAGACTATAGCAGTTGACATTCTTTCGGTGTGCTCGATGATAACATACCACAGCGAAGGGCTTTGACCTCTAAGGATACACAGATATTGGGTTTTTGTTTGCTTTTCTATGAAAAGAAACTAAAAAACATTAGAATATTAATTCATCAGAGGAATCCTTTATCAAAATATCTTGAAAGTAAACCTGCTTAAAGCACATTTATTTCTTTTAATCCAATTCATTTTCATAAGAAGAGAGAATTCCTTCTCTCTCTCTCTCCTCTCTCTCTCTTTTCTCTCTCCCCGATACACACACCAGGCAGATTGGTGGGATGTATGCGCGGGGGGGGGGGGGGGGGGGGCTTAGCCGAAATCTTGACAAGCCTAAAAAAAATCTTCGCCAATCTTCAAAATCCTAAGCTAACCGTAGTTGTCGGGGTGTTGATCGTAGTACCGTAAAATTCTATTAAGATGTTAAGTTTAAAGTTTCTTTGTTATTTTTAAAATGCTCCCGAAAAAGTGGGGGAGGGGTGGCAGTTCCTTCAAAATTTCAAAATTCAATATTCTATATGTAAATTTAAAAAAATGTCTGATGCTACGTGCCTGTAATTGGAGATTTCACATCTTATCATTTGAAGTACTTTAAAGTATTATAAATGTCTGAAGTCTAATCTAAAATTAGGAAAATGATTAATGCGGTTATGACTTTTGATCTTTTGTAGTTGAATCTTGTGTGTGTGTGTGGGAAGGGGGGGGGTGCGCAGATGACTGTTATACGGTGTCGATATTACTGAACCGTGCAATCTTCTTTCCTATCA
Organism: Magallana hongkongensis; assembly: GCA_016163765.1. Lineage (NCBI taxonomy): Eukaryota > Metazoa > Mollusca > Bivalvia > Ostreida > Ostreidae > Magallana > Magallana hongkongensis. The sequence goes on from WFKH01007768.1 coordinate 27,942,564, forward strand.
TTTATCATTGTGCGTGCATGTATATAAAACCGTTTTACTTTTCAAATTTTTTTTTATGCGATGACGACAAGCAACTTGCAAAGCGCATCAACAATGATAACATGCTGTGATTAATTACATGCGCTGAACATTCTACCAAAGTAGCGGGCATTTTCTTTCTTTGGTTAGATTTTCATAGTTACTCGACTCATTGAAAAAAATCTATAGACAATAACTACCGGTATTTCAACAAAGAATATATCCGTTAAGAATAGAGGAGGAAAGAATAAATAATATGCGATTAAAAATGCAATACGATAACGGTATATACATGTATTTAACAGGGTTTAACTGTCTCCCATGTCTCTATAATAATCCTACACAATAGAAAGGGAAGTAAATAATAGCATACGCAAGAAAAAAATAATAATTTGCTTGCTATTTCTTTCTTAGTCTTATATATAACTGTGTAATTGAGAAGTTAACTAATCTCGCCAGGAAAAAAATGTAAATTGCAACTTCCGTTCTTGATTGTTTGCGGTGAAATCGCACACAAACATTCATTGTCCTTGGTATTTACAGTAGAATTGGTTCTATAGCAAAATGGTCCTATGCGCTATAGTTATGCTGATATAATTAGGAATTTTCATGAGGAGTAAATCAAAGTAATAAAAAAGAGATATCTTCCATTTTTCAAGCGTAAATAAACATATGTGTGAGATCGGGGGTTTGGGGGATAGGACGGGAGGATGTTTTATGTGACATTAAACCGCGAGAAGATAACTGAGAGTTTGCGAAAATTCATTTGAGGTATTTTAAATCGAAGGTTACATGTGGCAGGTCAGAACTGTCATAAATTCATAAACTTCATATCAGGGGCAGATAACAAGGGAACCACCCAAATGATAAAGAAATTAAAAAGTTGCATATCATTCTGATACCATCGCGCAATGTAATGAATTATATAGTTATCAAGGAATTAAATATGACTACCTCTTATATACCCAAAAAAATCACTTGATTATCATTCTTATCAGGACGTGTAATTTTCCCACTGACACCATGCTATTTTAACGAAGCTGTCGTAAAAACCAAGTCAAAGAGAGAGAGAAAAAACCCGCCGCTGGTAGAAGGAAGGGATAAGTAAACGGGTGTCATTTCAGAAGTTGTCAGATAAAGGCTTGGTTAAAATTTATAAAGAGTTCCCGCTGTATTCAGGGAAAAATATTTGGTTTACATTTGGTTGTACTTTAAGGAACTGATGATTTTTTTTAGAGGGGTTGAATTTTTTTTTTATAGCTGAGAAGGTTTCCTCCATTGGGAAGGACTGGCATCGAGGATGTCTGAAGTGTGCAAAGTGCGGCAAGACATTAGCTTCTGGGAGCCATGCTGAGGTATTTTATGAATATCAAACTTGATTACGGTCAGAACACACTCAGTCTGTAATTTCGTTCACTACATCATTCCTTAAACGCCTCTTTAAGACTAAAAACATTTATCCATCCGTCTTTCTCAGAATTCTTTCGGTTAAAATAACAGAAAAAAAATTGGACCTCTATTTTTTCTCATTTTCTTTTTTGCAAACTTGTTGGGAAACACCTCTAATATTTAAATAATATTTTATTCAAAGAGACAGCCCAATAAAAACGTGGCTGTCATACAGTACATAATTATCAATCATTCTAAAAATCGATCATTTTGACTCAATAAAATAGTTTATAACGTCTTAACGCTGTCCATGTAACATATATATGTACATAAGTTCAATTTATGAACAGAAAAGCGTTTAAATGATACAAATGCGTGTTCAAACAAAAGAAGTAGATGCAGTGAACATGAATGCCATTTTAAAACTGAGTTCGACTTTTATTGAAAATAATTGCATTACAAATTTGAACTGTTTATGAATTTTCAACAATGAATGATTAATACACTGTATTTCCAGAAACACGATATTTTCAATTTGTTATAATTGACATGAAAATATAATATATTTAGTACATTTCAGTATACGGATAAATTTTATCAACAGAATGTAACTGGTTAATGACAACCAAATCATTATCTATATCCACGTTATTTCATTCAGTTTAAATTAAGCAAATGGAATTAATCAATCAAATGATGAATAACATTTGCATTGATAAAATGCATTTATCTTGCACATATATTATGGAAATTTGTTGGAAAATCCGCTTACATTAAAATGCATCAAGTCGATTTCAATAGTTTTTTAATTAATTGGACAACTTAAATGAAAGTTGTGCATTGTATTCAAAGAAATGGACTCAGTGTAATGCGGTTATATATTTTTTCTTTTCAGAGAGAAGGAAAACCATATTGCCATAATCCGTGTTATTCGGCATTGTTTGGACCGAAAGGTAAGATTAATTTGAATACATTCTTCAAAACGAGAGAGAGAGAGAGAGAGAGAGAGAGAGAGCTCTTAGCTCTTTTTATGTTATTGATTTACTAGTAGTTAAAAAAAACTTTCTTTAAAATTTTATTTATTTATTAGATTTTATTGATAAATTAATATTGTCAATATTAATTTCATAACACAAGCACCTGACGTTATAAATTTTTCTCATAATAGAAATAAATACCCTATACCTAATAATAATAATGTATTATTAGGTATACATGTAGGGTATTTATTTTTTTTATGAGAAAAATTTATAACGTCAGGTGCCTGTGTTTCATATCAGAAAGATTCTGTTTCAAACAACAAAAGTGTCAATATTTTGTCCTTTACAAAAATTTAGATTATTTGGAATCATAATATTTTGATTCTCAACAATCTAAATTTTTGTTAGGGGCAATTTTATCAACTGTCCAAATTTGCATACTGGCATATTGCATATTAAATTCGTAATTATTAATTTAAAGATAGTATAGGCAGGAATACGTGCAGACGTATTATATGTAATAACAGAACATTTTTACAATAATTTTACTTTTCTTGCTTTCTTTTGCAGGATATGGACACGGTGGAACAGAAAGCCACACCTTCGATAAATAAATAAAAGCTCAAAAAATCAATTAACCAATTCATTCTATGTCTCCAAGTTCTTATAAAGTGTTCAATTAATTATATGTTAGCAAATTAATCTTATTAATATGTTTACGAAATGTAAATTGCATGTAAATTTTACATTCGAAATGTTTAGATTGAAATTTTTATTTACTCAATAAAAACTTTTTAAGCAGTTTTGACTTCATGAAATTAAAAAAGTAATTTTTTTAAAGAAATTAGAAAATAAGAGATTTGATATTTTATTTTGTTCACGACTTGCACATGTACTATTAACAACAAAGTGAAATTTACATTTACAAAAATGCACTTTATTGAAATTGAACTTTGAATCAAACATTATCACTGAAATCACGCTGTCACCCTCAAACACTTAGGTGAACTTTATAGTTAAGAACTGAAAATAAAATTGTTACACTTCATACGTAACCAATGTATTTGAAAAAGTTATCAATAAAAAATGTTCGGAATGGCGGTATTTTCGGTACAATCAACCATCGCACCAAAGGACCGATCGTATAGTAGAATATTGTAGACAAGTTTTCTCCATTGATTGCGTCGGGGTATATCTTGATCAGATACAGTTACCGTTTATTCATACGTTTTTTTTTTCACTCAACTTAATCTTATCTTATCGGGTTAACATGCATGAATATAGTTCAAATCGTACGTGCAAAGCCGTCTTGTACTTAAATTTCTGTAGAACAAGATCTTGACAAATTTTTGATTTTTTCCACGGTTTTATTATATCATTATAACTTTACTAGCCGCTAGGTAGAAAAAAAAAACGGCCTTTGTGATATGTTGTCCCCTATGTAAAGAAAATATTGTGATCTTTTTTATCAAAGTTTTACACTTGAAATCAACATTTTGCATACCATGAAATCAAGCGCTAGAACTGTTCAATGACCTAGTTCTTTGAATCTCGGTCTGAGCCATACAACATACATGTAGATGACATAACCTTTTTATCCGTTATATTTTCCGTTTTAAAGTGAAAAGGGAATTAAGATTGATGTTCTATAAATTAGGGGGTGATTTGCAGTGTCAAATATTTCATCAATTTCCAGTCCAGTACGTTTTGCATCTTTCGCAAAAAAATATTTAATGAAGCAAATCTGAAATAATCTGAATTAATTTATGACAGGGGTGATGCTCAGTTTAAAACAATACAAAATAACCAATTTTTGAGGATGTAACAAAACTAATAACACAATATTTAAATTCATTATAAGAAATGACTAGTTAAACATTTCGAAAACGCTACAATCTTGAAAAAAATATATATATCAAAAAGTAATAAATACATGTACATTATTGTGACTAGAATCAACCTGAAATTATAAGACCTGATAATTTGACAAAAAGTGTCAAAATATGCAGTTATTGAATTTAAATCGAACCATTTTATGGCATAGTAACCAAAATAAAATAGATTGGTTTGGGGTAAGGGTAGTGAGGGTTGCGATATAAGAATAATCGCAAAAATAAGCAAAAATTAGATTATGGCGAAATGAAAGAATTACAGTACTCAGTATACATGTACTAGAATGCATAATAATGAAGTAAGCTCGTTCTATGGTTATTATTTCGTAATATTTGCCGTATGAATTGAAATGAATCTTGAATGACCAGATAACGTAGTAATTAGTATAAAATTCGTGAATTTTAGGAAACGAATGGTAGTGAAAAAAAAAGCATGAGTACAAGAAATTGGACAACAGATTCTTTTCATGCTGAGGCCTGTCATGTAATACTAGTGACATATATTCACAATTTAGGCAGAAATAAGGATGCTATCGTTATTATTTTTCTTGTATATATTGTTTAAAACCAAGAGATGAATTATACAATCACATTTTTATAAGTTGTTTGGGAGTTTCAACTTTGATGTGATATCAAGTGAATCTGTATTCAGGCGATGGAATTGCAATATACCAGAAGAACAGATCAATTTGCTGGATAAGTAAGAATCTTATTACATTTTCCGTATTAGATGAAATTTTATTTGGAATATGAATTTTCATGACTTTAACAAAAAGATCTAAGCATTTGATGCAGGCACAGGCACCCGACGTTATCTATTTTTCTCATAATAAAAAATATATATACCCCCTTCCTAGAGGGTATATATTTTTTATTATGAGAAAAATATATAACATTGGGTGTTTGTGGATGCTGGGTAACTTTATAGGTTTTGGAGGTTACAATGATAATATTAGGACATTTTTATTCAAAAATGTGTGCGCTGTTACATAATTTCCATAACAACAGCACCTACTGAAATAGTTTTTTAAGATCAATTTCACGTAAAAACCAAAGTTTAAAAAAAGGGGTCCTGGCACGCATAGTCACCGATTTTCTTTAATTGCATACATTAATGCTTAAGTAAAACACCATGAATTTGATGCTTAGGACATCCGTTGCTACGGTAACGGATACTTAAGATGGGGAAATGTAATATACATATAAGAAACTTCAAAGTAATATAAAAAATTATGGCAGCATATATGAGCTATGGAAAGTGAATTTAAATCTAGAATTTTTGATATGGCTAATTTTCAAAAAGAAAAACATTGATGGGCAAATCCGTATCTAAAGAATGAACTGAAAAAACGCTGTTTATTTTAAATTGTGTTTTTTTAAAATACCAAATAGGTTTTCATTAAAACAAATTATATCCTTGTATTTGTATTTATAACATACATATTAAATCAGAAAACTGACACATGTTGCTATGGTAATTTGGAAAAATTGAAAAAACCAAGGTAACTCTGAAAAGTTGACATCTTTGTTTAAACACATTTAAGAACCATTCTTTGTTGCTATTCGTGAAAAACGGGAGAACCTTTTAAAATTGAACGTGTTTAATCATTATTCAACATCGTAAAAGTGGGCCAAGCTTTTAGTAATGAGTACATTAGTAATGAAGGTACAATATAGTGCATTGATTTGTGCTCTTTTATCAGTAGAACACTTATACAGGAGACCAGAGTGTTATAAGTGTTCACTTAAAGTATTACTAAGGTGAAAATATATATATCAGTTCGAGTATATTTGTCTTGTAAGGTGTTAAACTAATGAGTAGTGTATTGCCGATCGATTGAGTATGGCCAAAGGATTAGTGATCACTGATCCGAGTGTCCCAACCTAGTGAGTAGTGTTTACCTATCAAACGTATCTTGTTTTCCGAGGCGTTCCGATGTGCTTGCACACGCTGGATCAGGCGTCCCTAGCCCAGCGAGTAGTGTTCATCGAACGGGGTGTCCCTAGCCTAGTGAGTAGTGTTCACCGACGAAGTGTACCCTGGTTCCCGAAGCCATCCGATGTGATTGCACAATCGGAAGGCCTCGGAAACTAAACTAGATCAGGCGTCCCTAGTCTAGTGAATAGTGTTCACCTATCGGGGTTTCCTCAGCCTAGTGAATAGTTCACTGGTCAAGAGTACCCTGGTTCCTGAAGCCTTCCGATGTGCTTACACTATCGGAAGGCCTCGAAAACTAGGCTAGATTAGGCACCGAGGTTATAAAACTTTCTTGAGTACAAACTCATACTCCAAATTGTACTCCATGCTCCAAATCTTACTCGTTCTCAGGGTTTCAAGGTTTTAAAACTTTTTCATACTTAAACTCCGACCGAGGACAAAACGACGATTTTCCGAGTAAATCTATGCAAAATGCCGTGCAAACAAAATAGATTATTACATCTTGTAATATTGAAGTGTGCTACAACCAAAATTTTCTAAATTACGTTTAGATAAATAGTTTTTGTACTGTACATATACATTTACGTACAAAAGGATTTCATTGCAATAGCTCGACTTACAAAAAAATCTCTACTAAGTCAAATAAGACCCCTATCCATCATTTAAGCAAAACTTTCTTTTTTAACCATATGTAATATACACCAACCCTAGTATATTTGCGAAGTTTCAAGAAAATTTACTGGTTCTTTTTAGGGGGTATCTCAAAAAACAGGTACATTTACTATGAGAATATATAGGAAATTGTCATTTTCTGCACTTCGAAGTACATTGAAAAAATACTATAAAAGCGATTTTCCTCAAACCGAATATGTGGTTGGTAATATCATTTTCTACCCTATAAAAAATTCTAAACTCCACCGTCTGGTTTTTCGTGGGGTTCATCTCAAAATAGCAAAATGCATCAAATTTTGCTATATATATTTGGAGTATTACAAATTTAGTTTGGTACAATGGATTCATTCAAAAATTAAAATAATAACCCTGAGGAAGCATTATTTTGTGTGTAAAATTTCAAAGGCGTACACATTTTACTTTTTCTTTAATGTTATTTCTTATGACTAACTCCTACAAAGGTACATTTTAACGTAACGTCATAAACGCACAATTTCAACGCTCACCTACTGAACAACAGAAAAATCGTTTAAAAAAATAAATTTTCCCTAAAAAAAAAAGTTATATTTTTATCTGGGTTTATTGTGCTCAATTTAATAAATGGTTTCGAAACAATTTTTTTAAAAGGGTATAAATACACTGTATTTTACTAGAATGCGCAAAGGAAACTAAAGTCGGCTCCTTAAAACCATGAATGTATCTCTTTTTTAATTATTCTGATGCGCTTACGGGGCCCGTTTTTAGATTTTTTAAGAATTCAGTGGGGGTTAGCTATGAAAATAAAATGAGGGGTTATATATAAGTATAACACTTTCTATTACTTACTTATCATATTTTATATTGATTTATGTAACGGTTCATAGTTATACACCACAGGCCTTGGGAAGGGGATTTTTTCTTTAGAATTAGCGGAAATTAATCCAAAGCGGAGTTCAGGGGGGTGGAGCCTCCTTTCTGTGGGACATCTATGTAGCTTTTTCAGATTCATAATACTTTTTATTTTCATAAAGCAGCTCTTGACTTTCAAAAATATATGTACTTGATCAATTGGGGAATTCTATATTTTTGAAAACTTCATAGCAACCGCCATTCTTTTTGCTTAAAGTCAGTCTCAACTGATACTGAGCGAAATTTGAGGACATGTGTGATCACCCAAACTATTTACATTTGAAATATCAAGTTACAGGTATGAATAAAATTCTTCAAAAAATATCGTGAAATATCTTTTTTCGTAATTTTCTTACTTGGTATCACAGTAGCGGTCTTTAATTTTAACGTGTATTGTCGTTGTTGTAAAATCACAGCAACGGATTTAAAAGAAAAACTAAAAATGTTTGCATGAACTAAAAAAAACACCATTTGAGAAGTGCTGTTTACTTACCATGGTAACACTTTGAAAATATTCTTATGCGCAAGAAAATTTCTTAATAAAAGTAAAATTCACAATATTTTGTATATAATTATATTAACTTGGACAGCTGAAATTATTGCTATCACCTAAAATTTCTCTCTTTTATCCATGTTACCATGTCAACCGGTCTACATACACTAAAGGTTGCCTTGCTTTTTTAATTTACGAAAGTGTATTAAATAACTAAATATGAAGAACATCGGTGACTATGCGTGGCCACCGAAATTTTTACATATGGCATAAACATGATCATAAGAAATCTTAAGTTATTTTACTGAACAGCTAGAGCTTAAATGAGTAATCATAAAACTCTTTGAAAACTAACTAAAATCATCTTTATATTATGGCTTCTGATAATACGAACATTTCCAACTTTTCTATACAAACTGAGGTCTTCTTGAATATTCGATGGAGACAGCGCCACACTGCGGTGAGGGTATAACGTCAAATTTTCGGAATTTTCTAAAATTCGGCATGCGTGATTTGACAATTAGCAGGAAGGAATATAAGTCGTGCATAAAGATACGGCGGAGAGTGTACACACATATCGTTATAAATTTATCATATAAATTCGTGGTATACATCAATCTTTACGTGCGATATCTAGAGACGCCGATTTGCTCGCTATCAATTCCCCGCGTCATCACTGCTCCGCAGAAAGATATCAGTAAACTATAATAAATTCAGATATTAATTGAGTACTTTGACACAAATCAGTTTTCTGACATAACATTAAGATAAATTCTTTCACAAGAAAGCGACTCTTTTATTTACAGATTCAAAAGCTATTTATTTAATTTTTTCTTGAAAGTCATCTGCATTTACACGTCTTAGTAGGCCCGGAAAAAAGGAAGAAAGATTGCATGTGGGGTTTTTTTAGAGAATGATTAATTTTCTCGATCTATCTGTTGAATGTAAATAATTTTTTAAGCCGGCTGTCTGTCGTTTTATGAAATATATGACTGATGCTAATCAGGGTGGAAATCAAAATGAGAGAAATACAAAAAAATTAATATTTCTTATATCTGGAAAACGTGCTTATGGTCAAAATTCACGTTTTGTGGGAATGTTAGCTTGATTAGTCCTGGGCGTGCAGTGATATGGGATTTCTGACTTTTGACATATTTGATTACAAAAGTCAAAATTAAAGCTTTCATTAATCCGGGAAGAGATTATTTTTAATGAATTTATCTACACTTAAAGAAAAAAAAAGGATAGATGAAGAGAGATGAGTTGCTAGTATCAAAATTTTACAACTTATGTTACATCAATCGGCGTTGGAAAAGTACTGTGTATGTATGACGTACTTGATAGCATTGTATGAGGTCTTACTCAGGTCACAGAAAATAATATCCAAATCATACTTTTGACTGAAACGATAAAAGTTAACAAGTACCTTTTAACTTCGTGAAAAACCTTGCTAGTAATTGTGAATGTGCCTTTTAACTTTCCACTAGTTCTGTTATATAGACCTATGATAGTCCCTGAGATTCCGATTCAGTGCTTTTTTGTATATATATTTTTTGATATTTCATTCCATCTTGTTTACATGTAATCAGCAACAATTCATATTGTTGCTATGTGTTGGTTTCATGTTGATTTCGCGTAGTAAATTTGTGTAAATACTACTATTATTTGAACATTCACAGTTTGAATCCTGTGGTTTATTATCTCGAATAAAGCAACAATTTTGACAAGATAAATCTTTTTTTTTTAAATATGATGCTGTCTTGATTTTATATAGACTATATCAGATTGATCCATGGTTTTCAGGAAAAAACAAAAAGCACTTGCACATAATCTCTTTGCAAACATGGATAAGAAGCTTAGAAATGAAAATAAAGCGGAACTGAATTGTTTTTTTATTATTATTGAAAACTGTTTTTTTAAACTTCACATCTACACTGTAATTATATTAGGATGAGTAATTAATGATATGTCTAGACTTTAGTTCCTGTGGGTTCTGTTTTAAGAAATTTTTAATTTTTTAATCCAGAGCCTCGAAATGAATTCTAAAAAGATTATCATCGTATCAAACCGGATTAAGACGTTTCGACCTTGATCTACAAAACTCTCTTGTGTACTACAAGCATTTTGGGAATGCTAGGCCACAATTTCATTCACAAAGCTAAATAAATACTCTTTGAACAACAAGAAAAAACACATGTCTTCAATGTAAACAATTCCCCAGGAATCTGGTACAATATCTATCATTCACAGCAATAAAATTGTTTCTTCTCAAAAGAGCACCAATTAACTATTTCATTAAGTTTGCATTTATTCGCCAATTACCTTGACCGGGGCAAGTTTATATTCTTGTTTCTTTGTTTCATTTTTCTAGAATGTTAAAAACAATGACAAAGGTTTATAGATAGATGAGGTAAGTTAAAGGTTGCTTTCTCGGTTTTTGTTTTTATCCTATTGCGCTCTGACTATTTTCCAAGCGATGAAGAGCCACGTGCACGTAGAAAACAATGCATCAAAATCAACAGAAAGAATACCAGTGTGTTGAAAAATAAAAGGTTTTTTATGCATACCATTACCTTATCGTAAGATTTTTTGAACTGAGCTTCTAATTCGAGAAATTTAATTTTCTTTTTTCTTTTTTTTCTTTTATACAACCTTTAACAAAACAGATTCAACAAAACATTTGAATTTACAACTTTGCCGGCAATGTTAATGACAGCAATACCAAAATCACATCAATCATCCAAGACAAAACGACTGAGAACAATTTAATGGACGGGTTTGAGCTCTAGATAAAGCTAATAATGCGAAGATATTTTCAGATAAGCTTCCGAGTTTCGCAACAGCAGAAGAATTCGCCAATCGGTCAATTAACAGTGGTACAAGGACTGATTTCTGTCAAAGTTTTATCTTCTATCAGTTTTAATTGCCACAGATCTTCTTTGTTCGCATCCTTCCTTGATATTTTTCCCCACCTAGGTGTGGTTTTGTTTTATGTTTTTGTGAGTTGTTTTTTTCCCAAAAGGTATCGAATTTTACTCTGTTTTAAGCAAGGGAGTCGTATATGATTGGCGGTGCCCGATAATGAACAAAACAAGTCATAAATATCTCATGTTTTTTTTAGTATAAAGTAGCTTTTTTCGTAACTTTTGGAAATTTTAAACTATGCCAGCCCGGTTGATATTCCAGTGAAGTGGGTAGAAATTCGATTAACTTTGGAAATAATCCTATAAGAATGTCATTTCATATTCTATTCAGCTGGGATGGGGCACATTGAAGATTTCAGTGTGTAAGAGACTACGTCAACATAATCATCGTTTCAAAATTTTGAATTCTGACTATGTTTTTTTTTATGCACTTTAAAATTTCTAATTTTAAAGGTGATTTTATTTTTTTTTAAACTGACCGATTTTGAACTCATGACTTGCAAATCAAAAGTTAACGCATTAAAACTAATTGCACAACGTTGCTAGACATTAACACAATTAAAGATATAAATGTACAACAAATATAAACTAGATTCTATATATTTAATTGTCCTATACCACTTTAGGCGCAGTAAATTTTTTGCACGATTATTTTTGCAATCAGACTGTAAGAAATAACTGATTTCGAAAATACATGTATAATTTCATGTATAATTTCATGTAAAGCATGCGTTGTTTCCAATAGATGAACTAAGTTATTTTAAGGTGGATTTCAAAATCAATGCAAAAAAAGAATACTATTGAATACAAGTCATATGCTTTGAAAGGATTAAACTTTAATGTTAATAAAAGCCTAAACACCTTTCTTTATTTATCATTAAAACAGAAGGATAAAGTGGATTAAGCATTTCTTACTACGATGTGCAAAATAATACGAACAATTATATATAT
>WFKH01007768.1:27954809-27980700 GCA_016163765.1 Magallana hongkongensis
TGTGTGTGTGTGTGTGTGTGTGTGTGTGTGTGTGTGTGTGAAAATGGTTCTTCAGCAACCTTGGGCTACATACTAGTAGTTCCTAGTAATAAATAAGAAGAAAAATAAGAAGAAAAATGATGATTTTTTTCATGTTCTTAAGAAAGGGTGGGAAATGACCCATTTAGTGACGTCATAAAAATACGAGGAATGAACGATGTTCTCAAACTTCTATAAAGATTATTGTAACTGACATTATTTGTTTTATATTTTATTACAATATCTGACAGTGTATGATATACATGTATGACTTTTAAAAGTTGTTTAAAAAGGGGGCAGAGTTTAGACCTTATCAAATATAGCCCTTTTTACAAAAAGTCTATTTGGACCGCATGATTTAGTTTAAACCACTTTCTCCTCAATGACCCTCTACATCAATCTCCTCGGATCACTCCACGGCTGCTGGCGGACAGGAAAAATTCGCATTGTATATCATTAGACCTCCAGAAACGGGAATTATCAATCATATCATTATTCGTGTATGGCTTTTCTGCTGAACTAAAAGTATCTCTGAATCACTTATGTCAAATTAAAGACGTTTAGGTTTCACTTATTATCTACCCATTAAAAACACTTTAGGGTCATTCGCTGTCACATTCTCCCTCATCCTTACCCCTTTTGCTACATGTATACCGTTGATAAGATTTTCACAAGAATCAACATATGTTTTCTTCACAGAAACTTGCTGTTTCAAGATTTTTATAAAGAACTGCTGAGACACATGAACGAATAAACGGTAAATATTAATTTCAAATCAAAGTGATATTTTGTAATTTTGTATTAAACGTGTACGGTGTTAAATTGTGCGTAAAACTACTGTTCATTCCCGAGATGCGTCTTGGAGAAAAAAAATACACGTATAGCGTTTACAATCTGTAACAGTAAAATCCAATTTTAGTTTCCCCAACGTGCGTAAGGATGTAATATACAAATTAATATTTTTTAATCGATTCCTACTGATATAATCAACAAAGTCAATTTGACATGTATGTTTTAATAAATTCCTTTAATTAAATGTTATAAATTAAATGAATGCATTGTAATTAAGCAGGCGAGGATCAATGTAAATTTAAAAAAAGAGATGATGCAACGGTTAATGGTAATGATGCAACTATTCCTGTTAACTAGAATGATGCAACTGCATTCTTTGGCCACATTAAGAAAATCAAAAGCGCGTTTTTCACCCCAGGAACCGATTTAAATCAAGTCAGATTAGAGTCTTCTACATAGTGAAGAACCACTTCTCGGCAATCTCAAGACCCTTACTGTGTATTAACTGGAAAAAATGATAGAAATTAGGTTCAACTGTTCATAAAAGAAGGTGGCGGTATAAACACTTAAGTAGAAGAAGTGACAATAATTTAACATCAAATTAAGTGTGTCAAAAATGATGTGTTTGAAAAATCGTCGGCCTCTACACCCACCCCACCCCCTCTCCCCGCATCCCTTCATTGTACCTGGTTTTAACAGACGCCTTGAACTTTTTTTTTTCTCTCCTAGGCATGTGCACTTTGTGAAATACATTTTGTTTCATTGCCCAATCATTAGTGTGGACAGATGTTTAGATCTAATGATGAGACTGTCGAGAGTGTGGTTAAGCGTTTGAGGGTGTTCGCTTAGAAACATCTGCAATTAAATCATAATTACCTCTTCCAGAATCCCTCCCATAGCCCTGAGTATGCCTGATATATCATATGCTTACATTAATCGCTAAATACCGGTTTTTCTGCAATCAACTTCTTTTTTTCTTTTTTTTAAATTGCGTTCATCTGGTTTCTTTTTGTTCTCATGTTGTGATAGGTTTTCTCTTCTTCTCTTTTGTTTCACATTATGTCCTGCATTCCATGAGAAAGAAATGGTGATGGGTCGTAATTATCGACGTAAATGAGCAATTTATGTACGAAATGTTACGTCTTTCAGACTGACGTGTATTTCAATTTGATGATGAAAATTTGTCTATATTAAATGGTTTATAAATGATACATGTAATATGTGTGGTTTTTATGATTATGTCGTTGTGACAAACGTTCTTTTCTATATGTACTATATATATGTTGTTGATGCTTTGGGCTAATCTCATCATGACTGCCAAAGTATTATTTTTAATTTTCTTTCTTTTCCTTTTTTTCAGTATCTTGATATACCAGACTTTAAATGTGTTCTTTGATGTGGTTGCAACATTTCCAAATTACTGTTAGTATATACTATATCTACAATAAATACTTATATTTATCTTCAATGATAAAAATGTAAATTCAATTCATTTTCCTTAAATTTTATTCTAAAATAACAAAAATTGATCGAGTGTCACTGAATATTTCGAATAACAAATCTGAACTATTACAAAGACTCTCTCTCTCTCTCTCTCTCTCTCTCTCTCTCTCTCTCTCTCTCCGTTTTGAAATATTTCAATTACCCATTGCCGAATCCAAACAGCTTTCCTAATTGACTTTAAACAATCCACACGACCCCCAACTATCTGACATCAGTCGGTGATAGTTAGCGGAAACTAGCTTATTAACGGTATTTACTTGGCCGTTATCACACACAGTTCTGTTTTAGTCTTGTGATTTGCGCTAATCTCACGTCAAAACTCATAGAGTGTCTCATCTTTTTATTCTCAAATTTTTGAAAATGACTGGTTTCGTCTATAAGGAATTCTTGCACGACACTGCTGAGGGGATTTTTTTGCGCGTGTGTGATAGCGAGGTTAGCATTGATAGGAGTGGTTATCAGAATGGGAAGTAACCGTAGATAGATTCGGCAAGCAACAAAGTTTCATATGTAAACAGATCGGTTACTCCTCTACCAATAATTTAGATGAGACCAGATAATATACATCTGCCGTATTATTTTTTCTATAAAAATCGCATAATTTTGCCAGACGACTCTTGGAGAGCGAGCCTTTAGCATCAAGACTTCAGACTTCCGGCTTGTATAGTTGTTTTAACTATTCCAAATGGATTTGCAACCAGGCATGATGAATTACTCAACATACTACAACATGTACGACTATTATCTTCCGGATAACTATTCGAATTTGATAACACCTAGTCCGGATCACATTCTCCCATCACCAGTTCCTGAACACATCAAGATAATTTTCACTGTGGTGTATTCCATTATCATGCTCTTTGCACTCTCTGGAAACACTCTGGTCATTTTTGTCATCCTGGGCAACAAGTCTCTACGAAACGTGACCAACATGTTTCTGATCAGCCTCGCCATAAGTGACATTCTTATTTCCGGGTTCAATATTCCTCTTGGTTTACTATATAACTTTAATGGAGAATGGACGCACGGTGAGATCCTCTGTAAGTTTGTGTCCTTTGCCACTAGTGTTAATGTCATCGCCAGCATCATGACCTTGACGGCTGTAGCTCTAGAAAGGTATAGTATTATTTTCTTATGGCTATTTTCTTAAGTGGATATCTGTCATACCAGACTTTATATATAGTTTATCCCATATTGGTCAAACATGCTTTATGACCAGACAGTATTTAGTGTTTATTTTTCATTAAATGATGAAGTATTCTTTTGGGCCAGACCTATATATTTTTTTCCGAATGGTCTAACTTTCCTTAGGACCATACACTATATTGGGTTTCCCCGAAAGGTCAAGCATTCTGTAAACGTTATGCACTCGTCCTTATAGGATAAAAACCTACTCTTTTTAACCTTTGATTACATGTATAATGAACAGTTAATTGGTAGTAAAGGACCATATAGAATTAGATATTAATGGAAGGGATAGGGGGCCTGACAGTCAATATTTCACTAATTCTTATAATAAGGATTAGTAAGATAAAAAAGCTATGTAGATATTAAAGTTATTTTTAGATGTTCATTTTGAGTTATCTAATGAGTGTGCAGTCCCTGGGAGATTGGTCTTCTTGTATGCCTTCAATTGCAAACATTGGTTATTGATTTGTTTTTTTACTATTCCAATTCGTAGTAGTTTGATTTTAATCATTTTATAGTCATCTACCTACATATAAAGCATTTTTGTAAGCTGTAAATTTGATAAACGTGTTTTCTAGTTGAAAGATATCAAGTAATCACGTCTGTTATTTTTAAAGGTGATCCCCTTATCTTGATCTATTTTTAATTATAAAAGTAGTATATATAAAAGTGTGAACAGAGGTGTGATACAATATTCTGGTTGCTTAATGATAGATATATATCCATCATCGTGTTTTTCATTTTACTTCTAATTTCAAAGAATGCACAAATATGAGTATAAAATATACTTAGTATACTAGGTTATTCAATGCTCTGTCTTTTATATCCTCGTAGAACATAAATTCGTAAAAATCCCTACATTACAAAGTCTCTTTTTTTTGTAAGTTTGTTGAAATAAAAGTTCATTGAAACTTACAAATGCATTTTATTGTCTAAAAATGTTAGTAGTAAAATCTTTTATAACAAAACGATTTGGCAAAGCCCTGGTTGAAGATTTGCAAGAACTATATTCTTGCAAAGTCAAATAATATATACAAAGAGTAGATAAAATAAATAAAATAATTTCCGAAAAACATCTTTAATTAGTTAAAATAAATGTCTTTTATTTAGTAAGAAATAACTTTTTTGAATTTTTTAAAAATAAGAGAAAAAAAATTATATGTAAAAAGAAAAAAAAATGATATAGACCGTGAACAATTCTTCCTTGTATTTCGCTTCTCTACATTTCGTAGTAAAAAGACAAATTCTTTACTGAATTGCAGTTTTCTTTTTTTTTTCTCTTTTTATAAGAAAAGGACAAATTGAAATTGTTTTCGCATAAAAATCTTCATTCAATATTATATTGTTGTAAATCTCAGTTGTAATTTCTTATCTCGTAGTTGATATTTCGATTGCTATTTTCACTCAAATAAAACCTCTTCACAAATCTTACAGAATGATGCAGTTTAAAATATACATAGTTTTTAAGGTTTTTTTGGTAATAAAGAATGCACCGTCTTTAACTAATGGCCAAAAATCAATTCAGCAATTTGCGATCTTTGAAAAAAAAACCCAACCAAACCGATAAGCACAGATTTGCTTAATGTTGCCACAAAACCTTTCTTTTTGTGTATTTGAAACTTAAAAATCTGCTTTGATACCATCTCTGGGGTTTGTGAAAAACGGGTTCTCTAGCAAGGTAACCACAGAATCTGGTACAAACAGCTATAAATAAAAGAAGTTATTAGTTTTGATGTGTTGGGATATAAATATCAAATGTATTGATAATAATAGTCATACCATTGGAATGTGTGCATTCAGTCATGATATTCCGGATTTGTACTAGAAAACCTTACCACTGGATACTCTCTCTGTTTTAAATTTTTACTGGCGTCAGAAATTCACATGACTGTTCGTTAAGAAAATGCAAAATTACACTGCACGTAAGCTGAGATAATTAGGCTAGAAACTTTCAATGCTAAGAAATTCAAAGTATGAACGAAGTTTCGAAACCTGTATCGGTTAGCCTTTTAAGAATATTTCCATGTAAATGACAAAGGCATCAATTAATAAAATTAATTTATAAAGTTAGAGGTTATGATTCATTCAGCGAAATGTCCCTCGCCATCAGACATGGCCAAAACCATTTCCGTACTACGTTTAACTCTGTTCAACTTTCTTTATCTATTCCATGCATACGAAACGGGCAACAAGGTACCAGAAGAAAGTAACTTATAATTAAGGAACTAAATATTGACTAATTAGAAATATAACACATTTACTAGCATTGCGTCGATCAACAAACACAATTTATGTACACTACATTAACTTGTAGTGGCTGCATCGTTGCAGTTGCACAGCTGTAATCCCCAGAATGACGTCATAGGGTCACGTGCGTAAAAAATTTTTGCTAAATGGAAAAATGTTTAGTTAATGTTATGACTTGGCCACACAAATTCCATCTCTAAAAATTGACAAAAGGCACATTTTGATACATGTACATCTTATACATTGAAGTACTTTCAATAAATGCTTACTTTTCATCCAAGTTTCTAATATGCACTGACAACAAATTTTATTTTATTCTTCAAAACCTTAATTCAGATCCTCCCGTTCAGTGCTTTTGCGTGTGTGACGCATTTTAATTCATCTAAATTTAAACGTGTTCATCTGATCAATATATCAAAAATAGAATTTATCTTTTATGTTATGTAGGATGTTCAATTCGATGTAATCTAACAAAATCTAGTTAATAGTAAGCAAATGCCACTGTAATTGGTTGAAATTGAAAAGTCGTCAAATCGGTGTGTGGCAAAGATAAGACAAAATCTACAAGCAGGGGATTCCTGATTCTGCGGAGGTTAAAACACTAAATCACAGGTCGATAAGCCCTCTCTAGAGGGTATTGGAAGAGGAAATGAAAAAAAGAGTCGGTTAACTACCACCTTAAAAATTGTATGGAGGTTTTTTTCATTTGGTGTACTTTTTTCCGGTAAAGTTTACGTAAAATTTGGTATGTATGCCAACAACCTGTTCCCCAGAACGAAGACCTGTATTTAAGATTTACAGGTTTATAAGGGTTTTTTTCGTCATATGGATATTGATTTTTGTAAAATTCGGCAAAACTCAATATTATTCTTTGCCAAAGTGTTGTGCTCTAAATCCCAAAATTTAGCTTAATTTTTTATATCCTGAAAAAAAGGATTCTATTTCGTTGACTAAGCAGTGTTTTTGAGAAAAACTTGGAAACATAAGTCGAGAAATTTTTTACCTAATTTTAATTCCTCGCTTGGTATACCAGTATCATATAGATCAATATCTCGGAATTTTTTGTTTGTTCAAATTTTAAGTTTGCCAAATGTATAAGCATAATTTCATGGCGTTAATAGATTAAACTCAAAGAATAAAATACCCTGAAAATTTGAAGTTTTGAATAATAGTGCTCATCTGGTAACTGTAAAATAGGAGTTTGTGTATTAAAGGGGCGGATTTTAGTTTAACAACTTTAACAGTATCCGAGACAATCAAAATTACAACATATGCATGTCATAAAACCGATTCATCGCCTATTTCGATAAGATTCGATTAGGCAACTGCATACAAAAAAATTTGAATCGTTGCAAACCTTCATTGACGTTTGGCTAAGATATACTAATCAGCATTTACAGGTTTCTTATCTTAATAATGGCCGGGTCTGATCTATTAAAATAACCAAATGGATATGGTATGTCACCAATATGATACTATACACATCTGTTTTTTAGAGTCTTATGAAACGTGTAAAGTGTTTGCGTTATCAGTCAACAAGTGGGGAGCAATAGCGTGTCCTGTTCAACCTGAATACAATTTCAAACTTTATTACTGCCACACTGGTTGCATCAGTTTTAATATCTGTACAGATTTTTATATTTTATGTCCCCCTGCCTTCGGGGTGCTTTAGAAGGGGAGCTCAAATTAACGTCGAAGATGTTGCATCGCTCCGAGGAGGAGGTGATTAGAAAAGCCTGTAATACTTTATTGTTATCTCGCGCCGTCAATGAACTCGAAAAACCAGTACCGACATCTTGATAGTGGAAGAAAAATGTAAGGTTCCACAGCTGGACTCTGCTTTTTTTTTTTTAATTTTCACTGATGTTCACTAAATGATTGAGTAAAGGGCGTAGACAATGCATACGCTCAGGAAAAATTTTCATAACTTTGAACATTTTTAAGAGATAAAAATCGCCCGATGACATTTTGTAATTTTTATAAATTATGTTCGATTCTCCCGTACTGAAATGAATTTAAAAGGGCAAAGAGTTAAAAAACTTAACGATTCTATCCAAAAAAATTGGCTTGGATCATTAGATACAAAAATGTAACGAAGGTTCCGATCCTAAATTCAACAAATACTTTTTAAACTTGGCCTCGCGATGGTAAACAATTGAGTTTCCGTTCTGTCCGCGAGTAAATCTTTAATCTAAACATCGGAATGGGTGGAAAAAGTTCACCTGTTGAATAGTGGTTATCGAAATAACACAGAGAGTGGTTTACTCCCACAAACGCACGTATAATAATTGGGAGATAATCTTAAGTGTATTTTGGGGGGAGTTTCCAACTTCATTAATCATTATAGATGAGAGGTTTTGATACTTGTAACAATGATGAGTATCAGGAGTTAACACGAATTCTTCTTCTCCTATAGTGCATCTTGAAAATATGAATGTAAAAGTATACCAGTTATAATACACATATTTTTAAAAAATATATCCAACTCGATTTAAATATAATCATCATTATATCAATCTGCAAATAATTATTCTGTTAAACTCGAATACACAGCAAAACTTTTACAACCGTACATACCTTCTATCCATTCCAATACATTTTATTATACTTTCATGTTAAATACTGAAATCTGATTGGTTTAGACGCAGTTGACAATCCGTTCTAATACCCTCCGCGTTAGCAACGCACTTGGCAAGGGGCCGATAGAACGAATTGTTACATGCGCGTAAATTATGCGCGTACGGTTCGCCGTAGAACTCACGTCTTTTCTATATAAAAGCAGTAAAACTTGCTATAAAATTAAGACATTCAGTATAATAAAATAAATAGTGCCTGTTTGTGAGGGTACCAGTTGAAATTGACACCCCGAGAAAACCATTGTCAACCGACGCTTCATGTACCATGATTATGTACACAACAATAATATCTTTCTAACAAACATTCTATCCATTTTACAGATACTACGCCATTTGTCATCCCCTAAAGATGCGGTACCTGAAGAAAACCACTCGCGTGGTGGTGGTTATGATCGCCATTTGGATCGTGGCTCTCGCGGTGTCCTCCCCATTCCTGGTTATACAAAGGATTGGGTCAATTCTAAAAGAGATCAACGAGTTTCCAGGGTTGGCGGTCGTGGAGGTTTGTGTGGAACACTACGAGACCAAAACGTTGGAAGAGGCCCACACTCTGGTACAATTCATCGTATTTTACTGTGTACCAATCGGAATAATGTTCTTTGCTTACGGCAAGATCGCCCATCAGTTGTGGATAAGGAAACCAATCGGGGACTCCCATGACTGGGAGAAATCCATGAGGCAGAAGAAGAGCATCATACGAATGCTGATCGTGATCGTTCTCATCTTTCTCTTATGCTGGTTACCGTTTTTTGCCGTTCATATTTACCGCTTTTATCATTACGTACCCTATGAGAACTTCCGCCTGGTGACTCTTGTCGTTCAGGTCATCGGGTTCACGAATTCAGCAGTGAACCCGATCATTTACGGATTCATGAACCAGAAATTTAAGCAGACAGTTCGTCACATGTACACCAGACTTCGGATGAAGATTTACCGTGGGAAAAATGCTTCAGTACATAGTCAGTCGAGTTCTGCCCCGAACAGTCAAACAGCAGAAAGTGTGGTCTAACAGTGATGCACGTAGCAACAACTCTTTTGAACAAGAAAATGGCCAATTGCATTGTGGGTCATTCTATCAATGAATCATGCTGGTTCATGTACATGAGAATATATTCCTATTAATCTGTACATATTTTCAATTTCTATGATTATTATTAACCCATGTTGTCTCAGCATCAGAGAATATTATATTTTCATTAGTTATTTCCTTTGTCATTTTACTTGTATACAAGAATAAAAATTGATTGTATCCAACTATCTTCAGTTTATTTAATAAATAAACAGGAAGTTAACAAGTTCACCGGGATATGAACTTCGTTGGTCACGTGATTAAATCCTGTGAAGCCCAAAGGGCTTCTCAGAAGATCTGATCTGATCATCAAGTACCAACCAAGTTCATATCCCAGTCCATTTTTTAACATTGCTGTTTATTACTTATATTTACGTTTGTTAACGTAACCGTGTTTTTAGATTTGCAATAATGCAACCGTCAAACGATAAGCGCGTGTGGTAATCATTGGGACGTCATGAACAAGTCACACAGAATTGAACGTTTTCGGTATTCTATAGCTTCATATAAGGAAGCATATTTGCAAATGTAAATATTGGTAAATGTACCTGTACTTCATCAGAGAGTGCTTGCAATAATGACTTGTATATTTCTATTCCATCTTGATAAGAAAAAAGGGGATGACAAGTATATATATACTTTATGTATATGCATAATTTCATTACCTTTCCATGATTTAGTATTTCGCAATTTTAGAGGGATTATTCATTCTTTACAACCAAAGGTTGATTAACAGCAACAAATTCTATTCTTGAATTTCAAAATACCCAAAACCCGCGGACAGAACACTAATTAAACAATTTATTTTTGCATTTTCCAGTTTGGATTAATTAATATACTAAACTGGCGTGCTTTATCATGCTTGAAGGGACACTAAATCACTTGAAATAAGAGATATGTGGGAACAATTCAAATTTGTACGCAGAAATTACAGTGCAAGCGCTATCGCTTACTTTTCTTATTTCATAGCAAGTAATGTGACGTTGATAAATTTGACACTTGTTGCAGAAGCTAATCAAGATATATATATTTTTAAATAGGGACATAAGAAAGGCTTTTAGTTTAATCGTTTTTATAGAATGTAAATATACAAATATGAATGAAAACAACTAGGGATGGGGTAATTGAAAAAAGTATTTGTAATTGAGTGTAATTAATTACAATTTTCAAAGTAATTGGAGGTAATTTGTAATCGACTCTGCCTTCAATTACAAGTAATTCAATGTATTTAAATACATTCCAAAATTATTATGTATTTTCAATTACTTTTCAATTACTTTTCAATTACATTTCAATTACTTTTTATCCAAGTTTAAAGTTTAAAAAGGTGTCTTATGATGATGTTTAGTTTGAATACCTGTTTAGTGTGGGCTTTTGTTTATACAATAATTAAATGTCTCATAATGTTTAACATGTTTATACAGCATGACACAATGCCCAGGGCAATAGGTAAAGGTCTAACTTTGTCCAGGTGTGAACCCCTCTCATACCGGTGTCAGGAGAAAACGTACCCAGGAGAAAACGTACCCAATTTCTAGGGTACGTTTTCTCCAGGAGAAAACGTACCCGGGTACGTTTTCTCCAAGAGAAAACGTACCCATTGAAAATCATAGATATACTACTTAATAGTTTTTAATACTTTTAAATACTATTTTACATAATAAATATACAGAAATGTATGAATTTTATAGATATATGAATTTAATACTTAATATTTTTAAAGGGTTTGGACATATTAAATATTTTTCAAATGCTACTTGAATGCATATTTCAATGCATAAATATATAAAGATTTATTCATTTTATTAATAATACCTTTATAATAATTGTAGCAACTTTTATTTTAGTACGAATTAATGACCTGTCATAAAGTGTAATCAATCTACTTCTTCTAAGTTTTCCATTTACCGTTAGCCTTACCTATATGAGTATCTCTATGCGAGATCCCCCTATCGACTTCTTGAGATACTCATCATCAGTTTAATTTGTTCTCCAAATTAGATTGCAATAAAAACTAATTATTTAACGGTTTCGTTTATGGTGAATTAATTGCCGACTAACTAAACTGCTCAGGCGATGTTCGTGTATGTGTATGTAACAAATTATTGTCTAATTAAACAAAATTATTGTCTTCAAAATTTATGTACGTGACTATGTATTTAAAAACAACAGCAACAAATGATACAAACGTTTATTGTATATTTTATGTCATCTAAGAATATTTATGAAAACTATTATTTATGATTTTCATAGGGTACGTTTTCTCTTGGAGAAAACGTACCCGGGTACGTTTTCTCCTGGAGAAAACGTACCCAAGAAATTGGGTACGTTTTCTCCTGGGTACGTTTTCTCCAGCATTCCTAATACCCAAGAAACCCCTATTTTAGACTCAAGGGAGTCTAAATATTGTATTCTTGTGAATTATAGTCATTATCATTTTATATACTGATGGGCTGTACTACCCAAAGTTGTTTACTTTCTGAATAAACATATTTAGGCGAATTCCCAATAGAGAAAATCTTGTTCAGAACCAAACACGAACTCAATGACACTGGATAAACTTAATGTCAATGAAATTTTTCTAGAAATTTTTAGTAAAATCTATGAATAATGATTAAAATGAACTCCAACCTTTTAAACTTTACTGTACATAAAGCCTTGTGAACTTCAATGCTGTTTGTAAATGTATTTGTTCTCCAAATTTTTAAAAATAAAACTAAAGTAATTGAAATGTATTTAATTACATTTGTCAAAGTAATTGAGAGTAATTAATTACATTTGAAAAAATCAATGTAAATGTAATTGCAAGTAATTGACAAAATTATCAATGTATTTGAAAGTATTTAACTACATTTCAAAGTAATTGACCCCAACCCTGAAAACAAAAAAATTTCCCCAAAAGTTGGAATTAAAACCCAATCGTGAGACTGATGAATGCTATATTGTGTTATAAGCCACTCCAAGGCACAACATCCGAGCGTGTCCATGGTTACTACATACGATAAGTATAAACATAAACAATACAAATATCATGTTACAAACATTATAATTTTTTGTCATGTATACAGTGCCTCTTCGTTCTAAGTTTTGAAAGATTAAACCGTGAACATACTAGATCATACTTTTTAATTTTTATTTTTAGTGACAAAAGTATGAAGCAAACAACAACTAATTTAAGAGATTATTTAAGAAACAAACAGCAAGTTAATGCAATCACCGGGGTATGAACTTGTTAGTCACGTGATCAAAGGGCTTATTTAATCACATACGCATAAATAGCCTCGTCCTTGAGCATATCCAGATTTTCTTTTTTTTTTGGGGGGGGGGGGGGGGGGGGGGGGGGCCAAGGGAATACATTATATTCAATGTTCGTTTTTTTGGGGGGGGGGGGGGGGGTGTCACATGCCTATTTCTGGCAAGTTTTTCAAGTGAAAATGTATGAATTTTGATGTTCAAGGAAGGGGTGGGGGTGTCCAGACCTCCTCCCCCCCTCCTCCCAATGAGTGCATCCCCTTTGTTTCCTTTACTAGGCAAAACAAATGTAATAAATCTAATTGCTTTGAAAGGTTTTAAATTAATTTACTAGTAAATTCATTCATGCATTCCATATAAATTGACAGCAACTAAAATTGAATACTCTAGTTAACTTTTTTAAAAAGACAACATTAAAAATCATTGAAATACAATGTTCGATTTGACAACAAATTAAGACCCAAATCTTATAATTTAGCATGGGCTTAAAAAATAAAACAATGTTGCTAGCTTAATACAGTTCTAAAGAAATAAAATACTTTTAGTATGTTTGTAAAATACACTTTTTTGTATATCTTTAAAATGGTATAAAAAATTATATATAAAGAGATCAAGATATTCACTGAGAAGAAAAGTTGGAATTGTACAATCTCTGTCAACTTCGAAAATTAAAAAAAAAATCATCAATAGTTGCCAAGGGGTCAAGAAAGCCCCCCTGAAGGAGAGCATTGTTGTACGAGTTCTTGGACAGATAATGAGGAATCCACCACTTGTGTCTTCATAGTTTGATCATTTTTCAATTTAAACCAAATGTTTCTCATAGTCCTCTTGTAGCGACTGCTTAAAAACCTGTTGTTGACGTGAAATACTTCTCTTTCAATGATTTCTGGCAATCCCTTTTCAGACTGTAACTAAAGTAAAACCTAATTTTGTAAATCATTTCATGATTTTTTTTTTTGCAAGTTCAAAACATAGATTCTGCAGGTCACAGAATGGGGTTAGAATTAATTTTATTCCTTATTCTGAAAAATTTGTAGGTATTAGCAACACTGATCAACAGATAATAAATTCAATGTGGTTTTGTTACCTCTAATGCTTCTGAGATGAATTTCCGTCCAGCTTTCCTGGTTTTCTCTGTCTTGAGATCACACTGCACCTCTATCTGAGGCCTATCTCGGTGCTCCACAAAGTGAGTTTTCCATTTCACATACACTTGTCTGGCATGTTTGCGAATCTCATCATTTTCATGCTTCCTCAATTTATTAATCACATTTCCTGCCAAAGTTATGAGTTATACATGTAAATCACACATCAATAAAATTATTCAACATCAGAAAGCAAAGAAATGAATCACTGGAAATATTTTGTTTGTTCAAGCCTTCATTCAATGTTTTTTGAAAGAAAATTAGTAACTTTATGCAAAAAATTCAAAACTGGTGGAAAAAGGTTTACTTAATGGTGTATTAATCAAAGTAAAGGGAGAGGGTTGTTGAATGCTGGATCTGGTAACATACTGCGCCAATCTGATTAAAATCAGATCCTCGATCCGCTCCATGTTTTTCTATTGTTGCTACACGAGGATCTGAAGAAACCCTGCTTGAAGTCATCTCCTGGTGAACTTTAAGAAGACTTGAAGAATATTCATGAGTTATTTAAGCTAATCAGAGCAAGTGTTAGAAATGGTAATTTCAGGTTACAAACAAAAAATGGAGTCATATAACGAAGCGATGGCACATGTTCTTGAATCTTTTGGTATCAGCCAGCTAGAGAGGGAGCATAAGTTGATATTAGATGTTCTCAGGCAATCTAAAGATTGTATTGGCATAACTTTCAAAATACGTAACTGAGGAATGGAACCGACGATTTCATTGGTCAAAATAAAGTTCACCAGGAGGTGACCTCAAGCGGGAGTTTCTTCAGATCCTCATGTAGCGACAATAGAAAAACAAGGAGCAGATCAAGGATCTGATTTTAACCAAGATTGCGTGCTGCGCTGGAATGTGACAAAACTGGTTTTCTAAATGGAAGGCATTTGGTTCAAAATAATAATTATTGGAAAAGTTTATATGTACATATGTATAAAGTAAAACATACATGCATGTACATGTACCGTAAAACTATGATCATCGATCATTTTAATGGACCATAAAGGCATTTAAAATCCAGCTAACATATCAGTCCGATTAAAATCAAACCTTCACATGCTCCTTTCATTTTGATTGTTGCATGATGATCCTTCACCCACCAATCAAAATAAATGGGCATGTGAAGGTTTGGTTTTAATCAGATGCTTTCATATAGTCTCAGTTGAGCTAAAACAATTTAAATTTCATTTTACCTATTTTTGTTTCCAATAAGACTTTTCTTGAGGGTATCTTCTTCTCCAGCCCAGACAAGCAGTCTATCATCTGATCAACTGTTGTATTTGGCTCTTTTAAAATAGCCTTAGCTCTTTTTATATCTTCAACAACCACAACTCCCTTAAAGTAAAGATGTATTGTACATGTTTATTTATGTACTATAAGCATGCATGATAAAGTAGGGTACATGTATAGAAACATGTATATATAATGAGTATCGTTCATCTATAATTCTAGATACTAACAATGACATACACCTCATACCTTTAAAGAATCAATTGTTGCTTGTTTTAACCCTTTATCTGTTTTTCCAGAGGATATTTCTATTACATCTTCTCTCTTTTTTCTAACAACAAACTTATCCATTGTATATACCGGAAGTAGTCAATTCACACAAAAAAGTAAACCGTACGCAAACTGGATTTCGGTAAACGAAGTCCGCAATTGTTAAACCGCCGTTCTATCAGAAATGATATATTCGAATAATGTTCTTGCAACAAGTTTCACTTATATAAGTTATACACTTTTAAAAAATGCCTCTCTCTCTCTCTCTCTCTCTCTCTCTCTCTCTCTCTCTCTCTCATTAGACTGGATCGAGTCATATAATTTTTGCCTTTGCTTTCAGTAACAATAATTATAGTTGTTTTACGGTGCGACCGTTGGGGCGAGCGCAGCATGTGATCAAATAATGAATTATGATAAATCAATAAAAATAAAATTAGCAACGTAAATGAATTTGAATGCAAAATAAAATAAAACATACCTATTTTTCCAGTAAATTTTCATTATTCATAGTTTATAAGATTTGTTATTTGTTTATTTATAAGTAGAACAATAGTTTAATCTCAGATACAATGTTGTTGAATAATAAAGATTTTAACATAATGTTCATTGCAGTCTATCTCCTCTTTTAAAGTGATTGTAACGTCAGTTCACCCCGCCCCCTTTTTTTGCAGCAGACATTTTTCTTAAACTTACATATAAAAATTGACTTATCATAGAGCCCCCCCCCCCATGTTAAAAAAATATATATTTTTTTAATTTACACATAAAAATCGATTTATTATGGAGTTCCCCACTCCACTTTTTGAAAAAATTAATTTTTATTTTTTTTTAATTTACGCTTAAAAAAATTTGCTTATCATATTAAAGGATCATGGAGTTGGAGTTAAAACACGATGCTACGTGTACGTTCCTGGAAATTACCGTAATTATTAGTGAATAAAATAAATGTGAGCATTCATTCAAATGAGTGCAAGTTACAACTGTTTCCTATATCTGAAGAAATGTCCTCTTTCGATAGCTTTGGAAGATTTTGAGAGGATTTTGGTAATTTCAGCAGATTTAAAATAACTTCAGTTAGAGTATTTTCCCCTTATTGTGACGTCAAAGTTCACGTCGGTTAAGTGTCGTCTGACTCTTTAAAAACTCCCCTGAGAAATAAAACTACGCGAAGTATACTGTTTTATTTACTTAAAAAGCATGATGTTCTTAAAATTACACATTTTATCTGCTTCTAAAAAGTTTTACTTTGATTCTTGCGAGAACATGAGAACGCCATTTGCAAAGCTTTTAATTGCATTGTGGGTCGAAATTTACTGACGCCGAAAAATTCTGTCTGACTAATATGCAAGAAATCAATTGTAACGTCACTCGATGTGCAGAAAAGGGCGATAACTCCGTTAGTCTAAAGTTGTGTCAGCAGTATATATTTACAATGCATGAACATAGTCTTTAATTATGTTCTCGTGAAAGCGTGAAATAGCTAGGAAACCATAATTACAGGGAACTGCTGGTCCGTTAAAAACAGGGCATTACTGGTCCAAGTAACTGACGCCAAAAAAAATCCGTTGAATGAATGTGCAGCTGGGTCGAATTTTCTATTCGCACACGCCTTGCCGGTAGAGGTCGCTGCGCTCGCTATAATTCTACAAAATAAAACATAACCAACATAATACTTGAAATGATCAACATACGAGATTTTATCAAAATCGGACTTACATTCCGACGATTTTGTGACCCGTTATAGTTAAAATAGTTTAAAATATTCCAATGGTCAACATTTTTAACCATTTGCTACCTTTTGCAGCTTTGGAAACATTTGTAGATGTTGGTGGCCTAATATTCTGTAAGAAACAATCTGACATTACTTATTATGTTTTTAGGCCTCGTTTTCAACGAGTTCTAGGCTCTAGTTGTCGACTTGTACAGAAAGTAACAATTATTATGGTCAGACGTGACATATCTCCCATTATTCATTAAAAAGTTTCTTTTCTCCGCAATGTGAAGATTTCCACTACGTAGTTCAACAATTATATTCCATGTTATATGATTTTTTTCTATTTAGATAAATAGTTTCATTGGAAAAATTAATACATACTACAACTTTATTTATAAGCACCCAATTGCATTTTGCATGCTACTACTAGTATCTGATTATATAGAAAATCCCGAAATAATCTAAAATCAAACATATCCTGGTAATGTACCTTGAATTTTTGGGCATAATTAGGTTTAAATGCAAATAAATAACGAATAATCGTTCATGAAAAATTATCTAAAATTGAGGAATGTCTGGTGTTTCCTTAATTTCATTAGTTATAGAAGAAAGCGAACACAACTGTATTGCATCTCGATTACATTCTGTACTCTTCGTGCAATGAAGTTAAAAGTAAACCCAGTTTAAAATATTTCTTATTTATTGCTAGCGCTCTCGAGCGCTAGCAACTACGTTAGTCTTTTTCACTGGAATACGCATGCTCGACTCCATAGTAGGGGATTCTGGGAATACTGTACTACTGTAGATAAACTGTACCATTTGAATTTCGTTTTATCGTAATATGTTTTATTGTAAATGTCAAAATGTAACAGTAGCTTAGGTCTTAAAATGCAAAGTTATTTTAAACATTATAATAAATAGCTAGCTTTATCTTAACTACCTTCAAGCTCGGAAAACAACCTCGGATATGTTTTCCAAGCTTGCCGGAAAGGCCCGAGAAGATACGATTGCCACAAAATAGTACCAATGGTTCTTGAAAATGTTCACCTCGAAATTGAAATTACAGTAGATACATAATGATTAATGATTAAGGCACAGTCAATGAGCTATGCCATTGCCGATGTGAAGCTCACTCTAGATTCACAATTCTAAATTGAGACCCCACTCCAGTACAATTCCAGCACACCACTGTGCCGTCCTATATGTTAATTAATCGATTCAGAAATTTAAACCAATGTTTTAGAAATCTGCTTCTGTGTTTTATGATGGCTACAGCGCTAGCTCACCAATCTTTTTAAAAGATAAGCTTGTTATAAAACGAATACTAGTAAGTGCAATCCAATTTCACGAGAAGAATAATTCGTGTCCGTTTCAACAGACTTGTTTTTTTTAATATCAAATTATAATCACAAATTTACGAAGATTTTACTACAGCCAGCAATACACTGCTCTCAATTGCATTCAAACAGAACCTTAAAAGGGCTCATGTACAATAAATAAACGACATAGTTATGTACAAAGTAGTAAAAGAAATTGTTCAAGTTTATAGGTGTAATATACATATTTCTGTCCAAATCACTGTGTTACCTATCAAAACACTATTGAACCGAGCAACGCCAGAGCATCTTTTAAGTTTTCAATACTCTCACTAAGACAGTTTTTGGCGTAGCGGAAATCAAGCTACATTGAACCCCTTTGGTCTCATTATCAGTTGAGGCTCCTGTTCGTCTCCGTTTCAGCGCCCGCATCTGTTTTCTTTGTCTGACTATAATACTGTTCTGTCTTTTAATCAGCTGTTTTAGTTTTGTTTGGTATTGTAGTTTCATTTTTAATTGCAATTCTAGCATGGCTTGTTTAGATCTTTTCTTTTGTAACATTGTTCTATGCTTGGGTGTAGTACTCGTTTGCTCCATCATCACACCACTGACAGCTGAAACATCGTTCGTATTTTGTTTAGTTCTTTTCTTCCCTTTTCGTTCATCATTTTCTGAAGTTCCATTTTCTTCATGTGTTGTTTCATCCTCGCTCCATTCTCTAGTCCTTTTTCCAGTGTCTCTGTCAGATTTATCTGGAGAATCCTCTGACTTCTCCTCTAAACGTTCTTCTTTCACTTTTTTGCACTTCGACTTCCTTCCTCTCCGTGGTACCCTTTCACTTTCTATCGGCTCTAGGAGGGGGAATTTGAAAAAATCCCTCATGAAAGACTTGTACAGCGCAATGTCCGTCCTTTTTAATGCATCAGCTTTTCTTACAACGTTGTTTACAGCTTCAATGAAGTTCTGGACGTGAACCTTTTCGGGAGCTATACCTTCCCACTTGCACAAACAGTCGTGGGTTTTCAAGCCATCTTCTTTTTTTAATTGAAATGTTTCTATTACATAACCTATTCTGATACTTGAGGTATAGAACATTGATGGGTCCTTCTCGCTACCGATACTTTCAGCTTTACTTTGCCGTTTAGTCTTTGCTTTAGTTCCGACATGGTTGTTACTTGGTTTACAACAATTCTCAACTCGATTTGAAGGTACCATTGACGTCTCACTTATATCTTCATTTATCACTAGAAAATTATCGGAAAATGTATCATTTTCAACCATGTCTTCATACATTGCACAATCTCTCTCTACAGGTTCCCTGATCCAAAATTGAAAGTTTGAATTCATAAATTTGTCTAGTACTTGTACATCCCCAACTCTTCTGGACCTTGACCTTTGGTCCTGTAGTTTGTTAAACATTTCCATCATGTCAATTACTCCTTGAAATATATTGTCTTGATCGATGAATGTAGAGTAATGCGCAAAATTTCCAAGATCGGATAGACTTGAATATATCAGCTGTTTCAAATTCCCCAAGTACTTCAATCGTTCATACGCCTCCATAACATATTTATTCTTAATCCGAGTTTTTATCAAAGAATCTTTCATTGCTTTATCTTCTAAAATTAAGATAAAAGGAAAATATCAAATGTTACATGAACACTTTAATTTTGCATATTAACTTTAATATTATAAACATGTTTCACGGAAATATCCAGAGACACGTACAATGTAAATATAAACTCATAAACATTTTCGCAGATAATCGGTCAAAGAAAAAAAAATTATTCTTATATCTAGAAGATACTGATACATTCCTACACTAACACATTTTTTCTTCGGTAGACTTACCCCGGCCTTTCGTCTCCGCCATCAATGGAAATTTGAAAAATTCCTTCAAGAAAGAATTAAACTGTGTAACATCTCTGTCTTTCAATTCATCAGCTTTTCGGACAACATCCTTCATGGATTTTATTAAGTTAACCATGTGGACTTTTTCAGGCGATAGGCCTGCCCATTTACACAGATATTCATGGGTTTTCAGAGCATCTCCTTTCTTCAGGCGAAATGTTTCCAAGACATAACTGTTTCTAATCCTTGAAGAATAGAACTGGGAGGTGTCGTCACTGCTGCAGTCGATACTATCATTTTGTTCTTCCGTCTCTGATTTAACAGTAATAGGTAATGTTGCCTCCTTTTTAACTGAAAGTGATGTTTCCACTGGCTCTTTAATCCAAAATTGAAAGTAAGAGTTCAACAGTGTGTCTAGTTCTCGAACAACGACATGCCCGTGGAACCTTTGACTTTGATTATTAAGTTTTTTAACCATGTTCATTAGGTTCAATACGCCTTGCAATACATTGTCTTCGTTGATGAACGCAGAATAGCATTCTAAATCTCCAAATTCTGATAGGGTGGAAAAAATTAACTGTTTCAAGTTTCCGCTGGACTCCAGTCTTTCATATGCCTCCACAACATGTTTATTCTTTATTCGCGTTTTTATTAAGGATAACTTCATTTTTATCTATTCCTGAAACTAGAAGAAATTTAGAGACATTATTTTTCAAATAAATATAAATATTTATGAACAAGTTTCTGAAGTTATACTTTTTTGTATTAATATATGAAAGTAAAGTACGAATCATGGGTCAATATTTATAATTTTACTTTTTAAATGTATAGTTTAATTAAATAGATTGTTTTAGCTGGAGAACTATAGTTCCACGGGAAATTCGAGTTGACGGACCACGGCCCGTCAATCCGAGTTTCCCGTGGTACTACAGTTCTGCAGCTAAGATTGCTAAATGTGTAAAATCAAAGAATTTATAATATTAAGCTAGTCAACTGATATATGAAAAATTAAAGGGTATGTTCGTAAATATTAGCAGCGTAATCTGGTAATTACAAAACTGAGTGTACACATTTTATTAATTTTCTGTCATCTCGAATTTTCTCGAAAAGCTGATTTTACGTTAGCCAACATTTGACAACAAAGCGGGTGTAGCTAAAACGCGGAACGGAAAAGGGAACGTAACGGAACGGAAAACGGAAATATATTTTAAAATATAATACATGTATCAAGGTTATCGCTTAAAAAGGATATAGAGTGTACAGAAACGATCCACATTATATCATTTGTTCATATCTAACGAATTAATTATATAATATTAATATTCATTTGTTTTATTGATATCATTTTTATGAATTTTTTATCAACCATTGCATTGCATTCAATATTTGCTTTGCTCGAGTACAAACAAAACAAAAAATGAAATGTAAACATATTGTGATAAAATGTTATTAAGAGTAAGTAGCTGTAACTTTTGAATTTCTTTCCTTCTATGTTACTGTTGGCTTTTCAGTGTAGGACAGTTGGGGAAAGCGTGTGGTGTGTTATTTGCGAAACTGGCTTGGTATTTTACCTTTTTGTTACCTTTATGTACATGTATGTGCTTTGAATATGATGTACTCTCATCCACATTGAAGTTTTAGTGTTCATAATAAATGATCGAGATCAAAATCCCAATTGACAAAGAACATCCATAATCGACTTCGCTGCATCATCTGTTAATTCTTCATTCTTTCTTCTAATGTCGGCATTTGTTGTCTATATCTATCGTTTTACACGTAGAGTAACATAATCTGATAATACTATTATTTAAAGCAATGTACAATGTTATTTTGTTTACTTTTGCCCAAATAAATTGTATAATAAAACATGCCTGCAACTTCTATATGATGCAAAAATAAGGGATGTAGACGTTGCCTAATTTTTTGATTGCTAATTTGACCCAGTGGTCAATGTATGTATCCTGGACAATACTAAGTTAATTTTGAGTAAATCATACATTTTCTGAATAAATAAACTCTTACTATTAATTTTTCAAAAATTTCATTAAAAAAAAAATAATAATATATACTATTAAGCCTCATAACACATTTATAAAGTAAGTAACATTATATCAGATTTTTCTGTTCCGTTCCGCTTTCCGTTCCGTCACCATTCCGCATATTAGCAAAACGAATCCGGGTGGTTTCGCTCCGATCACTTGTTCGCGCTGAGAGGTTTCGCTCCGAATACATCTTCGCCCCGAGTGGATTCGCTACACTTAGTACTCACTACAATACACACCGCTTGTTGCTTTTGTTTTTAAATACATAATTTAAATTATTTCTTTATATACATAATTGATAAATTAAATGATTTAGACAGTAATTTAGTTTAATTAGACAATAATTTTATACACATGCACGAACATCGCCTGAGCAGTTTAATTATAGTTGGCAAATTCACCATCAATGAAACCGTTAAATAAATAGTTTTTATTGCAATCTAATTTGGAGAACTAGTATTCTGAAAGAGTATTGCAAAGAACTAGTATTCTGAAAGAGTATTGCAACGAAATCGGTCATATAACATATACTTTGTATAATATAAATATCATGCACAATTCACTATAATAAACAATTAAATAGTACTTATTACTATAGTCTGTCCCAAGATATTTTTGCCGCATATTTTCTTAAATTATTCGATATTTATGAATACCTCTTGGTTCAGACGATGTTCATTCAATAGTATGAAAAATTCCCAAGATTTACCTTTTGAAACGCCCCCTCTAGCTTGTCGGGTATCAATACAGAGCTAAAAATAAAAAGTCTACGGGGATTTTCCATTGCCAAGGAGAAAAATACGCCCGGATGATAACGTTGAAAAATTGCGCGAGGTGTCCCGAGTACTTCCGAATGGAGAAAAGATGTCAACATTCCCCATTATAAATCTCCGTAGGAAATCTGTTTTCGTTCCTGTGAATTTTTACGAGGGAAAAATGATAATGGGTGAATGAAGTTATCTTGGAAATTTTCCCTTTCATCGATTTCAATTGCACTTCTTTCACAGGTATGTGTATTTTTATTAAAAATCGTCCAAATGCGCAGCATAAATATCTTGGGACAGACTATAAATGTGTATAGCTAATCAGAATCAGAATATTATAATGTAGATATTCATCAGAAAATTCGCATTAATCAAATAATGGCGTTAATTAATATATTCCAACATCTGTATTTTGTTAAAATGTTATGATAATTTGTTTGATAATGTTGAGAATCATAAGAAAATCAATTGGGTTCTAATAGTTAATTAAGACAGCTTGATTAAGTGAAATCACGATAATTATAAGTTATTCCATAAAACATATAATAGTTACTGTTTTTTAAAGGTTTGCTTAGAGCGATAATTACAGGTAATCCTTGATCGTTAACAATATTAATATAATACATTAAACAGGGGCGAAACCATTCGGCGCGAAACCTCTCGGTGCGAACAAGTGATCGGAGCGAAACCACCTGTTACCAGCAAGACCCCAACAAACACTGATGAAAACAAACTGTTTAAAATTTTTAGTTGCTAATAAGTTTAAGCATTAAGAAATAAAGAAATCATAATTTTCAAAAATAAGATTGTTTTCCTATCAAATCTAAACACTGGCTAATCGAGCATATTGAGCGCATTTATGATAAATTTTGAACAAATCAGAGAAAATTCGAATACATGATAGGGTAACCGTTAGGCCTAGTATATATTTATACAGTGTTTTAATCAAAACAAGATTATAATCTTTAACTATATGCACCTGTGTTACAATATTGCATAAACTCACCCATCAAATAAACAACTCGTTGCTTTATAGGCTTATTTCTTGCAAAATCTATCCGACTATCGATACATCGTATACGCAGACTATTTTGGTATGTGTAAAAGTAGTTCCAGAACAACATTGCCGATATCGTCCTAAATTTTACGATAAAATATCTATAGTAATTATCTTTAAATCGGCTTTAAGTATTTCAAATTTTCGACTTTAAATGTTTAGAGTTTTACAGTATTCATAATAAATACCAAAATACATAATTAATATGTACATGGTTTTTTAAAATCATTATTTTATTTAGTTTAGAAATGAATTTTAATGTCATCCATAACCTAGTACACAGTACGCGGAATCAGCTTTCTTGAGATTCATTATATTCGATCTTAAAGATTTTATCAATTTCAAAGGTCAAAATTACAGAATAAACTTTTAAATTGAAGTAAGTAAGAACATGTTTACTAATTTTTTTTTCTTCTAAAATTGTGCATATTTACAATTCATTTAGAATACTGTACATGTACAACATGTATATTATATATATGAAAATTAACAATTGCACCCCAGCCCTTTAGACCCAGAGTCCTTTAGACCTATAAATCACTGTATATAATTTCTAAAAAAAATTTCTAGCTTTTTAGAAATTCATTCAGAATACTGTACATGTACAACATGTATATTCTATATATGAAAATTAACAATTGCACCCCGGTCCTTTAGACCTATAAATCACTGTATATAATTTCTAATTTTTTTTCTAGCTTTTAAGAAATTCATTACGTTTACTTATGGACAACGATAAATGACATTTAAGATAAATACAATTTTTACGAAAACAAATTTACTTTTATAGTTTTTTTTTTTCTGAGTTGGTAGGCAGGGTCTATAGATCTAACAGGTTTTTTTTAAGGCTGGGCAATCTTTGATGAATGAAACAAATGCATCTTGGCTATTATCAAATTGCACGGGATTAAACATTGGAAGAAATTTCTGTTTCAGATTTTTATACAAAGTGCAATGTAAAAGAAAATGTATTTCATCTTCAATACAAGATTCTGCACAAGGTACACAAAGACGTTCATTTATTTGTTCGTTACGAAAACGTCCATTATTTAGATGTGTCGCCAGAGTTGGTCTCTCCTGATATGATAATTTGGATTTGACATACGGTTTAAGCGTGGTTTTAGTTTTAAACGAAATATAGGTTCTTAATGTTGGATATGCTGTTAAGTAGTTTAATATCTTATTAATTAATATCAATCATTACGAAGCAGTAAGAGACGGGGCTTTCCCTGAGGAATAGTTCTTGTCTCTGGTTTGACATCTTCCCAAGTCAAGGGTTTCTGATCATGTAGAGCGGAGCGGATCAGAAACATTTGACTTGGGAAGATGCGGGTTTGATGAAAGAGCTATCCCACTCACAGCCAACAAATAAGTGAATATTATACACCGGGGTATATATACATGTAGTTTTGTTTTTCTATACTTACTATGCTTAAACTATAAAAAAAAAAAAAAACAAGTGAAAAGCTGTCAATGTGACAGCCAACAGGGTTTTCTTTTATGTGAACTGTATCCATAATCCATGTCAACCCTGAATTGATAAACACTACCTACCGTATCCAAAGAAATGGAGTACCCATATGCAATATTTTGCCCAAAAAATGACTAAGTTCAAAAGGTGGTATTTTTTTCATAAATTACCAGAAATCAATATCCTAGCAATATGCACACCTCTGATATATGTACAATTGATCTGCAAAAGAAAAACTTCCTATCTTGAAAACTGTAGGAGGAGTTATCCGTACAATAAGGGTACCCTATATGCAATATTTTGTCGAAAAATGACTAAGTTCAAAA
>WFKH01007768.1:27980800-27999509 GCA_016163765.1 Magallana hongkongensis
TGTATGATGTACGTACTTTTAAGTACTAGTGTATGATGTACGTACTTTTAAGTACTAGTACTAAAAATTGAAAAAAAAACACCATGAAAATGAAGTAAGAAGCACATTTAACCAGACATTTCATATATTCTTTTATTCTTTAAAGGGTTTCCAGTTTGTTTCTGACATAGGAGGTGCGCTTGGTCTGTTTATGGGAGCTTCAATTTTGAGCTTTGTGGAGGTTTTTCAGTTCCTGATCGAAATTCTAAATCTCATGAGGAATAAATTTTTCGCGAAACGTGACTCGACCCTAACGCCGGTGACAGAACTGTCTTTTTGTGACCCCCTTGCAGGGAAGGGTGAGAAAGAAAAAAGTATCGGACATTTTTAGAGAGCAAACTGCTGCCTTTATAGTTCAGTTATTTTTTTTTAATCTATTTATTTTTGCAATGATATATTTATAGACTATTTGTGGAGTTAAATTTGGTGTTTGAATTTAATGCAAAAGAAATGAATTGTTTGGAATGCTGTTTGAGAATTGAATTTGTTGACTTTACAAATATTTATATACTTATCTGAAAATCTAATGAAATGTGAGTTTGCAATCAATAAAACGGTGCAAACGGTTTAACAATGAATTTAATAATATGTGTGTGTGTGTGGTACTTGGCATTTTACAATTTTGATATTTTATATTCGATACATTTATGTTTTTTCTTCTGCTTCATGTAAGATATATTCCAATGTGAAACTTGAATATTAATATTATGCATATATATACAGAACCAGATGATTATTTCAGTGTCAAAGTGACATTTTTGCGCCTACATGCATCTATAAAGTGCAGTATCTTGAAAATCTATTGAAGTTACATAGAACCATTTTAACAAGACCTTGGACTTTCGGTAGGGCGTAATTATCTATTTCTAGCATTGAAACAAGTTAAAAAAGACGTTGGTTTCAAGTGAAATATGCGTATATAGATTGCGTAGTCTAACTCTTAGCTCAATAGCTCTAGACAATCTTGTTGATTTCAAAGAGCTGTGGCTGAGTGGCCAGCAATGAAATAGACAGGCCTACGTCACATTGCTGTTTGTCAAAACTACCCAAAGTCCAAGCTCTTGTTAAAAAGGTTATGAACTTTAATAGATCCTTGTCCATACTATATTTTCTTTTGTTCTTTAGACCTAACTGGTTCATACTTCACACACAGAATGCTAACGGGTAAAGATTGTAAAGTGACCTTTACACTTTAGACAAGTTTGGAGGTCGAAGGTTAAGACCACATAAGATTTCTCTAAAAATCATATCCAGAATTTTTTTTTATCTACCCTAGGTCCAGCCTTACTGATTGTACCAAAAGAGTAGGCATAGGCGTCGGAAGCAAATTGAAAGTGGTTGGGGGAGACTTCTCTGAAATCTGAAAGGAAAAAAAAAAAAGAAGGAAAAACCCCATTTTCGCCATCAACAAAATTCTAATCCTAATCTGTGAGGGCGATTTAAAAGTAGTCTTAGAATGCTATTGCTTATCTTAATTTTTTCCGGATTAAAACAGTAAGTGGTGAAATTTTAAAAATTTAATTGATTTAAATGGCCAAGCTCCCCCCCCCCACCCCCGGTTCCGATGTCTATGGTGGGTAAATATTAAGCAATGAGATTGAACAGAGTTTCAAGGTCATAAGTTTATGTCATAGCAGATCTCTGTAAAATTCTTGTCCAAAGTATACATATTTATTATCTTTCCTTTTGTTTTAGAGTAAATGATTAAGGTAAAGGCACAGTGATTGAAAAGATGTTCATTTTTATGTCCCTTATTTCAGAGGCCTGGTGTTTTTTAAAATGGTATTTTTTTTTTTTAAATTTTTACATTCATTTGATTTATTTACCATTACTTAAGCTTTCTATTATTACTAATTCAAGGTGCGATGTTCATACCAATCCAAAATCAAAATTTCACACAATTTTTCAATGTTGTTATCCGGGGTACTTTCATATCGTTTGCAATGCAAAATCCCCGCAGAGTATTTATTGTGTGCCTTCTTTTGAAACCTGACAAGCTAGAGGAGGCTTTTAAAATGAGAAATCTTGGGATTTGTTCATGCTATTGAATAAACATCGTATGAAGTATGAGGTATTTATGAATATCAAATAATTTATTTATCAGAAAATGTGCTGCATAAATATCTTGGGACAGAGTATAGTGCAAAGAGATGCGAAAATGAAACTTCTGTCGGTAGGAACAACATTTGTCTTTAGTGTGGGAAAGGAACCGATACTATTTGGTTGGTAATTTACATATATAAATATTATTTGTTTTTATTACCATATTACCTTAATTAACATATAATAAATATTATATGCCCTGAAAGAAAGAAAAAAACCAAAAACAACCACATTTTCAATATATTACACAGATTTCAAATCAAATTAAAACAAGTTTATTGCGCAGTGAATTGACTACAGTTAGTTTTTATATGGTGCTAGGTACTCACAAAGTCAATGAGGAAAGTACATATGTAATGGGTTACTCCTATGACACCAATGAATGGAGGTCCGTTATTCTATGAATACTACTATGCAAAATGCAACACAAAGATGAATTACAGGTTCAAATGATAGTATACTCAGAGATAGGTTACTATTAGGAGATGTTTTACCTGCATGAAGTGTCTTGTTGCTATTGTACTTTTAGAGGGCTCGATGGTCGTGACCATTTTTAGTCTGTATTGATCTCCTTAAGAAGAAGAGCTCTATAATCTTTAAGGTGAATTTGTCGACCATCCACCCTCATTAGACGCCATCGAGACAAGTGGATAAGTGCATTTTCCTTTATCAACTTATCAACATAGGATACAGATCTTAGTATATATTGATACTTTTTGGGGGTTTTCGTGCATATATATTCACCTTATCACCCTATGACCTCTAAGCTTCTGAATCAACCATTATTTTTATTGTTTTTATTTAAAAGGGCTAATGCAGATACAATTTTATGTCGTCAAAACCAACGAAACAAAAATGCCAAAAGCATATGAAAACAAAGGTAACCCAGTCGACTGTTGTAAGACCGAAGCAAGCATCATTAATTATAATACTAATATTGGTTTATCAGAATATAATGGCTAATGACCAACATCTACAACGGAAATGCCCCCAGAAACAAAGCTTTAATCGAATATTTTCTGTCGATTTTTGGTTTAAAAAGAAAAATAGTTTCGCGTGTTTTATAAGTTGTTTATACATGTACTTTTTCATTACTCTTTTCATCATTTTTATTGTTATCAGGAACCAATGAACACTATGTTTTTGGTCATTTAGCAATGGTCTGACTAAAAATGGTCACAAATGCTATCAAGGATATAAAACAATTTGCTCCTAATAAGCGTTAGGACTTGAAATATAGATACCTGAGGTCGGTTATGAAATAATCATAAAACGGTCAAGGATATACCAATATTATAAGTAAGTATTTTTTTTCTTCTGATTTTTATAATTGTCATTTTTATCACTAAAAATAGATATTTAATGTTCATGCGCTGAGTTTAAAAACTTTGTAAATAAAATAATAAGTTTCCCAAGATAGCTGTTCATGAACGCATTACAAGAAATAAAAATGAAACATTGGCCATATTTAAATTTATATACCTTAAAATCGCATTAGTATCGCATAATGATAGATATGCATTAGAGCCTGACAAAATGCATAAATGTATAAATAAATAAATAAACAAAAAACAAAAAAAACAAGACTGAATCTTAATTATGCGAGCATCGTAGTTTATCATTTTTCTTTATTTAAAACTGACAGAAACAAATGCATGGGCAATGGCCAACTGAATTCATAAAATTTTGATCGTAAATGGTAAGCTGAAACTGTTTATGCATAGAACAAGATGATAACCGGTATACCCACAAAAAAGACTGACACATGTAAGGTTAATTAAATCAATGTGTATAAGAATTGTAGTATATTCTGGTAACGTATGTTTTTCATAGGTACTCGAAGCACTAAAGCTTTGATATAGCGAGAAGAAGAAAAAACCTGGTTCGAATATTAAGTGGGTTATATATATAAACCAGAATAAATGTATTGTGTTTATAAACTTGTTAATTATCTCAGTCTACATAGTTAAGGTGGCTCACTACACCTTGAAATATGTTTTCAAATCAGCAGAAAATTACTTGATTATGATAGATATCATAATGGATAAGAAGTATTTAAGTCAAATAGGCAAAAAAATGTGCAATTTTGGATGAAAAATTACATTTTAGAAAATTTAATTCAGTAAACTTGAACAAAAGCTCCAGGCGGATTCGAACTCATGATCTGCAGTTCAGAAACCCAATACTTTAACCACTGAGCTACGACGATATACAACAGAAACGAACGATATAAACCGTTTAACAAAACATTTAAATCGCCATCTTGTGACGTAGTGTCTTAAAAAGTATAAGTCTGGGTGTAGTGAGGTACCTTTTAAGCGCCCTTTTTATGTAATTGTGAACAAAAAAAAGTTTTCATACAATTCCGAAAGTGACATTACATTATTGCTCTCACTATTATTTACAAAACCACGAATACTCAGTTTCTGTAAAGAGCGCTTTCAATGCTGGTATTCACGACTTTTTGAGTTTTTTTCGACACAGTCATGACCAAGTTTTCTAAAAAAAAATTTAAAACATCCAGGGAATAATTTTGATAAGTCTTATTAAGTATCAACACGCACATTTTAATTTGATTTATTAAGATACCTGTTCTAATAAAATCAATCACTGATTATGTTGGGTATATTCAACAGAAATATATTTTATATAATAATCTATAATTAAATACAAAATACGATATTCGCTACAAATATTTTATGTAGAACAGTTGAATCATGACGGTGGCTGATCCCTCTGTCAAAGAGGTGTTAACGGCGATGGCAGAGTCTTCGTCCATTCACGGTGTTTCAAGATGGGTGACCTCCAAGCACTGGTACCAGAGGACACTGTGGTTGCTTGTTTTCCTTGGAGCCACCGGTGGTGCCTTCTACCAACTAAGCCGTCTGTATATGTCATATACATCATACCCCGTCAAAACTTCAATGGAACTAGAATTCTCAAGTCTGACGTTTCCGGCTGTTTCGTTTTGCAATATGAACCCTATTAGGACTACCAAACTGTCTCTTACAACAAATGAAACTCAGAAGTCACTGCAAGTAA
This sequence comes from Magallana hongkongensis, assembly GCA_016163765.1. NCBI lineage: Eukaryota > Metazoa > Mollusca > Bivalvia > Ostreida > Ostreidae > Magallana > Magallana hongkongensis. The sequence continues at coordinate 27,985,985 of WFKH01007768.1, forward strand.
GCATTTTCATATCACTTGCATTAGCTTATTTCCTTTGACGGCGTTAGTCCGATCTGCAATGTTCCTATGTACGCTACATGTAGGACCAAAAGATTAAAACTTATCCATCGACTATAGACAAATTAAGTGTAGCTTGTAGAATCTCATCAATTTTTCACCTAATGCACGGTTTAAGACCATGCAGATTATGGTTTGTTTGCTTGGTATCCTGGTTTTCTTGGTTGTTTTGGGTCGCATTGATTTTTGGCAAGTATGATTCCCTCTATTTCTTACGGAAATAGGATGTAATTCATTCATAGCTCTAGAAACTGATAGGACTCAAATTTACACGCCTCGTTTATTGATTGGTTGAAACAATCAGCAACCTAAGGAAAGTCACGGACTGCACTAAATAATCACGATAATGCCAGACTCAAATTCCCATGCAAGACAATTTGGCTGGGTTTTTTTTTTATCTAACGTACTGATGTGCATTTACAATAATTTAGTTAGTTTTCTTACTTTTTACAATCAATTGTTAAAAGAAAGATGTAAATATAAACAATAGAGTGTTTTCTTTGGTGATTCATGCGGGGTATGAAGGTAGCAACAATTGCAAATTGTTTTTTTTACATAACCAGCGTTAGCGGGTTATGTATTTTTCTGCAATGACGCCACCTTCATAACCCGCATGAATCACCAGAGAAAGCATTTTATTGTTTAAATAGCTGATTTAAATATCATCAAAGATGTACTGCATCGAAACTGAATTACATGTATTTTAAAAACGACAGATTTTTCTCAATGTTTTTACCTGAACAAATGTACAGGGAAACAATCTCTATCAAACCGTTCCCCTCCAAAAATGGCCAAAATCTTTACGTTACGTAGATTATGTTTATTACGTAAACAATCTAAATAAAAAAAAATATTTTTTGAGATTCAGTAATTGCTTGGAAACATGAAAGGTTCAATAAAAAATATGATTTTTTCAAAAAACGTGCACCATAAAAAAAGTTAATTCATGCAGTAAGTATTGGTCCGAAATTTACTGGCCTTTGTTTCGTTATTGATTAATTAGAAACTCAATTACATGTATTACTCCATTTTTCCAAAATAAAAAACAACAAAAAAACAAACAACAACAAAACTTTTACAAATTCTTTTTTCTTCTCAGACCAGGAGTAAGAGAAGCTTGGATCCTCAAAATATTAATGCCCCATCCAGTTCAAAGCCGTTTCAGCTAAAAGTCGATCGAAAGGGCAGAAACAGTGGCAGATGCAAGAACCCAGTTTCAGATTTACGAGATGTTATTAGCAGGATCAGAAAGAGAAGAAGTCACATACCGACTACCACTTCGTCGTTTGTTCAACAAACAACATCTTCGAAATATCAATGGGTGACGGATGCGAGTGGTAACTGGTATTTATTAGAATATTTACGTGACCTGACAGACGCTGGCGTACAAGATGAGTGGAACTCAAGAGTTGAAACTTTCAAGACGGAATTTCAAGATAATGACTTGTAAGGATTTTTTTCATAATGCATATTCTTACAATTGTATTTGATTTTCTTAGTACTATGAATAAATGTCATAAAAAATGTTTTATAAATATAGATATTCATGCATATCATTGATTTCATTGGCGCTGTTTTAGATATACAAGAGAAGAGGTGGGTCATTCTATATCGGACATGCTGGTATCCTGTGCATTCAATGGACAACTTTGCTATAAAGAGTAAGCAAGAGTAAAATTTTATATATAAAAAAATCGCGACTTTTATTTTTAGGATGTTGTTTACTCAGGGTTTCAGTTCTCAAATTCGGATTCGGATTAATTGTTCTAAGCACATAAATTATTATCGAAATGAATATTTATTGACATAACATTAGATATTATTTTTTTACATAGATTTATGCATTGTATCAGTTTTGCATCAAATAAAACAAACAGAAATAACATCAACAAAATATAAAATATACATATATAGAAGTAGATTCTCTAAATTGGTTTTACAAAATTGTGGAAAATTCTATAGTACATTCGACATTTTTACTTTATCATAGAATTAGGCTCAAACAAAATTTGATTTTTTTAGCAGAACAGAGGAAATTCGGACTAATTTTTTCAAATTTTTATTTTTCACTGAAATATTTTTGGCAGTACTTTAAATCAAAAGGTAAGATTTGATTTGTAAGTGAACATAATTTTGCCTATTTTCTGTTGGTTTTATCTCACTTTTTTATTTAGATAATTGTATGGCACACACTACAAAAATATTGAAAAATGCTTAAAAACGATAAAAGATACAATATATCAAAATTTTGTTCATTGACCCTCATATAAATTTTATGCTAGCAGAATGAAGTAAATAAAAGTAGTTTAATAAACTAAATGTTTTAGTATTATCATCATTCAATTTTTTGTTAATCAAAAATGGGTAGGGTTTTGAAAACTGATAGAGGAAATTCGGACTGGAATATTTATAAAAAATTTCAATGAAAACTTAATGCTTTTGATTTATTTAGTGCCACTGCCATTCACAAACCTGTAATTCATTATCAAAAGAGTTTATCCATTTGTATTATTTTCACAGATAAGAAAATCTCAATCACAGTGTAAATTTTTTAGGGATTTTTCTTAAATTTTCCAAAAATACCAGTGGCCATTAACTCAAAAAGTAGATCATTGACCTACTTTTTTGAAAGTGACAATTAACACTACAATGAAAGGTCTATAAGACACAATAGATGGTTTTTCATTATCATCAGTGGATTTTTTTTTCATTCTGAGTAAACGTAATCCTTAATTTATGTGTAAATAGCGCAATCTACTTATCATTAATATTCTTCTAATTTAGAGTTATCATTTCCAGAAATTTCACCTTGTTTCAGTCTCTGGAATACGGCAACTGTTACACATTCGAAGACGAGTCATATGTGTCAAAGCGATCAGGGCCTAATATGGGTTAGTACACGTTAATAAGAGCGATGAGGACAAAGTTTGTACATCACTGTGCATCAAATCATTTAAATTCGTTGGAACCGATTTCATCGATTCTTTTGGTTTCTAACATGTTTATAGAGACTAAATTTTTAGAATTCGATTTTACGAACGATTTATGAGGATTTATGAAGATCGGTTTTCAAAGCGGTGATTCGTTGATAATGATAATGTAAAGTAAGAGAGGGTCACGAACGGAATACACACGAAATTGAGTCAACGCGAATTCAACTGATTTTTTCTGCTTCTGTATTTTGATCGCTTAAAAAAATAATTTCCTTCACGTTTATTAGTGTATATTCATGACATAACGGTTGTCTCAGAAAGGTATAAGATATGTGGTGAATTAAATTGGAAGCTTTGCAAAAAATACGACACGTTTATACAAGCTTCATATTCAAGCTAATAATACAAGGGTTGCAAACTTTGTAGGAATACCGATGGTATTGGCCGATCCCCTGATTTTTCACGAATAAGTATTAAAAAATATTGTGATTCACTTCAACAGGTCTACGACTTGTTTTAAACATAGAGACGAAAGAGTACATCGAAAACTATATGGACGCCCCCGGAATTAGATTGGTAATACATCAGCGAGGAACTCTGCCTTTTCCGGAAGAAGAGGGTATCACCCTAAATCCTAATTATGAAACCTCAATTGGAATGAGAATGGTACGTATATACTAGTGCCCCCTTACTTCTGCTCTCCGTAATATTTCGATGGATGCTATAGCAAATGTCTTAACATTGCTTTTATTTTACGCTTGCATGTATATGTAACATGTATATATTTACATTTTCCAGTGTCTTGCCTGTGATAACACTACGTATCGATTTTGTACTATAGAACTCATAACTTCAAATGACCCCAAATTGAGGCGCCAGCGGGGTTTACTTATTTATATTCTAATATTTAATCGTACAATGGCTTAAAATTATGTAAATATAAGTAATAAGGAATCATTCGTTGAATATTATGAGGTGATAATATCGGTCGGGGCGTGATCAAATCTATCATAAAGCCCTTCGGGCTTTATTGGATTTGATCACGCCCCGACCGAAATTATCACCTCATAATACTCAAAGAATGATTCCTTATTCCTTAATTCACTCCACCATTTTGAATACTTGGATTTTTTTTCAGTATTCATGTAATTATAATTATTTGGATCTTTTTCATTTCAAATAAAACCACAAATCAGTTGAATTTTTGGCATTCAGAGAAACGTATAAATGAATTTAAATTAAATACCAATACCAGTATACAAATATTCTCACATGTACGATTTTTTTTTCAAAAATAATGTATCACGTGATAATATGTGGAAAAACAGCATCATATAAAATCCATCAATATGAAAATATTTTCATTGTGTTTTGAAATTGAAACAAATTGACCTTTTTATTTACATTATATAACAATGATCTAACTAGTTCATTTATACGTGTATCTATTGTCTTAATTAGCAATCAATCCATCGAGCCTCTGAGCCATATGGTTCTTGCGATACCGGCGAAGAATTTTTCAACCTGTTTGGAATCGGCTACACTATACCAGTACGTATCAACCTTTACACAATGGGCGACAATTGAAAGTTTGGATAAAAATTGATTTGCGTATTAACGAGTATATCCATTCGAATGCTCATTTTTTTTTCTCATTCAGGCTTGCTTAAAACTCTGTCGACAAACAGAAATACTTAAGAGGTGCAATTGTAGGCCTTCCACAACAAACCTGGATCTCGGCATCGCAGATATGATGAAATACAAATCCTGCCTGGATAAAGACTGTAAGCTTGTTAAATCGTAAATTTAAAATTCTCAAATCCTCAGCCTCAAAATATCACTGTCATTTTAAGATGCATTTGTACATGTTCTTTGTATGTTAGTTGAATTAAAAGAAACATAAGACCATAGTATGCAGGTTATATTACATATCAACCACACCAGGAAATATTTTTTCATATATTTAAGGTATCCGATCCATAATAGCCCCAGATTCAATGAATCTGGATGCATAACATATATGTATGGGCTTAATACTCAGTATACTTGGACATAATTTTCCTGTTTAAGTATCGGTATGCAGGAGTGGAATGTGTCCTAATTAATGACCTTTTCCTGTTTTTGAAGAGTTGCCCCCCTTTGATTTTAATCTATATAAATCAATTTAAAAAAATTTATATGGTATAAAATTTATTAAAAACAGTTTTTGTACTCCTTAGGATTAAACTCATCTTTTTACCAAAGCATTTTTTGATATTCTTAGTATTTTCATTTTTATTTAAAAAATTGTGCTTGTCTCCATAGACCCTAACGCAATCTTCATTAATTAATTACTGCTTAGTTAATAATATTTTTGAAAATTTCTCTCGGTAAATCTTTTTTTACTCTAAAAAGCTTTGAATCAATATCAGAGTAATATCAGAGTATATAATACATGATGGATATTCAGGGTTAGAAAAATTAGGTCCTAATATGGGTCGGATACCTTAAGGGGGCTGTGTTGTCAACAGATTAACCATCAGATCTGCCTTAAAATTTGGCATATGGTATTTTTCGTCATAAATAAATTCAGTAAAGAAACACTCAAAAAAAAAATTCAGTTGTAAAATTTGATCATTTTCCTTTATCTTTATACAAACTTTTTCTTCTGTAGGAGGTTAAAATAGTCTTAAAATGGCAACAACCATCGAGTCCTCTTAAGAGCCATCGAATATTGTTAAGGATGTGCACGAGCTATTTTAAAAAATATATCATGCTGCAAAACGCAGATTATATCAATATCATCATTTCAATCTTTATGATAAACATGGTTAAATAAATGTAAATAATGTTGCTATAACTTTTGTCTGTAGCTTTTATTGATATATCAGTACTAGCACAACAAAAAATAGTACATTACAAGTTTACGTGCAATGAAATACATGTAAATTCGAATTTTTAATATGCTTCACGGAACGTATAATCATATCATTTAATCGATTTGTTCATTATCTAGTCTTACAAAAATGTTGCTAAAAATTATTTTTAAAAACGCCTATGCATTTTTTCATGGCTTATTGTATGGTCCACTTCGACCCGTGAGCTATTTTAAACATCAAAATTTGGTTATCACTGATTCAGAATTTCATTTTAAAAATAGCTTTTTAGGGTTTTAATGGTGCCTATGTTTCTGCTAGAATACATATACAATGTATTTATAGTAACAGCAATGTCGAGTGATTACATGTGTATTACTGATTAACAACGATTCTGACTAAATACGACAAAATGAATTCATATTGTTTTCTTATTATTTGTTCTTCCAGTTGCTAACCTAAATCACAGATAGCCAATATTTTTATTTTTTGCAGATACTACAAACTGCGAAGACTTTGTTATCTACAGCATTGAAAAAAATCGTATTTCCTGCAATTGCCGAAGTCCTTGCAAGTTTGTACATTTAGTTGAAGTTATACTGTTAGAGATGCTGCCAGATCCAATTTTTGATTGTTTTTTTTTTCACTAGTCTTACGTGTAATGTATTCATATCATATTTCTCTATATATAATATGAAAATATGTGTACATGTAAACGTACAGTATTTCTTGTTGGTGCAAAATATAAAACCAAACAAAAGGAGATAATGAAAATTGAAATGAACCCGGGTTTTTTGTTTTTTTTTGTCATTTAGAATGTCAAAATTCTAAAAAAAAATTTTTTACAGCCAAAACGTATATAAAACAAGTTTATCTGGAAGAAGGTGGCCAAATCAGAAATATTTGGTAAGTTTATATAATTAATAAGGTTATTATTCTCCTACCGTTGAAATCAGGGGGTACTGCTGTCGGTCAGTCAATGTGTCCCTACTTCTAAACTTTTTTTCGTGATAGTTTGGTGAATTGATTTGAAACTTGCTGTGAAGCTTTATAATGAGAAACTACTAACAGAATAATTTTGAGGTTTTTTTTTAAAAGATTAATCACAAAAGATGGAGAAGTTAATTTTAAATTCGTTTTTATTACTAATCGAGTTCGTCTTTTAAAAAATCTTTCACCGATTTTTTCTCGAGACTTAAAACGACTTGTTATACCCCCCCCCCCCCGCCAAAACAGTTTGGGAGGTTATATATGAATCACCTTGTCCGTCCGTCCGTCGATCCGTCCATCCGTCTGTGCAATCGTGTCCGGTCTATATCTTTCTTATAGAGAAACATTGGAAATTCTTACACAAAGATTGCTTATGACCTGAGGGTGTGTCATGATTTACTCAAAGATTGCTTATGACATGAGGGTATGTCATGATTTTGACCCAAAGTCATTTGAGCAACTTCAAAGTCATTGGAAAGAAAAAGTTCATAATTTTGTCAGGTCTACACCACCTTATGGAGAAACATTGGACGTTCCTACTTCACACAATGACTGCTTATGACCAGATGGTGTGTCATGAATTTTTACTCAGGTTCAGTTGTGCAAGTTCAAGGTCTGTTTAAAAAAAAATGCATAATTCCTATCTAGGCCATATCTTGTAATGGAAAATGATTAGAAGCTAAAATTTGACACAATGCCCTGATCGTGAGCGTTAGTCATTTTCGCAAGTTCAAGGTCACTATAAGAAAATGATGCATCCATTACTTTCCAATAGAGAAATACCGATACTTGAGTTATTATATTTTCTTAGCGGGGTATCTTTTGTGAGCTTGCTCACAGTACCTCTATGTCATACTCTCAGAATGCTTGTTTTTCCTGTTTTAATTTTAACATACAATAGAACTAGATTTTTTATTACGATTTCATTTCTAAGACAGATGATACAGGGTCAACAAACGGAAATATTAATTATACTCTGTCTAAAGTTTTTGCTTCCACCACTTTTTTGCGTAACATTTAGATTATCATAAATACCTTTGGGCACAAACTACGTTCATCCACTAGAATGAAAAGTCTCCAATTTTATGTTCTGAAACGCCCCCTTTACCGCTTCAGGTTTCAATACACAACCGAAATAGAAAGTCTACAGGAATTTTGCATTACCCGGAAGAAAAACGTTGAAAAATTGTGCGAGGTGTCCCGAGTACTTCCGAATGGAGAAAAGATATAAACATTTCCCATAAAATTCTCCGAAGGAAATTGTTTCCGTTCATGAAGCGTCAATAAAGAAATCTAGGCCCCCCCCCCCCCCCCCACGTATCGATTTCAAGTTAAAATTCATCAAAAAGTGACGGAAACGGTAACTTGAGACAGAGTTTAGATAGTGGGTTTTGTTTTTTTTATTGTAAACTGTATACCTTACACATGTTTGAACATTTTACATATATGTGAGAGTCAGGTATTTGGCATTCCTACTATCTCTGGCTAGTGGGTTAACCCTTTAGCTCGATCAGTAGAGTGCTGGATTTGCATGTCAGAGGACCCGGGTTCAAACGCCAATAAGTGTATCCGTTACATTTTGGCGCCAACTTTGGGACATGGGTAATCTCTGGTGGGTGAAAGAGATTGTCTCCAGTACTTAGCCCCACGGGCATTGGCACTCCGGAAGAGTCGAGGACGCCTCTTTTCTAGGAGGGAACAATGTGGTAGAGTCAGGTATATGGTATCCCTACTAGCTCTGGCTAGTCGGTTAACCCTTTAGCTCGATCGGTAGAGGACCGGGTTCAAACCCCAGCAGAGGCAATAAGTGTCTCTGTTACATAATATGTCCTCAATACATACATGTATGGTCAATGTAGCAAATAAATGATTATGAATAACATCATTCAATTTGACCGGAAGCGAAAAGAACCACATGATATACCCTTACGTCACATTCAATTTTACCATAATATATATATGTGAATACTTATACAGTTTCAACAAATCTCTAGTTCTTTTCTTAAATGGTTATAAATGAAATATTTTTAAAATACCTTGCGGGGCAAACTTTTACAGAATTCTAGTGATAGTCACCTCTTTAATCAGGTGGTCTATAAAACTTAACCCCACACCCAAAAATATTCTCGCCTTTATTTGTCAATATCCATAGAACTCATTATTTTTTTCAGGAAGGAAACCTATTACCGGCAGTTTGCCGTTCCTCTAACAATAAAACGTACTTAAAAACTGTGTGCAGCGGATTTCAGATAACACCGCCTGACCTGGCATGGTTAGTAAAAGTTGTTTCTTTCATGTGTTTTTTTTTTTAATCAAAAGATTTCATATTTTCAAGAGTTTTAAATCATTTTGAATAATTATAACAAAGAGATAAACAATACAGTTGCACCATTTAAATTGAAAATGAAGATCGAATAGAAAGATATCTCGTTTTATTTTGGGAATAAATAATTTAATATAAATTTGAAATAGGTTGGAGGAAAATTTTTTGAAAGCAGTGATATACTACGAAGATTTGAATTTCGAGAAAATATCGGAGGAACCTATGTATGACGTAAGTGAAATTATTGGTGGCGTTTTCAGATATTAGAACCATTTTAACAAGAGCTTGGACTTTGGATAGTTGTGTCAAACAGCAATGTGACGTAGGCATGTCTATTTCATTGCTAGCAACTCAGCCATGGCTCTTTGAAATCAACACGATTTGTCTGGCTTTGGAGCTAAGACTACGCAATCGGTGTATATTTCGCTTGAAACCGCGTCATTTTTAACTTGTTTTGACGCAAGAAATAGAGAGCTACGCCCTACTGAAAGTCCAAGGTCTTGTTAAAATGGTTCTATTAACATCTGTCACAGATTGTCATGTAATTTTTAAACTTTAATAGGTTAATTTAAATTAGTAAAGGACACATCTTTGTAAATTCAAATGACACTGTAAATTTTCCTGAATATCTTAAAAAAAGAAAATTGTTTAATGAGTATTAATCTTTTTAGTAACTTCATTTATTTCTGTATGCCATAATTCTGTTCGTTCTCAAATCACAGAAATATCAACATTACTACTTCTGTAATGAAAAAAGGTCGTCGTCATGTTTCGAAATACAGTGTTGACAATCTTCATCCTTTAAAAAAAAAAAAAGGGAGGTACATTACACTATCGGTCTGTCATCACACTCGGGGTTGCAAGGACATTAAAGTTCAAAGGTCAAACTACATTGGACATACACTGTAAGCAAATAGTGTCCTTTCTATATCTTAAGAGGCCTTTGCTAGACAAACTTATTAATTCTTAGCGCACTATTAGAAGTAGAAAACAATACCAGTATCTGTGAACCATGGCTTGTCCAATCGATGTCTTGTGAGAAAAGTTAACCCTCTTTAATATTGTCACACATTTCTGGGTAAACTAAACCATATCAGTTCAGTTCTTAATATGCAATTCTTAACTAGATATGAAGGCAAATTATAAATTCATCAGCCCGTCCAAGTGTTAAAACTTTTTACCTTTGTAAATATTTCTCTAAATATGTTGCTTACTTAAATAAAGTTCAACCAACATAATGATTTTTCGATCGGTCTAACGTTTTTGATGCAATCTGATTACGTTTTGATGTTGACTGATCTGTCAGTCCAAAAGTCCAACTCAAACAAATGTTTCACCGTGAAAAGTATATACATGTATAGCCAAAGTGCTTTATGACATGAGTTGTCGTACACCGAACAGAAGATGGGCCTTGATTCGCGTGAAATACTCAGTTTTGGTCACCTATAGGTGAAACCGAGGGAAGGGGAAGCTATTGTCTTTATTGCGGTTTGTCAGTCATTTTGTCCTCACTTCGTTTTCCAGCCTTCATTTTGTTACTGTTTGGCAAATAGACTGCAAACTTCCTGTGTAGCTTCATAATGATGCCACTACTAATAAAGTATGAATATTTTTACTTTAAATCAGCAGGTAGTTACGTATTTAATATAATTTTTAAAATTTGACTCTTATAATTTATTTACGATTGTTAATATTAGTGTTCCAATAAATGAAGGTAAGAAAAAGAGAATACGGAAATTTATCGTGCAGATCCTACTGTACCATTCCATCCAACACAGCAGTTATCACTCATCGAGTTGGGCTTGTGTTACATGTTATCCACAAGTTTTTAAGTTAAAGTATTAAGTTATCTCGTATTAATGATCGGTTTAATGCTACACCGGTGCGTCTATCTGGACCCAAATAAACCCAAAGATGATCAAGAAATTAATTTAAAAAGACTCCTTATTTTATTAATATTATTACATATCAGGTTTGGCCCTTAAGGTCCTTAAAATACCATTTGCAAGTTTTTTTCCATAGCTATTTAGCAGGTAAAACGACAGTTGTTTTAAAATTCGAGGGTGCCGGTGTACAAACGTTGTTTTCCGGGATTTAAGATTTTTATCCTCAGTTCTAACAAATGATGTGTTTCCTTTATTCTTCGATACCATTGAATGGGTTACTAACAGAATGCATGTTTTTCCAAGCCTACAAAAACTTAAAATATACTCTTGCTCTACAATTAATTTCACTTTGTTTTTTAATCTAACCATCAAATATCTGTTCTTACCTTTCCGACAGGGATACCAGCTGATCTCGGATGTAGGGGGCGCTCTGGGTCTGTTCATGGGTGCCTCTATTCTAAGTTTCGTGGAGGTTCTGCAATTTATCATTGAACTGATGAATTTCTTACGTCATAAAATTGCAGCAAGAAGATCGAGGAAAACAGTCGTTACCAGTTTTAAGGCTGGCAGTGATATAAAAGACATTAAAGCATGATTATCTCTAAAAATCAATCGGTTTAAAATACAGATCTCTTCAAAGTTCTGCCCTTTGCGCTATTGTAGAGATGTATATTTTAATCAAATTGCTCTAATACATATAATCGTTAACAATGTCCTCCATGTTAATGTGTCTATTTTAGCTCACCTGAGCTGAAAGCTCAAGTGAGCTTTTCTGATCACATTTTGTCTGTCGTCCGTCTGTCCGTCTGTCTGTCTGTATGTCCGTAAACTTTTTACATTTTTAACATCTTCTCCAGAACTACTGGGCCAATTTCAACCAAACTTGGCACAAAGCACCCTTAGGCAAAGGGGATTCAAAGTTGTGAAAATTATTTATTTATACAAGATCTACATGTATTATACTACATGTACATTGTCCAGATATTTTGTAATATGACTCCATTAAGCTGATTTTATCATGCCTATTGTTGCTCAGGTGATGTGGTCCATGGGCCTCTTGTTTCTATTTTAATGAGACTATGTGGTAAACAAATCATCCTCTTAAAACCGTTTTGTGTTTTACATATTGTTTGTACTTGTATGATATATAATTTCGTTATTAGTTGTCATTTAACTCTCGATTCCATCGCTGATATCTAGTTATACTTGTAATCTCATGTTGTATGCATTGTATATACCATTTACATTGTATACCATTTATACATAATTTGAGTTTATAAACTACTGAATATTGTCACTTATTTTGTGATTTGTAATATTATAAACTGATGATATGCTCATGAACATATGTTGCGTATAAATCTTAAAACATATACGTGTACTTTAGGGAGAGCAACAAAAAAACCCGTTTATATCTACATGTATCAATAGAGAGGTTAAGCATTTGAACGTGTACGTCTACGGGTACGTGTGGAGGTACAAGTATGTTTACACGTACAGGTACCAAAATTTGGATTATGTTTAATAAACTGTACGTGTAAGTGAACGTGTAAAATAATTAGATTTAAAATTTTCAACATGTTCAGTTTACTCTCATCCTTTATGAAATAATTCTATGAACTTGATGAAACCAAAAGCACAGTCGTCCTCAATTTATCGTCTGCTTTACATAAAACAACGTTTGATATACACAAAGTCTGTATTTCTATTTAAAAATGCTACAAGTATTCACCTCCGTGTACTTTTGATTCTACACGTTTTGTACAACTTGTAGAATTACGCGGTATGCAGAAACTATGACGTAATACACATAAAAATAGAGGATTCCCCTAGTCACACGTACTTGTACACGTACACGTTCAAATGCTTAACCTCTCTGTTATTTTTCATTTGAATTACGTGTATCTACAAATCTGATTTAGTAAACTTAATACGCTGTGTTCGCCCAAATGTTGGAGATTTCTAATCATCTTCCCGTTTTACTTTTGTGAAATAAGATCATTCAATTGTTACATTTTATGATTGCTCTTACTCATTTTGATTCTCTCAATTATGTCAACACTTGCACCAGTAACCAGTTTATATGCAAGTTGTACGCACGTAGTACGTGTACGTGCAAATGTTTTACCTTTCAAAATTATCAGGAAATGTTATTATAATTCTTTTTAAATCATTCCTATATGAAGTTCAGAAGGTAAAATGGCTAATTTTTAACCGGGTTTTCTAACGGAAAAAATCCGGTTATTAAAATGGTGAAAATGGCGGGCGGGTGGGCGTGCGGGCGGCTGCCAAAAGTGTACCCTTATTGTACGGATAACTACTCCTACAGTTTTCAAGATAGGAAGTTGTTCTTTTGCAGATCAATTGTACATATACCAGAGGTGTGCATATTGCTAGGATTTTGATTTCTGATAATTTATGAAAAAAATACCAGCTTTTGAACTTAGTCATTTTTCGACAAAATATTGCATATAGGGTACC
>WFKH01007768.1:28011387-28038284 GCA_016163765.1 Magallana hongkongensis
AGTTGCGTTAGCGCGACGGCGTGTTGTGTGTTAGCGCGATGTCTCGTTTATCTGAACGCGATGTCGCGCTAACGCAAATGGCCCTATCCGGACACCATAGACTTTTGGCGTTAAATTCCTTCCATTAATAATATACAACCTAATATGACTTGATCATTCAGATATCCCCGAGTACCCAAATCCCGTCACCATAAGCAGCAAACATCCCGCGTTTCTTTGTAAATTATTTTTTTTTTGTGGTTTTTGCATTTGCAATAACTAAATATAACCTGAAACATTATAATTTATAAAATTATCAACAAAAATATGTGTATTAATCTTCAAATACATGTAAGTCGTTTCAGGCACAGGTGCTTGTGGACAGGTCCGTGCACTACCCCCCCCCCCCTTTTTTCCAAGTTTTTTGTATAACTTTTTTTGATTTATTATCGTTAACAACCCCTTATATATGTCTGAAGTCGAAAAATAACAGAAATATCACGACTCTGTGGCATTTTATATTCATACTCGTTTCCCCTATATATATAAAGAGAGAAGGTAAGCAACTTCAGTTTGTTTACATCAAAAATCGCTATACCTTTGGTGTCATCTATTTTTCTCACTTCCACACATACCCTTCTATCTAAAAACTGATATAAATAAACATGCTGTATTGTAATATATCCAAAAACTAAACATTTGTCACTCGCGACCACGATATTTTGAAACGTTCCAAGTAAACGCTACGGAAGTAAGTTGCACAGCGACATCTATGCTAAGAACGATAACTTTCCCCGGGTTCCGAATGTCATTAACTTAAGGGTAACACACGAGAGGCCCGAAAAAAGTTCGGGAAAAAGTTTTGGCGCAGAATACAAATCGATGAAAATTCTCCAACTCGAAAAGAAGTTTTAGGCGTAAATACATCCAATAATGATATGGCTAATGAACAGTTTAGACCATGGAACAGCCAATGAATTCGTGTTATTACAAGAAATTAAAGAGAAACATCCAGGTGAGGCCTCTATAGTATTTCTGTTGGAAATTTTGTCAACAAATATTTCAAAAATGTGAACATAAAAAATAAACGTTGCAAGGACAACTTAGCGAAAATGACTAAACGTTATTATGGCATTGCATAGAAATGGTGACAAAAGCTGTAAGTGACTTTAAAAACATTTCCATTGCAAATCCTTGAAGATTTTTTTTTTGTGTTGTCAAAGTTTTCCAATGCTCTAACATTAGGACATTTCAGTGGTGTGGTGATAAATAAAAAAAAAGTAATTGTATTTTGGGCCAAAACTTTTTCCCGAACTTTTTTCGGGTCTCTTCGTGTGTTACCCTTAAGTTAATGACATTCGGAACCCGGGGAAAGTTATCGTTCTTTGCATAGATGTCGCTGTGCAACTTACTTCCGTAGCGTTTACTTGGAACGTTTCAAAATATCGTGGTCGCGAGTGACAAATGTTTAGTTTTTGGATATATTACAATACAGCATGCTTACAATGTATTTATATCAGTTTTTAGATAGAAGGGTATGTGTGGAAGTGAGAAAAATAGATGACACCAAAGGTATAGCGATTTTCGATATAGTAATCGTTTGAATTTCCCAGGTGGTACCTCAATGTAAACAAACTTCCCTCTTTATAATATATAGGGGAAACGAGTGTGAATATAAAATGCCACAGAGTCGTGATATTTCTGTTATTTTTCGACTTCAGACATATATAAGGGGTTGTCGATGATAATAATTAAAAAAAAAATTAAAAAATAATTATAGAAAAAATTGGGAAAAGGGGGGGGGGGTA
Source organism: Magallana hongkongensis (assembly GCA_016163765.1). NCBI lineage: Eukaryota > Metazoa > Mollusca > Bivalvia > Ostreida > Ostreidae > Magallana > Magallana hongkongensis. The sequence continues at coordinate 28,013,175 of WFKH01007768.1, forward strand.
GTGCACGGTCCTGTCCTCAAGCACCTGTGGTTTCAGGAGAGAATTAGATATCCCTTGACTTTGGGGGTGTATGGAAGCCCGTTCGTGCAATACTAAATTATTTTTGGATTTTCCAAGATAGTCATTCTTACTTTTAATTTGCATAATATTATTTATGTACATATTTTTCATACTTCTGGTGGTCTAAATTGAATATTGTTTTCATTCCTCCTATTATATTTTTGGAAGTCATATTTGAAATTTTTTATCAATTATTCTAAAGTCATATTTACTTTTGTTATAATAAATGTAAATTTTACAAATTTTTTCATTTCAAACAATTAATTAAGGTGTCGATCATAATCTAGGAATCACAATCGAACCTGGGTAAAACTCTGAAACAGTTGAATAGAGGGAAGTCTGTTTGATATATGAATTCCTTTAATTTTTCGGAGTAAATATACACAATCGTTAATTTTACAGAGTTTGGGTTTATAACCACCCCATGATACACTGTTTCCGGTTACAAACGTATGAGAATATAAAATTAATTACTTGGGCAAGCTATTTGTATAAAAAATAGCCTCTGCAGAAAAAAAAGTTACATACATTTCAAACTTGGTAATTTAACATATTTTGAAATTTAGAATTTCCTTCCTTTTTAGCCTCCCGTACATGCCCAGAAGATGAATTTACCTGTAAATCTGGTCATTGTGTACCAATGAGGTGGACATGTGACAAAGAAACTGACTGTCTTGATGGATCTGATGAAACTGATATTTGTCGTACGTTTCTTAAACAGTATCTTGAAATTTCTTATTTCTTTTTCTTAAGAACCAATACAAATTTCTATGAACCTGTAGTGTTTTAATTTTGAATTTCAAACAATTCTCAGAAAAAAAATCCTGCACAATGGACCAGTTCAGTTGTGGCAATGGAGAATGTATTCCAGCCAGCTGGCGTTGTGATGACTCCCCAGACTGTGCTAATGGCCACGACGAAATCTGCTCCTCTCCTACCTGTGCAAGTGATGAATTCAGGTGTGACAATTCTAAGTGTGTCAACAACAAATTGCGATGTGATGGAGATAATGACTGTGGTGATAACAGCGATGAGAAAACTTGTAGTGAGCCTAATCCCAAATTCTAAGAGATTTGTGAAACATGAATTTTATTTATATGATAAGGATAGCGTGAATGGCTATTGGTAAATTTCTTTTCCCTGCTCTTTAGCCTCTGTAACTTGTACTGCTGAGAAGTTCCAATGTGCAGACAAGAAGTGTATTGACCAGCTATGGCAGTGCGATGGGCACCCAGACTGCACCGACCAGAGTGATGAAGTCAATTGCACAACCACCAACGCTACGATCTGCTCCTCGCAAACCGACTGGCAGTGCCGCACTAGTGTGCAGTGTATCCACAGTTCATGGAAGTGTGACAACGATGAGGATTGTTCTGATGGATCTGATGAAATAGACTGTAAGTTGATTTTGTTATCTCTTATTTTAAAAAGCCCATGCAGGCTCCAATGATCACTCTTGTTCTGATTTTCCAAACAAAACAAAAAACACAAAATCTTGGAATTTTTTTTAAATCTTCAACCCTCCACCAGTTGCAATTTTGAATAAAATATGTTTTTGCTTACTGTGACTCCTAATTAAACGCGAGGAATTAATTTCCGCGTAAAACCGCGAGAAGCAACTCTCGCTGATTTTAAAATCTCGCTTTTATTTTCAGACAGTTTTGAACTATAGGAATTGGTGATTGCGATTTTTATATTTTCGCGATTTGATACAAATCAGTGGAATCGCGGAATTAAGTACTCGCGTTAAATAAGAAATTTACAGCATTTGAAATTCTAGAAATGGTTGACACTTGACAACAGTTAATTGTAGGAAAAATTTTAATTGAGTATATTCAACTTGGCAACCATTTGTGTTTTCAAAACATGTCTGGATTAAAAACTAGGTACATAAATTAGTGTGGAAATACTAAACACCGGTTGTTTGTAATAAAAATTGACTTAATTGTATACAATTGGCCATGTATACAGATGATTTTTCACTCATTCTAAAAGAAAATATCACGCGATTTACCTGTGTATGCAGGAGAAACACTAGTTCAATAAACAAAGATGGCGCCGGTTTACGATGGGGACATCGAACATGTTGTCAATATTTGTTTATAGAAAGGTTTTCTGGATTTATTAGTAGCGAGATTAAATGAGGAAACTCAGAAGTCAAATCCATGCAAAATAATGTGGAAAAATCTGCGTGGTTACAGAAAACAGAACACATGGTGTGCATTGCAACGCCTAATGCTATAAATTTTTGCATTAACAGTTGACATCGCCAACGCCTAATGATATATCGCCGCTTAATGATAGAATTGTATCATTAAGCGTCGCAAATGCACAGCAGCCCTAACTTAATGAAACAAGCAAATATCTACACCCTCAACCGCTAATGATACAAATTTTTTATCATTAAGCGTTGCAGTCGCACCCTTTAATGATACAAAATTGTAAAATTGAAAGCCATCTTTTATGAAACAACACTATCTCATTTCCCTATATTTGCTCAGCATAAGTAAAATGTTATTTTTACTATTACATATGCCTGTACTGTTTTGTACAAGTTCTGCATTAATTATGAAACTTGATATAGATAGATAGATAGATAGATAGATAGATAGATAGATAGATAGATAGATAGATAGATAGATAGATAGATAGATAGATAGATAATTTTGGATCCACAGCTAGATATTATCATGCACTCCTATTGATATACAACTGTTCCTCGGGCTGCAGAAAACTAATGACTATAGTACTTAAATTTAAAAAACGATATAAATAGTTCAGTCCATTTCGTGGGGTTATCTTTTGTAAAACGAACTTTACTGTTATACTTTCATGTTAAACACTGAAATCTGATTGGTTTAGACGCAGTTTGTAATCCGTTATATTACTCTCAGCGTTAGCAACACACTTGGCAACGGGTAACACAACGAATTGTTACATGCGCGTAAAAATATTGCGTACGGTCCGCCGTAGAATTCACGTCATTCCTATATAAAAGCAGTATAGTTTTCTTTAAAATTAAGACATTCAGTATAAAAATATAAATAGTGTCTGTTTAGTAGGGTAACAGTTGAAATTGACAACCTTCGAAAATCATTGTCAACCCCCGCTTCGCGTCGGTCGGCAATGGTTTTCTCGGGGTGTCAGTTTCAACTGTTACCCTCCCAAACAGGCACAATTTATATAAAGTAGTGCATATTACTTCGATTTTGATTTTTGGTAATTTATGCACCCCCCCCCCCCCCCTAAAATAACAAAACAAAGCAAAAAACCCAGCTGTTGAACTTACAGTGCACTATCCATAACGTTTACTTAACCTCTATCCTATCCAGTAACCAGTATCCTGCATCATGCCTTATTCTATTCATTCTATCCTATCTATCCTATCCATTCTATCCTATCAGATGAACATTTTGGAATGACATTTTCAAAAAACGAAAATCTTTTATCAATTCTTTTGAAATCTTCAAATAGAAATTTTTTGAGCAGAATAATTTATTTCAGCTTTGTTTTAAAACATATATATATATATTTGCAAAAGTTGTAATTTAAATTTCATTGAAGTTTTAAAACAAGATTAACATTAATATTTCGTTCTGTGAAAAACAATTCTGGAAAATGTTTAAACTCAAGCTCAATTTTGATTGGCTGATCGATGCAGGATAGGATGGATAGGATAGAACAGTTTCATTCTATCTTTTATTCTGTATCTTGTATCCTGCATTCTGCATCCAGCATCCTATCCTATCCAGTGTAAGCTTAATGGATAGCGGCACTGTAGTCATTTTTGTGCATAATATTGCATATGTGGTACTTGCATTATATTACAGTAAGCTAACCCTACTGTCCGGATAACTCCTCCTACAGTTTTTAAAATAAGAAGGTTTTGTTTTGCAGATCAATTGTACATATATCAGAGATGTGCATATAACTTGGGTTTTGGTTTTTGATAATTTATGAAAAAAATACCAGCTGTGATCATTTTTTTGCGAATATAGTGTACCCTTCTTATCTAGATATACCAGCTACATTATTTGTCCAAATAACTCCTTCTACAGTTTTCAAGATAAGATCTTTTTTTTTTTCTTTTTGTTTTGCAGATCATTTGTTTAATTATCAAGATGTTCATATTACAGTGGGGTTTCATATATCCGGACGCCAGAGATCCGGACGCTTCAGTTAACGAACGATTTTATTTAGAAACAGATTTTTTTTTACGTTATTTTATCCCATATATCCGGAATTTCGTGTTCCGGATCCGGACGGTCTGTTTTTACCATAAAACACGGTTTAACTATAAATTTTGCTTCATTTAACCGGACGGTAAAATTTAATGTTACTCCAATTAATACAATAGAAAGACTACGTCTGCCTGTCAATTGAGTTTCACACCTTTTCACCTGCTAGCCCCCATGAGTAGCTGGTATGAAAACTCTGACTTCCCAAATCACTTTCAAATATTACCAACGTTGCTGGTTAGACAGGATTAGTAAGCCTCACTGCACGTGACTTGGGTCTCTTTACACCGTGCACCTGTCAAGTGACACCACTTTTTAAAACACTCCTCTACTTCAAAGGAAGAATGTGCTTAATAAATCTGGAACGTTTTTCATAGCTTTGTGGTAATTATATTCAAAAAAGTAATTTTAAACGAAGTGTCTCATGAATGCCTTGTTAGATTAAGCCAAAACCTGAAGTATAGGAAGAAAACAATAAGAAGCGCATTTCAATTGATCGGAAGTGTATTGGTGGAAAATTGAAAATCTAGATATAGATTGTTAAAAACATAACGTAAATAGGCTCATTTCACACTTCGACACAATATTTTAGCTACATTTTGCTATTATTATAGTTTGGTTAATATTTCCTGACTAAGAAACAATATAAAGCAGTGTTTCCTTGTATTAAAACAGGTGAATATATTTAGCTACATTTTGTTGTTATTATAGTTTGGTTAATATTTTCTTGACTAAAACAATATAAAGCAGTGTTTCCTTGTATTAAAACAGGTGAATATCAAAGGAAAATTCTAATTTTTTGCTATTTAGTATAATTGATAACAAAAATAGACTCCTTTTAATATCCGGAAGCCTCATCTATCCGGACGATTGATTTGGGAACGAAATAGTCCGGATAATTGAGGCTTCACTGTACATGTATTGAGCTTAGTACTTTTTCCCATTACTGTGGAATCATTAGAATTCGTGGTGGCTCAATGTTCGCGGTATTCGTGGGTACAGTACCGTCAACGCGGATCCCGTATTTAACCGCGCTCCCCCCGCGGTTAGTTAATCCTTTCCGCGTTACACCATCGCGGTTAATTCATCGCGGTCCTCGCTGCAGCCATGTTTAAACCGCGGCGGTGTGACCTACCGTTGAACAAGGTGATCGGAGATTTTTACCTGTACGCTATTAGACAATAAGACGGCCACCTAACACTGAGAGTCATGCCTGATGTATTGTTTTCATTTCACATAAAATGATTACGTATTTTTAATGCACGTTTTCAGAACTTCTTATCAATTTTTTAGAGACATTTTTATTAAAGAATCATCTGCACACGTAATAATTTTCATGTAACTGTGGATATAGCTATTATTTCGAAAATATTTAATCGGTTTTTTTTTAATATAATCTACATGAAGGAGAGGGTAAGAACTATGAAATATTATATTTCTATTTTTTAATGATTTTAAACATTTCCGACTACAAAAATGTTTTTAATCCATATCAGTTTGTAGCTCGTTTTACGGCAGTCTCTCGATGCTCAAGACAATTAACCTAGTCCGTGACAGGCACATGCTACACGGAGAACGTTTACCTGCGGTCAACGGCATGATATGAAAATTTTACTCAACCCTAAAAATACTAAATTATATTGATATAATTTTATGTGTGTTCAATATGAAGCTACAACACAAATGTACATGTAGTATCAGCTGCGAATACCGTTTTTCGTAACCGCCCCCTCCACCTCTTCAACATTTTAATGACTGTCAAAGTACATGTAAATTGTATTTGACTTTAGTCCCAATTGTTTTACACAAAGGTGTGAAACCATCGCATTGACGGGAAATCACTCTACGCTTGAACGCACAGAATACACCGGTACATAATGAGACAGGTGGATAATCCGTACGTGTAACGAGTGACCATCAGGAATTCCACCTGTTTTTCAAACAATTTTTCTAACAGTAATAACAATAAATAGTTATTCATTTTACTGCGGTCTGTTAAACTGTTAAACGTGTTTAAGATGCACCCCCTCCGCAAAAAACCTAAAACCTTCAATGTAAACTGAACGAGAGAGAGAGAGAGAGAGAGAGAGAGAGAGAGAGAGAGAGACACTGTCGATACTCAAGACAATTAACCTAGTCCGTGATAAGCACACGCTACACGGTGTAGGTATACCATACGATCAACGGCAAAATATGAACAGTTTACTTTACCCTTAAAGTATAAAAAGTTTTTGATATCATTTTATGTGTGTTGAATATGAAGCTACTACGCATATGTCGTATCAGTTGCGAATTATAACGTTTTTCGTACCCCCCCCCCTCCTTTCCAACCAAAGTTAACTGTATTTGACTTTAGTCCCTATTGTTTTACACAAATGTGTGAAACCATCGCACTGACAGGAAATCACTCTTCGCTTGAACGCACAGAATACACGGGTATGAGGCAGGTGGATAATCCTTGCAACAAGTGACCACCACGAATTCTACCCGTATATCAAACAATTTAACTAACAGTAACAATAAATAATTGTTTCATTTCACTGCCTTCTTAAACTGTAAAACTTTTTTAACATGTTTCTTCTCCCGCAAAAAGAGAGAGAGAGAGAGAGAGTAAGTTTTCATTTAAATAACGTTGTATACGAACTAAACTTCACAAACACAGTGTCAAGCAATAAATTAAACATCATAAACAGTGTTAAATACTTTATTGTTAGACATACTTCTTTTTTTTTTCATCTGAAAACTAACAGAACGAAACTGTTTTCCTTTATCAAGGAAGGAGCACGTGGTGCAGCTCGCGGGCAGATTTGATTGACAGGTGAAGCACGTGGACTGAGACTGAAACTGCATGTTGATTCAATCAAAATGTATACTGTCCCTTTTCTTTTATGAATACTAAACTTAGGAATATTTAATATTAGTATATTTCAAATGAATGCAGTGGCATCGGAAGCAAATGGAAAGTGGGGGGGGGGGGGCTAAAGCACATTACCCCTCTCTCTCTCTCTTTTTCTCTCTCTCACACATAAAGATCGTAGATAAAATCAAGATCTGCGACACTCATAATAATCATGAAGCCTCCTCTGTAAGATAGGTAATGGGTGGTGTTGTACGGTTAGACGAAGCCGTACGCAATTTAGAGATTTTCTTTTGTCTTGAATAGGTGTGAAAACCCCTAGGGCATGTCGTTTTCTACCCTGGGTTTGTTAATCACTATACACAGGAAATAATCGCGACTTACAATTAATGCACAATAAAGGAAATGTGTACAAAAATAGATTGCATTTGAATTTTTAAAAAGTAATTCGAGATGTATGCATTTAATAGCATGTACAATTTCCTATGTTGTTTGTGATGTAACTACCTCATTCCATTTCTTGTACAGAATATCACCTAAAATAATCGAGTTAAAGACAGCAGTGATATAACAAGCATATCAGGTTAGAATAAGAGAACAACACTAATTATTTTAATATTATCAATCTAACTCTGATGTTAACCTGAAAAATATCCTCGCGACTTAAATTGCCATATATTCTTACTGTATATAAAAAGTAACTGTTTTCCAGATCGTGTATTATATCACTTGTACAGAAAACCTTGCCCTTGAACAAGTTGATTAAGAACATATAATACACACAAAATACAAATATAATCAATACATGTAAATGTGTACTTATTGTTTTCTATTATACGATTGCAAACTGGTTGAAAGTTTGTTGAAACTCGATCGCACGGACATATATAGATCGGCAAAAGCATTTCATCAATTCAATTTACCCGGTATGCAGTTTACGTACATTAAGTAGAAAAGTTTCAATACTTCTTCACAATTTAATAAGGGTATCGGGTTCGTTCGCCCTATCTACCTGTTCGCCTGAGTCCGTTCGCCCTAGGTCCGTTCGCTCTAATTGTCGTTCGCCCTAATAATTGTTCGCCCTAAACCTCGTTCGCACCTTGTTTTTTTTAATAAACCACATCATAAGTTATTTCATTTAATTTTCACTTAAAACGTGTGAACTTTTATTAATTATTCTATGTTTTTCCTTCGTCAAAAAAGACGTACCGGTAATTAGTATAATTGTTAGATTTTATTGCCCTAAATTGTCGATAACCGTCTTGTTGTTTTTATAATGATTCGCTTGATGTTTTTTTAAACAATTAAAGAAATTGAGACTTTTATTGGCTCATTCAGAAGCTAAGCAAATGATTATCACCTATTCTATCTTTGAAGAAATTACATAACACAATCCATTGATCTCTAAATGAGATATATACGGAGATTTCATGATTATAATATGGTTATATTATGAGGTGAAATTTAAAATAATTACAAAAAATAACAGAAGAATGTAAAATGTAGTAACATTAAAAAAATTCAATAAATCAATTCACAAGTCTCCGTGTCGATATCATGTCACCGTCAGTCAATTGGTGCTTATTACGTAAAAGAGGAAAGGGGGGTATTGTTTTCTTTAATTAATCTCTTTATAATGTTTAAATTGATCAGAAAACAAAAATATATAAATACATTAATCCTATATAAAAATAAGGCGAACAGACCTATGGCGAACGGCGTCAAGGGCGAACGGACCTAGGGCGAACGGAAAGTAGGGCGAACGGCGTCAAGGGCGAACGCGTTTTAGGGCGAACGAACAGCCAATCTTTAATAAGACTGAATAAAAAAAAAAGGAAATATAATCCGACTGCCAAGCATACTTATCAGTTTTTGAATAGGCTATGTCAATTTGAATGGATTGTAAAAATACATCGTCAAGTATTTAAATGAAGAAGCATTGATGAATAATTTTAAACACACTCTATAAATTTAATATTTTAAAAATATATATCGTATGTTATTCTAGATAGTTCCATTAAATAAAATGATATATACATGTAGTGTTGTGTAGCTGTCAATTATTTTTTAGTCGAGGGAGATAACTCGCGTTTCAGTTCAATACTTTTGTTCACCTGTAATTTATCGTCAAGACGCGGTTTTACCTGAGACACCTGTTTTAAACCGCGTTGCAATTTGGACCGCGGGGGTGCGCGGAAAATACGGGATCCGCGTTGACGGTACTGTAGCTGTTCCCCACGAATTTACATCCTCGACGAAAAGAAACTTTGAGAGAGTTAGTTTTCTTACTGAAACTGAAAACTGACGCATCCACGAAATTACATACTCAGAAATAAACAAAAAAAAACCCCACACAATCCACGAAAATAGTCCCCCACGAATTTAAACTGTGATTCCACAGTTTATTGCACACACGGGGCATCATTTGTCCATATAACTCCTCCAGCAGTTTTGAAGATATGATATGCACAATAGAGATAAGAATCATACTTTAAGTTTTTGATAATTATGAAAAAATACTTAAACGAAATCATGACAATGATTATTTCGGGTCGGGATCGGCCTTAGGTAATGTTTATCAATTCAGGGTCGACAAATACGGGTATTGTTCCCACAAAAGAAAACCCGGTTTTCTGTCACATTGACAGCTTTCCCTTGTTACGTTTTAGGTTACATCTATTACATTACTGTGTAATTGCCATTGTCATTGCTCTGAAAATAGAATCGAGTATTATGTCCTTTCTGTATTTCAGTTTGTTTTGTAGATGGTATTACAAAGTTAATACAGATTGTTAAAGATAGAAAAGTCACAGTACACTCATATATCATCTGCATGTAGAAATCAGCTGCAGTATATACATACGTATAACATTTATTAAATTGTTCAATCGTTTTTGTAGATTTTGTCATAAATGAAGATTAATATTTGTTATATCCTTGATACCTTTATATTCCAAATGTGTGCAGATATAAATAATTTCGAAATTACAGTGTTTGTGTAAAAAACAAGAGTGATCCAATATTTTAGAATAATGTTATTCTAATTTATATATTGCAATAATTTGGGAAGATTTGTTTACTACTATTAGACTGCTTATTGTAAAATTTAAGAAGATAATGACACAACACTATTTTTATACTGTGAATGAAAAATACAAAACTTTGCATATCTCTAATATTATATTACTTCTAGCAATTGAGGTAACCGGAATAAATCAACTATTAATATAATTATTACATATTCCGTAATCATCGGTTCAAAATACAATGTAGACATTGAGGACATAGTAGAGAATGCGATGAACTCATAAAAATCCCAGTGTGATACCTAAAGTTAAAAAAGATGATTGTGGTGTTACTACGTTGCAAGTTAACGATAATGAGGCCTGAAATGCATATAATTACATATGATTGTCTTCATACACAAGTAAGTAAATCAGCACACATATGACCCTCCATATTAAGTTAAATTAAAATCATTGCTTATAGGAGACTAATTTTTAGGAAATATAAATAAAAGATTTACGGACAGGGCTTTCATCAATCAAAATACAGATCTCAACAATAGCAGATAGCGCCCTGCGGTATTGTAGATATCTGTATTTTAATCAGATTTGGCTTTCGTTCTATTTAATCGACAAGATTATTTATTTTCTGACAAACCAACTTATGGAGCTCATGCTATCAAGGGGGACTCTTTTTGAAATGTGTATTTGCATTTGTATTCGGTATTTTTGAATAATTTTTAGAATTTCAAAATTACATAAAATATATATATTTCGATTTCAAATTACTTAAAATATATATTTTTCGAATTAGAATATAAGTGATGGATGTAGATAAAAAGCATTATACATAATTCCAATAAGCAAATATATTGGGAGAATGTAAAAGGATAATATGAAGATTTTAAGATGAAAAAGGAAGTAGCGCTTGAAGTTTCCTATCCCAATCTCGATGCTTTAAATCTCCTTGTACATGTTATAAAAAGTAAAAAGAAAAAAAACGCTTCCTAAACGAAAGATTATAATATTATTAAATTCATAAATTTTAACCCCAAAGGTAGGATCATTGATGTTTCCGAGCACGATGATTAAAATTATCTTATAATGAATACTAGTATTAATTTAAGTATGGCCAGAATCTATTGTGCTATCACACTTGATTCACAGTAGTTGACCACATAAAGTTTTAGCTTCCAAATACTAATGATACAGTTAATATTACTATTAATAAAATTCACTTTTGAATTACAAATTGTGTTTAAAACTTGAATCTTTTGATTTAAATATACCTGTCTATCATCTATCTAAATGCAATTATGTCTACCAGGATGAAGCTAGCAGACAATAACAAGACCTTTAGATGTATCCAATACAAGTTCGAGTGAGCTAAATGAACCTTTGTATATGATATGGACGCCTTCTAAAGCTTGTAATGAATACATCTAATGAGAGTCTTAAATATTAATGAGTCCAAACCCCTGGGAACCACCTCGTGGTATCACTACAGTCCAAAACTGAGAACGAGAAATGATAGCCCTGTAGGTCTCCTACCCTGGTATTTGTTTGATGCACACTTCAAAGAAAAGGGATATAATCGTCTACATTTTACCCCTATATCATTGTGAAATGTTAAAAAAGACAAAGTTCGGGTGAGCTATATGGACCCTTGTAGGTGTCATAACTTAATTGCTGAGGCAAAATAGTTCCCCAATTCGCTTTAAAATTTAAAATTTCCGGCTGCGTCAAACGCTGATTTCTATATGAGATGAAAAACCGTATGTTAGATGTTTGACTGTCCCTCTGTTAAAATTTTACCTTTTAAAGATTGGTGCATATCGTTTCCTGAGTAAGTAAAAAATAAACCGGGCTTGATTTTTAGGTACATGTGTAACTTCTTTGTCAACTATTTGGGTCCTATACAGCTAGCAATAATCTAGCGACAAAATCTTTAGCAGATATAAACACTTAAATTTCATTTTAAACTTGTTTTTATCAAAAATGTGTTTTAATCTTTTTTTCTGACTATAAAGGCGCAGTTTTATTACTTTAAATTTTACCTTTTCATTTTTTACACTACATTTTTTAAAAAAAAAAAGCGTGTATGGAATTATTAGTACCATAACTTATGACCCGTAGACAAAGATCAGTTTTTAATTGATTTTCTATAATATACTTAATAATCCTTATCCAAGCGGAATTTTGTGCTTTCGAAGTTGACAAACATCAAACATATAAAATTTATTCATGCATCAATAATCTTGATATTAATTATTATATGCCAACGACAAAGCGAAAAGTAATTTCTGTTCGAGTACTCGCAGTACTTTAATGATTTTTCTTATTTGCAGCTAGCATCTACGGGCTTAGTGGTTGCTGTTGGTGATTGCTATCTTCAGCCTTTTTGTCTGTCTTTAAGTTTCATCATTAATATTATTAATGCTGATCAAATACTAGTATAGGGAAATGAAAATGTATTATTTCATAAAAGACGGCTTTCAATTTTACAGTTTTATATCATTAAAGGGTGCCTCTGCAACCCTTAATGAAAAAAGTTTGTATCCTTAGCGGTTGAGGGTGTAGATATTTGCTTGTTTCATTAAGCGTTAGGGCTGCTGTGCATTTGTGACGCTTAATGATACAATTCTATCATTAAGCGGTGATATATCATAAGGTGTTGGCGATGTCAACTGTTAATGCATTAGTTTATAGCATTAGGCGTTGCAATTGCAACGCTTACTGCTATTTATATCATTAAGCGGCGTTGTATCATTAACGGTTGTTATAGTGCATTACTATCCACTCGAAAATACTCAAACATATCATCAGACTTTTCTTGTTTTAAATCATAAATATACTTACATGTATTTTGTTCACATATTAGATTTATCAACTCTCCTGTAACCATTTATTGAAAGAAGCATTAAAATAAATCATAAGACGAAAGACATGAATTGAAAAATCGGCCACAGGTAGACTTATTTATTAATTAGCAAAAAAGGAACTTCATAATGAAAATGAAAATTTGCGATAAAATTCTCCAATGATCCTTCGTAGCACATATGGCTTAAATAATGTTCATTAAGTTATCTGTGATAAAATTCTTCTATAAATAAAGTTTTGTTTTGTTTTTTAAATTAAACTAAGAATTATCAAATGTAATTTGAATTTCGAGATATATAATAAGAAAACTATAGTTATTGTGTTAAATTTTGTTATTAAAGTGTAAAGAAATAGAATGAAATAAACTTTTAAAAATGAATTTTTATTTAAAAGTAGACCCGAACCGAAAAACCCAAAATCGAACCGAAAAATTTACGACCTGACCCAAAACATTTTGGAACCGTGACAGCCCTAGCAAAAACACACAGTTAGCATTAACTGAATTTTCTTTAATACAATACACATGAATATAATAATAAGGTATGCAGCAGCACACCCATATGAATACAAAATTGAAATTTTGTGTTGCCATCTTCTGTACCAAGAACACTTATTGTACAAATATTATTTTTTTATGATTTAGTAAGAAAAGTGAGCATTTGGTGACAATGTTTTTCTGTTCATTATTTAAAGGTGTTTCAACCTGTCGCTCCAATCAGTTTAAATGCAATAACAGTGACTGCGTTTATATCACCCTCAAATGTGATGGCTACATCGATTGCGTAGATGGATCTGATGAGTCCAACTGTCGTAAGTGTTCAAGACTGATTTGATTTTTTTTTACACTGTGGTGTATGTAATGAGTACAACAAGTTTAAGTTTGTTCAGAATTTTTGGTTAACTGAAGAAATTCACCTGTAGAAAAAAAAACAAGTTTTCAAAACAAAACCAACGTAAATATCTTTTCAGTATTGCAAATAGAAAAAAAAAAGTTTTCAAAACAAAACAAACATAAATATCTTTTCAATATTGCAAATAGATTAAGAGATATTATTTTTTGACTTTTTCAGCCAAATCAGAACATCAGTGTTCAAGTGATAAGTTTGATTGCTATAGAAATGGATCTGTTTGTATTGAACCAACCAAACTCTGTGACATGAGAAAGGACTGTGACAACTTTGCTGATGAGGACAATGAACTTTGTGAAAGTAAGAATTTTATCGATAACCTTTTAAAAACCTGGTAGATACCTCTTTTTTACTAACGCTCATGCATCATCTTGAAAAAACAATCCATATAAATGTTGGTAAATGAAAAAAGTCATGTGCATTCATTTTTATCGTCATAAAACTTTGTACTTCTGTATTTCAATCTATTGTTTGTAAGCAGAAATCGTTGCAGTTTATCTATATCATGTTTTTTAACCGGGTTTTCCAAAGGAAAAATCCGGTTATTGAAAAGGTGAAAATAGCAGGCGGGTGGGTGGGGCTGCCAAAAGGGTACCCCTATTGTACGGAGAAGGCCTCCTACAGTTTTCAAGATAGGAAGTTGTTGTTTCGCAGATCAATTGTACACATATCAGAGATGTGCAGATTACTTGGATTTTGATTTTTGTTAAGTTATGAAAAAAATACCAGCTGTTGAACTTAGTCATTTCTTTGCATAATATTGCATATAGGGTACCCCTATTGTACGGATAACTCCTTCTACAGTTTTTAAGATAAGAAGCTGTTGATTTGCAGATTATTTGAACATATATCAGAGATGTGCATATTACCTGGATTTTTGATAAATTATGACAAAAATACAAGCTGTTGAACTTTGTCTTTTTTTTGCATAATATTGCATATAGGGTATCCCTACTGTACGCATAACTCCTCCTACAATTTTTAAAATAGGAAGTTGTTGTTTTGTAGATTATTTGAACATATATCAGAGATGTGCATCTCATACCTGGATTTGATTTTTGATAATTTATGACAAAGACACCAACTGTTGACTTAGTCATTTTTTGGCAAAATATTGCTTATTGGGTATCCCTATTGTACGGATAACTCCTCATACTGTTTTAAAGTTAGGAAGTTGTTGTTTTGCAGATCAATTGTACATATATCAAAAATGTGCATAATACTTGGATTTTGATTTTAGAAAATTTATGGAAAAAATACCAGCTGTTGAACTTAGTGATTTTGTGGCAAAATATTCATATAGAGTACCCCATTTCTCAGGATAGGTAGTGTTTATTAATTCAGGGTTGATAAATGGATTATGGATACTGTTCATTCAAAAGTAAACCCGGTTTCCTTTCACATTGACAGCTTTTCTTTCTTTTGTCTTTGCTTAATTATTATACAAGTCTATTTTGTATACATTTGTACATACATGTATATCTAACTTCAAATTAATGTGGGGTTTTTTTAATTCGACAACGCGGGAAGAAAAAAGTTTGGCAGGTTAAAATTTCAGGAGATTAGAGAAAAAACCAACACAATGGTCATCTGGTGCTTGAAATTTTCTCTCTTCTCTTAATGTCCTAATATTCTTCCCTTTGTTTCCTTTTCTCTAGCTGTTGAGTAAATGATCTCAGGTTTAATGTTGTGTCACCTTGGTTGATTAATTTATTTACTTTGATCAATGTTTAAGTTAATGTGATAAATTGGTAATGTTAAGCAGAGTTGAAAAATATTGGTGAAACGAAGGATTTTGACCTGGGTTGAAAATTGACCTGGGGGTCATTTTTCAACATTGAATATTGAGATCAAAGGTGATGAATAAAGATCCAGGTCCGTTGAAATTTGACCCGCATCGTGGAATTTTGATCACGAAACAGGTTCTAAATTCAACAGCAAATAAACTCAAATTTATAACTTGGATGTTTTTAACCAATAATTTACAGTTTTTCCATATTTATTTTTTAGATTAACCTGTTGTCGGACGAAAAAATGAATAATTTAAATTTAAAAAGTAAACTTCTTGCGTATAATTGCTGTTTTGTGTGATATCTTTATTTCAAATAGGTATGTTTTTAATAAGAATGCATGTACATGTATTGGTACTATACATGGTTTTGTGATAAACCATTCAATTCAGGTAGCAAGGAACAGTTTCGAATATCGTACCCGTCAATATTTTTGTAAAATTGAGAGTTGCTCTACTTAAAGGCTTATGAGTGTTGCTTAAATTCATGAAATGATTTTAAATGATTATCATTAGTTAGAGGGATGTCTATTGATGAAATTGATGAGCAATATGTAGGCCCCTTATGTTAAGTACATGAGATTCAGAACTTGCGGCTAAGACTGTTGTGTTGACTTTACACAGTGAAATTGCAAGTTACAGACGGGAGGTAAAATAACACGAAAAATAGGTAGATGGGACATAGTAAACTCTACATTGGTAGGTTTCTGACATGTCATGGTGCAACATGAACAGGGGAGGGGAGGTCAACGGGGTGGAGGGGGGGGGGGGGGGGGGGGGGGGGGTCTAAAAAGCTGAAAAATCGTTACAAATGGGCGAAATATGAAATGGTCGAAATCTCAGAAAAACCAGTATGTTCTGACTAGTGATTTTCCTCAGAAATTGGTGTTTGGCCTTATTAGGAGTGAATTAAAGGTATTTGTGCTGAATGGGAACTGAGGAAATTCTAGTTACACAGTTCCGAAGACACACATCCCCTAGCTACAGTGAATTGTATAAAAAAAAAATTGTCCCCCGCCACCTCAGTGATCGAACCAGATCTTTTTTACATTTGCTGGATAGGTGTAAAAAGAATTATAAATGATGAGTAAAAAAAATTACAATGCCTCATATTGTTTAATTTTGATTTTACACTCACCCAGTAAATTGAAATTGTGATATTGTTCATTGTAAATTTTCTGGGCGGATGTAAATACAAAACTAACAATGACATAATTTTGATTTTTGTATCCACTCAGTATATTAAAACTTTGATTATCTAAGTTTTGTATTTACACCCACCCAGTATTAATAACAAATTTACAATAATATATATACGCTTACAATATTTTCTTCAGACAATTTCTGTTAAAAGAAAAAAAAATCAGCAATTGTATGTTTTTATTTTTCATTCATTTTCCCTAACTGTTGTAATATTAGTATTTGAGACATGGTGTACATGTATATTTCTCATGCATACTCATTCCTGAACAATGCTGAAGTAAGTATATCTATCTTCTACACCGATATTTTTCATTATTTTATTTTGCTGTGAAAATGTGCTACTAGCATTAAGATAAATCAGGATGTAACTAAACATGATGAACGAGATTGAAACAAATCGTTAATTTTTCTAGGCATAAACAATTCCGCTCAAGAGGGCTGGATGGTCATGGCCATTTTAAAGCTTTATTTATCTCCTTTAAATGAAGAGCTCTGTTTAAAGATATAGGAAAAATATGCAAATTTTAAAGCTAAAATGTTTGGATTTTTTCTTTACTAAATAACACAAGTTGTTTATTGTTATAAATATTATTATTAAAAGTTTGTGGCAGATCTGGTGGTTTAGTTGTTGACCATCCAGCCTCCTTAATGGAGAGCAAGTTAGCAATCTAATTTTGTACAGAATGACAATAATGTAATATTGCTTTATAGTTTCTAAATAGTTTTGATCACAAAACCTTAACAGAAGTTTATTAACTACAATAGTTTTCGTCAATGGAATGAAAATGAAGTAAAGGATCTTGCGATAGGGTCGGAGTAGCTGGTCGAATACATTAAATAATCAAAGTACTGAGAGTACTGAAAGACGGGGTCTTGAAAGTTTGAATTTGTTATTGTCCACGTTTACTTCAAATATGCTTTAAAAAATTATGAGTTTGAATTGAGTGTTTCAATCTATGTAAAGATTCTGCTTTTTGTCTGATATTTTATCTAAAATCTGTACTAAATCCCGGCTGAGATAGTCCTTCATTACTCCAGAAAATTGACACAACGGTATTTTAAGAAACATAAGACTCCAAGGGGAAAATGAAACAACTACAAATTAGGAAAATCAAAACAACTATATCTACTTAGGTAGATTATATAAAATTTTAGATTTATTAAATATTGTGATTATAGGGAAAATCAGCAAGTCTGTATCCGTTACACACGGTTTTTGAAAACTCTTCAACTGCTGAATTATCGAACAAAGTTAACATTTTATATAGACACCTGACGTTAGAGATTTTTTTTACAATAATAATATTCCAAGTGCAATAATAAATAAAAAGGTTCGTCACGGTCGCCATTTTGATTTTTTAGACCGGCTCATTTGCCACGATTTTCTGGCAGCAGATTCATGTAAAATTGATAAATAAAAATAAATCCGTTCGCTACTTAGTACTTTTGTGTGTAAAATCGTGCATCATCAACAGGAATTACGATATAACCGTTCCTATTATTAAAAACCATACTCCGAATTCAGTCTACTGCTTCTCAAATCGATAAAACCAGAAAAGGGAGGCCGGAAGTGAATGAATCACGTCATACTTTGGGGAAGACCTTTTCTGATTAGCTGTTATATTTGTCGTTAAAAATTAAGCAATACTGATGAAGACATTAAATGATATATGTACAGAGATAAATCAATTAAAGGACTGGTTAGAAAAAAAATAAGAAGAGTGTCCAGATCAGTCACTTAGTGCTAATGAATGAGAGAAGGTGTCATGTCCAAGGGAAATATTTCACACGGCGATAATATGTTTACAAATTAACATATGTTGTGGGAAATTGCCATTTCAGGGATTTGTGTCTTTTTAATACACTCTCGTCTATTAAGCGCAAATTTTCATACGTGTCTTGAAAAAATGAACTTAATTTCGAAAGCGTTTTAACTTGAATTTCTTCGAAGAGCCACAAAAAAGGATTTCAAAATCAGATTTCAAAAGTACCATATAAACTGTGAGCTATATTTTCTTAAAATTGAGATAAGCACTATTTCTATTTACTACCACGCGGTAAATTAAAAATTTAAAACATAATTACTGTGCATTATTACTAATATTGGTGTGGAGAAAGATCAGCTGAGTTTCTGATGATAGACATTACGATATTGATGAAGAAATTATTTTAATTATGAATGTGGCTGGTTTTGTACGTTATAGAGTAGAGAAGTACAGAAATAATGTATAAACGTTTGTCTCATAACATGTAAAAAAAAAATACATATAAATCCCGACTAAGCCGGATAGCATGAACATTAACATTTAACTTGGTTCTTCAATTTATAAGATTGTATAATTGTTTGATGTATTAGCCACCCCAAATGTATAATCTATGTTGATTTTGCTTAAAATGCATTTTTCAAAATTTGAATTCAGTCTAATTAACTAAAGAGTCAATGAACGAGAAGGTAAATTCAGATTCATTGTAATTTCTATGCATAAAATTCCTTCAGAGATGAACAGCAGTCATACCGCAAGTAGACTGGAAGCCTTTGAGAGAGAAAAAATGAAGAACCTACGTAATATGTAAGCCAGCTGTGAATAACCTGTTCAGATTTTAAGCTCGTGTATTAAGTTCGATATCATTCAATTGATAGATTGTTAAAATAAAAATTCCCAACTTTTCAAAATTAGCAGAATGCGTTGTGAACCTTACTTTTAATTCTACTTTCAACCCCTTCTATTAATTAAATAGCTCGTCCGCCAACTGGATCGTCAAAGACGTTGCGCATTCAGTTACGTAACTCATTCCACAAATCGCTCCAACTGTTGAACCCCAGAAAGAATATTTTGATCAATTAAACTATGTGTTTATTTTCTTTATAGAAATTGTATGATGCATAGAGGACCTAGAAAGATTTTATGTGCGTTTTTTTTTTTTTTTGTTTTTTTTTTTTAGATATTTAGTTACTGAAATGCATGAAAACTTTCTGCTCTCTTTTCTTAAGCGTAGATTCAACTAATGTGTTCTATGCGCGGCTTCTGGTTTGAGACATCGACTGACAGTAAACGAATAGACGGGGTCACGTGACCCCGTCTAAAAACTGTTGACGACTTGTCAAATAAAAATATGACAACTGTTCATTTATTATGTTCTCAGGGAAATATCCCGACTTCTCAGAAATAGGCTATGTCGATTTGCCTGAAAAGTATAACGTTAACGGACAGTATTTGTTGGACATATTCATCAAAGATAATGACAAGTTTATATCAATAAAGGGATAATCATTTTATCCCGATAAAGGGAAGAGTAGGGTTGATGTCAGTTTTTGAAAAAAGAAACATTTATTTGTATTCTGTTCTAGTACAGTTGAAAAAAAATTACCGTTTTCTATTAAGTTAAAGTTAAATCCTTCTCCGAGCCATGAAGACGCATAAGGCCGGTGCTTATCCCCGGCTTCCGTGGTGCTAAGCGGATGAGAGTCATTGACTCCCCCTGGATGGGACACGTACCAGTCCATCGCAGGTTAATCGCCAGCGTAAGCCGGTAACCAATTTCAGCTGGGTGGACTGAGACAATGTAGACAAAGTGCCTTGTCTAAGTGCATAACACACAACATGAAGTGACCACGGCGGGGTTTGAACCAAAGACCTTTCGGTTACTGGCCTAACGCCCATGACCACTGGGCCATGTGCTCCACTGTGCTTCATTTTCTTTCAGCTACTAAAATTTCTGACAGTAAAGACTAGTAATCTGTCCTTGGACACCTTTAAATTTTGTCCCACAAAGGAATGGTAAACAATTCTATATCCAAAAAAATGCTAGCTCGACTCGCCCGTCCCATTCAGAAGCAAAAGATCATCTTAGCTTTATTTACACAGTATAATGACAGGATATCGAGCTTTCAGTCGTAATACTAAATGATTGTAATCAGACAAATCAACCTAAAACAAATCAGCAACGTCCACATATGTATAGGACTGTAAGAATTAAAAGTTTAAAACTTAAATTATAAGTATATACATGTACATTTAAACCGTTTAGAGCAAGTTCCAGTTCAAAGGCAGTTCAAAACTCTGAAGCGGGAGTCAATTTTCAACATGGTCAATTTTTAACAAGTTGAGGTCATCAGAGTTTACAAAAGTGTTTTTCAATCTGTTGAAAAATGACCCCTGGTATAATATATTATTATTAAATTTCACGACTTTTGGTCTCAATTTTCAACGTTGGAAATTGACTCCCGGATCAATATTCAACGTTGAAAATGACCCCCGGCTCAATTTTCAACCCGGGTCAATATTTTTTGTTAAAATTAGCGCCAGTAAATAAATGTAAACATTTTTTTGTCTCTCTTATATTACATGAATTCAAATATTTTTTGCTGTACTGATCTATAATTTTTTGGCCAAAAATCTTTACTATACACACGAAGGGATCAGAATGGACTGGTTGTAATATTTTTTAACCATCCATAATCATTTACGGACACTTGGTCTGTAAAAAACGAATTAACCTTAATATTGAGATGTTCAACTATGAATTATGTCGATAAAAGAAGCAGATGATGATAAAACTTATACCTAGATTACAATCCACTTATTAGAATGCAAAAGTAGATTAATGATAGACTGTGACGCTTTTGATATTGATAATTAATCTGCAGAGAACTGTTGAAGGCAAAGAAAGAGAAAAGATATGATATTTGTATGCTGTGCAATAAATTGAAATGATTGTTAGTGCATTTAAGCAATTGTAGATGATGTTGAATTAAATTTAGTAAAGGGTATTTAGCTATTAATCATACAAAGACTTGATGATCCTGAAGTATTTTGAGCAGATATTTTATATTGATGTTAATTGTGTTTTCTGTGTTTAATTTGCCAGACAATCATTTCTGTATGTAATATATTTATTTAAATTTGAAAATTGGATAGAATAGAAAATTTAAAGCATGCATGATTATAACTGCCTTTGATAATAACAAGAAAGAATTGCATTGTAAAAAATTGCAAGAAGTTGATTATATGATTGAAATAGATAATTAATGAATTTAATGTCTCTGTACCTTAGCACATATATCAGTTTGATATAATTTCATATATGTCTATCTTTTGTTTTAGATAACACATGTAACTACAACAATGGCGGTTGTATGCAAACGTGCATTCCCATCGGTAGAACAAACAGACGATGCGAGTGTTTACATGGCTTCCGATTGAATGGCGATACTTCCTGCGAAGACATTGATGAATGTGAACAGTGGCCACCAGTCTGCTCTCAGAAATGTACCAATGAGAAAGGATCATACAAATGTGAATGCATTCCTGGATACTACCCAGAAATACTCCCCGATGGACAACATATCTGTAAAGGTGTTGGTAAGTAAACAATTTACTCTACATCTAGATTCTGCTGCATTTGGTCAGTGTGTGTTGTTGTCTTAAAGAATTTTTGTCTTAAAAAATGCTACAACTCTCATTTGTGACTTTAGGTGAGAAGGCCTGGCTGCTGTTTGCCAACCGACATGACATCAGAAAGCTGGAGGTGGACGGTATGATTCTGCAGCCAGTGGTGAGCGACTTGCAAAGTGCCATCGCTGTTGACTATGACTACTACAACAAACTAGTGTACTGGTCAGACATTCACGAGGAAAAAATTATGAAGTAAGTATAGGACAGTGTAGCTTTACAATTAACACTTGGAACATTATTAACAAGTCAAAGAAAGTTCTGTTAATGAATTGAAAAAAAAGGTATTCACATTGTTGGGTTTTTTTTTAATCATTAGAGCCAAAATGAATGTGAGAGGCGAAGTAAATGGGACTGCAGTACCAGTCATCAGCACTGGGTTGAAGACTCCCGATGGAATTGCTGTGGACTGGATCTACCACAATATTTACTGGACAGACACTGGCTATAACACCATCGAGGTTGCTTCTGCCACTGGATCCATGAAAAAGATTCTCATAGACAAAGAATTAGATGAACCTAGATCCATTGCCGTGGATCCAAGGAATGGGTATGTTAGCTAGTAACATAAAATCTTTTCATTTTGAATATAAACCTGATCAATGTTGAATTGAGACATTCTATGAAAATGGGAATATTTCCTACAAACAGATGGTTATACTTCTCTGATTGGGGCACTCATCCCAAGATTGAGCGCATTGGAATGGATGGTAACCTAAACAGTAGAACCACTATTGTGAAAGATAATATTCAGTGGCCCAATGGCTTATGCTTAGATTATGCCAATGAAAAGGTCTACTGGATTGATGCAAAGCTGAAGAGCATTTTTGCTGCTGAATTAGATGGAAGCAATGTTAAGAGAATTCTTCATAATGCTGAACAAATACTTCATCCATTCTCCTTGACCATTTTTGAGGTAATTCTTCAATTTTTCTGGATATTAAAGTATTTTTTTTGAATCATTTGGAACATTATAACAGTCAGTATGACATTGTTTTCATTTTCATTTTTTTTCCCAGGACTATGTTTACTGGACAGATTGGTCATCAGAGGCCATTCGTAAGGTCCATAAATTCACAGGGGAAGAATACACACAACTGGCCCTTGGTTTGAGATCACCAATGGACATTAAAGTATATCATGAACAAAGACAGTTGCACAGTAAGCAGACTTGTTAACATATCTGTCATTTTATCTCTGAAGTTTTTTTGTAGACTTTATAATTGATTTCTGCCTTTGTATAGATTTGAGAAATGAAATCTGTTTTCTCTTACAGGTCCCAACAAGTGTGGATTTTCTAATGGGGGTTGCTCCCATCTGTGTCTTCCAACCCCAACAGAATACAACGTCAATGGATATGCCTGTGCTTGTCCAGACAACATTGTGCTTATGAGTGGAAAACAATGTCATGAAAGTGGTAAGTAAAGCCTATTGATGGATGTCATCAGTGCACATTACTGCAACTCTATCTAAATCACCAAAAGAAGGATGCAGGTGATAGCTTTAATAGTGGGGAGGGAGTTAAATGTGCAGTTTCATCTGCATCCTTCTTGTGTGTATGTTACTGCATTAACCTGGCTATAAATGTTGGCTCTATGTCTTCACCCATAACCTGTGCTAGGTAACATATAGCTAGGTGTGAATGTGTGCAGTGGTTCAATTTGTTGTATGATCTGTAAATTTGAAACTGGGTCTCCTTTTTAAATCCACTCAGATAACAGTTAAATTTGTTCAGACCCAATATGAAGTAAATTTATTTGTTTAATTTTCAAAGATAAATGACAATTCCATAGAAGATTGAATCCTTTAAGTCCTAAATTTTTCATTACTCAAATCTTAAAAAAAAAATTGTAGAAATACATATATAAATTGCTACAAATTGCTGGGGTTTTTTAATGCATACTAGTCAAGTTTGATAGATATAAAGAGCAATTTTCTGCATGACGAAAATTTGTGCACAATTAGCAATTTGTGAAGAATTAAAAAAAAAATTTGAAAATGAACTACTGCACAGTAAGCACAACAAGAAATAAGAGTAAGAATATGTCATGGAAAGTTCTGATCAAAGTTCAGGGAGAAGAAGCCCTAGATTAACAAGGAATCTAGAAAATGCATTTGGCATCAGTAAAAAATTAAGTAATTGATGTTTAGTCATGTAAATAACAAGATGTCCTTGTGTCGATTGTCAAAATGGAAATGGAAGAGAAATTACATGGCTCATTGCCCAGAATAAATTAACTCTAAAATGATATGACCTTCATACAAATGCATCTGAAAATATATACTGAATATATATATTTATATATAATTACATACTAAAGAATGCTTATGTAGCTTAAATGTAAACTAAATATGTAGAGCTTCTTACTGTTTATCTATATAGAAAAGCAACAACCTTAACCAGCTCATGAATATTTATGCATGAACCGTTTATTATTGACAGCACCAAGACCAACTGAAAGCCCATAACCAACTCCTTCATCTAAGACATATTCCCCTAATAATACAAACAGAAATTCCTTTAGTTCTCATGGTGAGGCCAGTTCTGTAATAAATTTCTGGAGTAGGAATTCTGATCAGAAAAAAATTAAGAATTTGATTTAATCACGCGTATCTGTAAATAACAAGATGTCTTTGTGTCGATTGTCTAAATGGAAATGGAAGAAAAATTACATGGCTCATTACCCAGAATAAATAATAAATTAACAACTCATATA
>WFKH01007768.1:28038384-28062022 GCA_016163765.1 Magallana hongkongensis
ATAGTCTCAACATTAGGGACACCGGTCGATAATATATATACATATTAAGGGGACATGCAGAATAAGGGAACACCAAACCGTGTTCCTATATGTTCATGCATCATTTGTATGGCAAAACCCCCATGGCTTATAGTTAATTGTTAAATTGTTAATTTTTAAAGACATCTCCTGACTTTAGCATGTGAAATTAATTTTTCCTACGCATTTTAAAGATTTAAAAGGTGCCACAATCATTGGCCCCATATAAGTCAGAATATATAAACATACGGAATAAGGGTACCACTAAAATTCGACGATTTCTCCAAATTTTGCCATGTATGTAGTTATAAGTTTTGAATTATGCGCAACATTGGCCATTTTGAAAGGTTTTTCACCTGTTTATTTCTTAATATGGAAACACGTAAAAAATCGAATTTCTTCATCACCGTGAAGAATTTAATTTTGGCCACGCACTATGTCATCCGGGTACTTCGTACATAATCCGGGGGTTTCAAAAGAAAATGGCATTATACATTTTCCAGTTTTCAACGTCAGGACAAGGGTCATCGGTCACAAGGTAAGTAAATGTTGCTTTATACATTAATTTGTGTATTTCTAGTGGAAACTATCATAGACATCAATTAATAATCTTTTGAATTTTAAAAAGCCGGCGATCTAATCTGGGCCTACAATGTATTTCGCATCCAACCGGTGCTACTTGTGTTTACCAGTAGACCCTTTACACACCCTCTTAATTACAAGTTTCTTACAGTGTTCCATCTTTTAACAAGCAGATGTGTTGTGTTCTTTTTTTCCCTGTTTTGCATTGTTAAATTTGGAATATAGAATATCTTTATAACTCCCAGGGGTGGGGATGGGGTCAAAGGTTGACCAAGGGGTGCGCACTGGATCCACTAGGCCCAGTGAGTCGTCGATCGATTTGAGTTAACTGATTCTAATAATTGTCGATCGATCGAACAAACAGTATAATTGTTTGCTTGCTTGTTTGGGGGTTGTAAAACAGAATCCGAATTCATACAGATACGAGTTGTAAAATACCGTTAAAAAATGGCTGGCGTTTGTGTTTGGGGAACGTATCGGATACCGTATCTTGGTAAGAGATTTTAAAGCTGCTTGGTCCGATTTTATATCAAATTTTGTGCACGCTTCTAAACGATGGTTATGCTAAGTATATGTATAATAATAGACATTGCAGTATTTTTCCCAGTCAATTAAGCCAAATTACAATGAAAAAAATTATGTACAAAATTTGCTAACAAAACAAACATCATAAAAGGGTATCGCGTTATTTCGCCTTATGTTAAAATTTACCCCTGACGTCAAGACGGGTATGGTTGTAAATTACGACTTTTACATCGCTATAAATAAAAGTCGTAATGTAGGCAAATTACAAATAAACCTGTGTACGTTTTGTTCGCTAATATTTCTGAAGTTTTCTTTGTTTACAATCGATGCATAGCATGCGGGTTGAATAACTCCAATCACTCGGGGGACGAAACCAAACGGTTCCCCTTTCTAAACATTCCCATGATGCATTTTGGTTTATTTTTTCGTTTGCCCAAAGAGAAATTATTTTTATTTACTTTGAATATTTCTAACTTTGAAAGGAGACCGATTCTGCTGGTGTAAATATGAGAAAGTCCATAACTTTATAAGATAAATGGTTTGTATGGTAAATTATTTGATACTGTAATAACAAAAAAATCGGACCAAGCAGCTTTAATTTATTTCTAAATCTCTAAAACAGTAGCATAGAGAATATAACGCATGAGCAGGTCCTAATTACAAGATGCATCGGATGGTTACAAGTAATAGTCCTATATTGTTAACAAAAAATGGCATCGCTTTAGTAATGCAGATTACATTTGCATTTTTTGACATATATTGAAAAAAATTCTGAAAACTCATAATTTAAATTTGATATACCAAACACATCGTTAAAATGGAGTTTTAGTGCTCTTCTTTGCGTTTTGCCAGGTGAGAATTCATTCTTACTTTCGATTGTAAACATTTCAGACATGATGGGCTGGGAAAATATTTTGACTATATGCTGAAGAAGACATCGTAACCAAACTGACTTGTACCCCAACAGACTTGTAATCAAATAGTCCGAGTGAAAAATGACTTCAATTATATTATTATGCCTGCCTTCAAAGAGTGAGAAGAATTTATAAATTTGTCAATATAATTGTTTTGTTTTTTTTAAAGATAAGATTGCATGTAAAGAGCATGACTTTTGGGAATCCAATGGATAGGAAATGACAGAGGAAACTGTCCGCATCAATACAGACTGCTTTGGAGCCACATCTACTGCCATGGTCTAGGGAGCAGTATAAAACTATACAAATGTATCCTACCCCCGAACCCTTTTACTATCTCATTTTCTTGTTTTACTTTTAAAAATACTATTTTTTTTAAATTCTGAGTAGTAGCGATCTCTTGTGTTTTTCTACATTTTTTTATTTACACCGTGTTTTAGATTTACTGCATTTAAAATAGACTTGCAATTATAGATAAAAATACTTATTTGTGCATAATTGAGAACAAGTGAGTTTTTCTGATCACATTCTGTTTGTCGTCCTTCTGTCTGTCCGTCTGTCTGTAAACTTTTCACATTTCAACATCTTCTCCAGAACTACGGGGCCAATTTTAACCAAACTTGACACAAAGCACCCTTAGGCACAGGAAATTCAAAGTTGTGAAAATTAAGGACCACGCCCTTTTCAAGGGCAGATAATTAGGAATTATTGAATTTTTTAGAATTTTTCAAAAATCTTCTTCTCAAGAGCCATTTGGCCAAGACAGCTGAAATTAATGTGGAAGCATCCTCAGGTAGTGTAGATTTAAAGTTGTGAAAATCATGACCCCCGGTGGTAGGGTGGGGCGAATTGGGGTCGAATTTTTACGTAGGAATATATAGAGTAAATCTTTAAAAATCTTCTTCTCAGAAACTAATCAGCCAGAAAAGCTGAAACTTGGATGGAAGCATCTTCAGGTAGAGCATATTTAAAGTTGTGAAAATCATAACCCTCCTGGGTAGGGTGGGCCACAATAAGGGGTCGAATTTTTACAAAGGAATATAAAGAGTAAATCTCTAAAAAATCTTCTTCTCAGAAACCAATCATACAGGAAAGCTGAAGCTTGGATGAAAGCATCCCCAGGTAGTGTAGATTCAAAGTTGGTAAAATCAAGATCTCCGGGGGGTAGGGTGGGGCCACAATGGGGGGTCGAATTTTTACATTGGAATGTATAGAGAAAAATCTTTAAAAATCTTCTTTTCAGATACAAATTGGCCAGAAAAGCTGAAACTTGTGTTGAAGCATCCTCAGGTAGGGTAAATTCAAGTTTGTTCACATCATGATCCCCTGGGATAGTATGGGGTCACAACGTGTCGAAAGGAGGGGGGTATACAAAAATTTACATATGAATATATAGAAAAATCTTTTTGAAAATCTTCTTCCAAAAACCATTTGCCTAGAAAAACTGTAACTTTAGTGAAAGCATTCTCAGATAATGTCGATTCAAAATCGTTAAAATAAAAATCTTGAGGAGTAGGGTGGGGCCACGTTGGGGATCCAATTTTACAAATGAAAATAATTTTATTTATGAAGGATGCATGTATTATACTACATTGTCCAGATAGTTTGTATTATGACTCCATTAAGCTGATTTTATCATACCTATTGTTCCTCAAGTGAGCGATATGACCCATGGGCCTCTTGTTTTTTATACTTTTTGTGTAAATGCTGTGTAAATATGATGGATAAGTTAAATACTGTATGACATGAATGACGAATGACGGTAATGACGGTTAACATTATTCTTAATCTGTCATTAAATAAGGAGTACACAAGCACAGTACACAGTCTGAAAAAAACATCTTTTCTTTCCCAAAATGGGCAGAAAATGCATTCACATTCTTTCAAAGTGTTTCATTTGTTTTCAAGTGCGTTGCCGTACAACTCACTTGATATCTTCATATCGTATGGCTATGATACTATCAGTAGTTTCTACCTTTAACTAAGAAGTGAGCTATGTTAAGTTTACTTGAATCTTCCTTTAAATTGTAACAGGGTTATTTTCAATTATTTGTTATTCAATTTTTCGATGTTTAGATAAGAAAAATATTAATGAGCAAAAATGAAAATACCAATTCCTAACGTCTGCATTGTAACAACCGTTAATGATACAACGCCGCTTAATGATATAAATGGCATTAAGCGTTGCAATTGCAACGCCTAATGCTATAAATTATTGCATTAACAGTTGACATCGCCAACGCCTAATGATATATCGCTGCTTAATGATTGAATTGTGTCATTAAGTGTCACAAATACACAGCAGCCCTAACGCTTAATGAACCAAGCAAATAGCAACACCCTCAACCGCTAATGATACAAACGTTTTATCATTAAGCCTTACAGTCGCACCCTTTAATGATGTAAAATCGTAAAATTGGAAGAAGCAGTCTTTCATGGAATAATACATTTTCATTTCCCTATTTTAGTATTTGCTCAGCATTAGTAATATTAATGATGAAACTTAAAGACAGACAAAGAGGCTGCAGCTAGCAATCACTAACAGCAGTCACGTGCACTAAGCCCGTAGATGCTAGCTGCAAATAAGAAAAATCATTAAAGTACTGCATGTACTCGAACAGAAATGACTGTTTGCTTGTCTTTGGCATATTATAATTGATATCAAGATGATTAATGCATGAATAAATTGTATGTGTTTGATGTTTGTCAACTTCGAAGCCAAAAAAAGCCAGCTTGGATAAGGATTATTAAAGTAGTCCGAGTATCGCGCTACGTCAAACCGACATATAAAATTAGAGCCGCGATAAACCACACTTTTGTTTTCCGAGTTGTGAATTTTTTACAGTTTTGATTCGACTTTTACTCAGCGTTTTATATATCCGGTAGTTAGCTGTCGTAACAACAAATGGCGAAGTTTAAGGGAAAATTTTGTAAAAAGGGAAGGGAAAAGATAAATAAGGCTTTGGAAAGGGGAGGGAATCACGATGGGGACAAAAAACCGCCTCAGCTGCTAACGTTGTAGCAATAATTAGCCACGATCACGAGTATGCAGCATGTGACAGTCAGCAAATTGAAATTCCTCTTGATGAAAACTTCGAAGAGGGGGAATGGCGTGTAGGACGACGAGTTGTAGAACTAGGTAATAACAATAAACCAAAACAGACAAAATTAGTGTGGACCATACACCGTAATTTTATACATTTATTGCATGATTGTGAGGGAAATATAAAGATTTATTCCCCATGGAAAATCATATTTCCCGAGGGCAACGCCCGAGGGAAATATGATTTTTCTGGGGGAATAAATCTTCATATTTCCCTCACAACCATGCAATAAATTGTTTATTATACCGAACGACAGGTGATAATTCAGAATACATCAGGTTCTAATCGTTTTTCAATTCTAGAAAAGCAATAATAGTTAATGTTTACCGGTTTCTCTCTATGTCAGCTTTCTGATATAAACAGGATATATAACATAAATATAGAATTAATTATTTAATTACATCGTATGTTCATCCTCAGGATTTTTCATAAGCATGGAATGAAAATTCGAAGGGGTGGGATATGATGAAAAATATAATGATGACAGGGAAATATGAAGTTTTATTGCCCTGACACGTGATTGTCTAGAACCAATCAGATGTCGCGTTATATAGAATAATCATATTGAGGTATAATAATAGTTTATATGCTATGGAATATTATATCTAATTTGTTGTTTAAAATTAACTTAGGAATCTTGGCAGACGAATTAAAGTCTTGTCAGCTATATGCAGTTAGCCCCTCCATCTGAAAGATTGCACCGGTGAGAGAAAATTTGGATTGGGACATATGTTGCTGATTAGATGTAACTTTTGTCAACTTGTTAATGAGATCCCGACTGGCAGCCGACTCAAAACTATTGCTAGTGGTATTGCTTGGGATGTTAACAGAAAGTTGGCAGCAGGTAAGGATAACTTAAAAACTTGGAATGAGACTTTATTTTGATAACAAATAAATAAATCTTATGGATATACCGGTAAACATAAAAAAATTGTATTTGATTTTCACAGGAAAACATTATAATCATTATTATATTCGGTATTTCTGAAATTAAGAAAACAGTATCACTTTTTGATGTGCATATGATAATGTAAAATATGGTTTGGTTTTTTTTAAAATGATTAATTGAAGGTCAACACTTTGGTCATTGATAATGATTCTACCACGATTGCGTGGGTCAAAGCCACTGTGGATCCTAACATCAGAAAAAAGTGCGATAGTAATCATACTCGCAAAGGTTTCACAGGCAAGCTAGTTGATATGAGTAACACCTTCAAAGCTTTGAAAAATGTTAAAGTTCGGGGTCATGTGGAGAGATGCTTCATGTACTGTGTCAAACAAAATCAAAGAAAATCAACACAACTTGAAAAATATCTGCAAAAGATTGTTCTTCATATGTATGGTGTGTATATACATGCATAAATAGATCTGTGCAAAGTTTTGAAACATTAAATATAAATACATTTTTAGTACATGTATTAAAGTTCATCATTTTTAGATCTTGACTACAATTTATCAAATTTGATTTCAGGTGAACATGACAAATTTGGGTCATGGTGCAGGAGTGAAAAATCAGGCTACAAGTCAAGGAATTTGCCATATGGAAAGCCTCTGACAGATCAGCCGTTACGTGTTGCCTTGGAAGACCTTTTTAAAGTATATGGTGGAAAAGTCGAAGAATTGGCCACTTTACGATCCATGCAAACTCACAAAAATTTCAACCATATGGAGGCAAGCAAAGCACCAAAAAAGAATGTAAGTTTAATGAAAAGAATCACAAGTGCAAGTATTCTAGTAAATAATATTTAATACCACATGCTTTAAGTACATGTATTTGAGACCCACACAATTATGATGACAGGTTTTATGGCGGATCTGAGAGTCTAAAAACAAGAGTTTCTGCCACTGTATGCCAAAAGAATGAGGGTTACAAATATATCACTGAGGTAGAACTGTTAATGCAGATGCAGTTTAGATTGACAGATTGTTTTAATAACTTTTTTAAAGAATTACCAGTTGTTTGTTTTATTGTTGTTAATTTTGATTTCATAAAGATTTGATGGCCAGATTGTAATACATGTATGAATCTGCACACATACATGTACACTTACATGTTTATATATATATATATATATATATATATATATATATATATATATATATATATATATATATATATATTTCTACCCAAAATTCATGTTAATAATATTTATGAATGTATGTTGTTCCATGAAAATGTATATTTGCAAACTGGCCATATTGCATAATTTTTCACTTTATTTTTCAGCTGTTCGTATATTTGAAATCATAATATTTGTTATTGAAATTATTAGTAACATGTCAAATAATTTCAGAGAGCCTTTTTTAAATCCAACATTCCATGTGATTTTAAATGAATTTTTGATTTTTATGTTTAATACATGTATATCGCTAGAAATAATACATGTTCATTACATTTTAGCATGTAATAAATTGTTCTCGTCAATAAATTTGAACTGCCTGTAAATTTCTATGTAATTAAAGTAATTAATTAATAAGTGTTTTTCTGTCTTTTAATTAGCTCAACAAGAGGTGTCAGATGTCTCCCGGCAGATTGACTGTAAAATACACAACAAAACTGGCAAATTCATTAAAAAGGAAGCGGTTACTTCAAGCCCAACGCAGTGCCAAACGAAGACGTCTAGAACTGAGGAGTGAAAGGTTATCAAAATTTGCTACTCACTCAGTGCTTGAGGGTAAACAAAATACATGTACATGTACTTATTTACACTGTATATAATGGCAGTTTTTGTAAAGCTAGACCATTTCATATTATGATTGCATAAAAGTTGTTCCAATTTTTTTAAGGTGAAACTTACAGCACCAATATTGGATTTGATGAATGTACTGACATAGAAGACATCACCATTCCTTCAAAAGAGTTCTCCGTAGACAGCAGTTCCTTGATAGTTTTTGACCTAGAAACTACAGGATTAGGTTAGTTTGTAGTGAAATATGTTATGTATGTGTAATTGATATTGGATTACAAATTATTTGGAAGGATAAGTGAACTTTTTACATTATATTGCAGCAAGAACATCAGACATCCTCCAGATCGCTTGTGTGTGTGGGGATAGACAGTTTAGCGTCTATACAAGACCAGTCTGTACCATCAGTTTTGGTGCCTCAGCTGCCACAGGATTGACATATTATGGAGAAGTTCTAAAGCTGAAGGGAGAAGCTGTTGATTCGTTAACAATTTTCGAAGGACTTGAACAGTTTATTGCATTTGTTTCAAGCATTCCAAGAGCAGTGTTGATTGGACATAATATCATAAGTTTTGATATCCCTGTGCTTATGCATAATCTTTCCAAGCATAAGTTACTTGAGAGATTTCAGGAAAGTATATTTGGATTTGTCTTAAGTTAAGTTTGTCTTCGCTTAAGTTGTCCAAAAGGATTTATCCAAAAGCAGAAATTGGTAATTACAGGCAAGAAAACCTTGTCCAGAAACTTCTGGGAGAAACATACAAGGCTCACAATGCAGTTTCAGACGTAGAAGTTCTCCAAAGACTTTTTCATGAAAAACTTAAAGCTTACTGTAATGGTGAAGATCTTGTTAGACTGTCTTATAACAGCTGCAAGTCATCGTTAGAACCTCTTGTTAAGATAAAGGTTATTTCTGCAGCAACTATGAGTAAGCTAGTGGGACTTTCCTTGAATTTAGCCAAGCTTAAAATTATTCATAAGCGTGACCCCAACAACGGCATAAGAAACCCAGTGACCCTATTGCTAATTCTAGGAGATGTAAGGTGTTAAAATCAAAAGCAGTTATCGAGAAAGTTGTGCAATATCTTTCAAACATCTGAAATGCTTTTAGGTATTTTGTACACTGAAGCTTGTTAGAATTTTTGTTTTACACATGTTTTTGTCAAGGTGTCAATCAAATACAAGAATGTAAAATTTTTACAGTGAACTGTGCAATTATTTATCATTTCTAGATCTTATGGTTGAAACAAAAGCTATTCTGCAGCTTGTATGAAGGCAGTTCTATGTAAGAGGTATTGAATTAAGATCATGTAAATTTTTGTGACTACACATGCACTGCATTTGCTTTGACCTGATGGTATAAAATGCATATGGTAATTAGAAAATATTCATTTAATTTTCTTGAGGTATTTACTATGTTCCCTTTGCATGATGAATTATAAAGGCACATTGTATCATATTATGTACAACATGTAATTTACATTGTATATGTGTTGTACAATTGCTAACATTACATACAGTACCCGGAACGTTATTCTTTACAATCCTATCCTATCGTATCGTGTATCAATCCTATCGTATCATGCGTGTATACTGTTCTATCGTACGTTAATCCTATCCTATCGTGCGTTAATCCTAGCAGGTTCATCGTTCAATTATAACAGTTTTTCCGTTTATCCTATCGTGTTAATCGTTTTGTGCCTTTTCATAAGCAAGTAAATTTATTTCAAAGTTACAAGTCGTTCAATGCGCCGTATACGAAAATTCATCGAACGAGAAATGTAAAAGCCAATCCAGCATTATATCACGATACAAATTTCTTAATTCTTTATATCAAAATTAACCAATATAACATGTAAATCATATATGTAAGCAGTAAATGAAAAATTAATGTAAACTATCGAAGTTCTTAGGAACAAGGTAACATATTTACCTCTATATCAAATATATTAAATCGTAAGCAGAGTGTATACCTGCGTATACAACAACTTGTAAGTACTATAATTCGTTTTTTATGCATCATATTTTGTAGAAACAAAAGTATTATGATATAATTTATATTTACTTGAAACAAGAGCTGTATTTTAATTGAACCCGCTTTTTTTTGTGTGATTTGATCTCGGACTAAAATGTTCTCGACGATCGGCTAGGATGTGCGGTAATGAAAACAATGTTAACAAATCGTACGCGGAATGTGTATCTGCGTAAATATTTATTTAACTTGTATATTATATAATTTTTTTTAATCCATTATTTTTTTTTATACAGAAAGAAATGTATTTATGATAGATTTTATATTTATTTAGAACAAGAGTTGTATTTTAATTGAACCCGCTATTTTCCGCGATTTGATCTCGGGCTGAAATTATCGCGGCGATCGGCTAGCGTGTTCGGAAATGAAAACAATGTTAACATAAAAGATAATTAGTTGATAATTTAAGCTCATAATTTTTGTAAAAAAAATTTGACTGGTCATTTTATACATTCTATAAATGATGCAGCGATGATTACATGTAACAACCTTCCTTTTGTTAATAACAAGAAATTCCACGTATAGCTTGATTCGTACGTGTTCCTTATCAAATCCTGCCATTAACAGGTTAATCGTGAAGATCTTTTAACGCGATCATACTTTTATCATGAACATCGTTTATCCTTTCCTATCGTGTACAAATCATATCGTATCGTGCATGTATACTGTTCTATCGTGCGTTAATCCTATCCTATCGTGCGTGAATCCTATCCTATCGTTTATCTTGTAAAAAATAATGTTGCGGGTACTGTACCCTGAAAAGTTATTAAAATATTGTTAATTGAGAAATTGAATGTT
The DNA here is from genome assembly GCA_016163765.1 of Magallana hongkongensis. NCBI lineage: Eukaryota > Metazoa > Mollusca > Bivalvia > Ostreida > Ostreidae > Magallana > Magallana hongkongensis. The sequence continues at coordinate 28,049,045 of WFKH01007768.1, forward strand.
TTATTTCATTTAATCTATTTTTCAACTTAAATTCGTTGTGAAAACTTGTAAACATTTTAAATAAACTCAGATTTCATGTTCATTGAAAGAAGTGATATTTGATGATTTTTGGAAGAATTTTTTTTTTTTTTTTTTTTTTTGGGGGGGGGGGTATACTTGATATATAGTCTATAACACAATAAGTAATCCGTCAACATATATTTTTTTAAAAAAATCTTTTCTAAGATGCTAATCTGTGAAATAAAATCAATAAATTTCACTTTGAGTCCATAAAATATGAAATATAACCAGAATTTATGTCTTCAATGTAAAATTTTGCAATTTATTTTGACAAATTTTGCCTCATATATGACACATTAGAAGAATATTTATTAACATTTTTCCAAAAAACTGATTATATATGTTCAAATGAAATGTATATGTTCAATTCTGCATATTAGACTTTATTTGTTATGGAATAAATAATAATTCACAAGAGGAAATTGAGAAAATATATTTTTTTCAGGAGTGTCAAAACATGGGTGCAATGGAATACATCCAATAACAAAAAAATTAGCGTGTGATTGTATCTTCTTTTTTTTATCAGTTTCTAGGATGTATGACTGTCATTTAAAACCAAGTTTACAAAGTTTGAGCCCATTTAGTGCCGAGTATAGGACTACCTGAAGTATATCACAGAAAGTCAATTAACAACTGATTTTTGTCTACGGGTCATAAGTTATGGTACTGATAATTCCATAGACGCTTTTTTAAAAAAAATATAGTGTTAAAAAATGGAAAGGTACAATTTATAGTAACAAAACTGCGCCTTTACCGTCACACACACACACACACACACACACACACACACAATTAAAACACATTTTTAATAAAAACAAAAATTCTGAAAAAATTTAAAATGAAATTTAAGTATTTATACTGCTATCGATGTTGTCGCTAGGTTATTGCTAGCTGTATAGGACCCAAATATTTTGCAAAGAAGTTACACATGTCCTTGGAAATCAAGCCCGGTTGTTTTTTATTACTTACTCGGGAAACGATATGCACAAATCTTTAAAAGTTAAAATTTTAACAGAGGGACAGTCAAACATATAACATACGGTTTTTCATCTCATATAGAAAGGAGCGCCAGACACAGCCGGAAACGCCTCAAATTTTAAAGCGAATTAAGGAACTATTTTGCTTCAGCAATAAAGTTATGAAACCTACAAGGGTCCATTTAGCTCACCCGAACTTTGTCATTTTTTAACATAGAGGTAAAATATAATGTGGACCATTATATCCCTTATCTTTGAAGTGTGCATCAAACAAATACCAGGGAAGGAGAGCTATGGGGCAATCATTTCTCGTTCTCAGTTTTGGGCTGTAGGAATACCACGAGGTGGTTTCCAGGGGTTTGGACTCATTTCAATGAATAATATCTACTTTGAATTTGATCACAAAATATAAACACTAGGGATTAGAAGAAGACTCTCCTTAGATGTATTAGAAGGCGTCTATGACATATACAACGGTCCATTTAGCTCACCCGAACTTGTAATAAATACATCTAAAGGTGCTGTTATTGGCTGCTAGCTTTAGCCTGGTAGACAGAACTGCATTGAGATTGATGATAGACATGTATATTTAAATCAAAAGATTCAAGTTTTAACCACAATTTGTAATTAAAATTGTTTTTAATTAATACCGAGCGCAGCGAGAGGCCTGTGAAGCCCGCTTCGCGAAGCGAGGTTTAATGGTAACACGTATATATAAGAAAATCAGTGAAAAATCAGTGAAAAATAGAAGTTGAATCAGGGGTACTAAGGGCTTATAAATTTTCTTCCAGCTCATGGGCGCCGCCATATTGGCCTCCATTTTGTTTGACAAAGTTAACTCATTCATTAAATTAGTGGTAATTTTCTACGTTTATTGTCCATTAACTCTATAAAAAAATTTCCAAATTTTCAATGTAAAGTAATTTAAATGAAAAAAAAATGACTATGCAAACCAGATAAGTTTCAACAGTGCTTAAATCAGGGGATAAGACTAGTTTCATGTATGTCTTATCAATTTAATAGATGGAAAAAATAAAAACATTTCATCAAGGAAGAGATCTTTTAGACACTGAATAAAATATAGATAGAAAATTTATCAACTAATGAAAAAGATAAACATTGAAAGAAGAAATAAAAGACAAAACTTTAACGTTTTACGAATGAAACATGACGTCATATTTGAGACTGAGCTCGAGATGTTTAGTTTAACGTTGGCAGGCGGATCCTACTGTTTGTGTTTCAAACCAAAATATGCTGCGCTTGGCCCAACGGTCACACCGTTAACATATTAGTAATATTAACTGTATCACTTCTATTTGGAAGCTAAAACTTTGTGTGGTCAACTACTGTGAATCAAGTGTGATAGCACCATCTCTAGTTAGAGAGATGTTGGCCATTAAATTAATAAAATTAATACTAGTATTCATTATAAGGTAATTTTAATCATCGGGCTCACAAACATCAATGACTATACCTTGGGAGTTGAAATTTATAAATCTAATAATATTATTATCTTTAGTTGAAATTTTTTTTTCTTTCATTTTATTTTTAGTTTTTATTACATGTTCAAAGAGATTTAAAACAACGAGATTGGGATAGGAAACTTTCAGCGCTACTTCTTTTTCTGTCTTAAAATTTTCATATTATCCTTTTACATTCTCCTAATATATTTGCTTATTGGAATTATATAGAATTTTTTATCTACATTCATCACTAATAACCTAATTCAAAAAATATATATTTTAATAAATTTTGAATCAAAAAATATATACTGTAACTTATATTATTTTATAATATGTAATTTTGAAATTCTACAAATTATTCAAAAATATCGAATACAAATGCAAATGCACATTTCAAAAAGCGTTCCCCTTGATGGCATGAGCTCCATAAGTTGGTTTGTCAGAATATAAATAAACCCGTGGATTAAATAGAAAGAAAGCCAAATCTGATTAAAATTCATATATCTATAGTATTGCAGGGCGCTATGTGCTATTGTTGAGATCTATATTCAAATGAGATTGATGAAAGCCCTGTCCGTCAATCTGTTATTTATATTCCCTAAAGATTAGTCTCCCATGAGCAATGATTTTAATTTAATTGAATATAGAGGGTCATATGTGTGCTGATTTACTTACTTGTGAATAAAGACAGTCATATCACAGGCACCTGACGTCATATATTTTTCTCATAATGAAAAAAAAAATACTCCGCTTACCTAATAATTGACAAGGTACCCATCCCCGCCATCTTGGATTTTTTTTAAACTGTCACATCGCCGTGAATTTTCGCTTATAACTCAGCGGTAAAATTATTTTGCAATCCTCTCCGTCTCCCGATCGGTCATTCTACATCTAAGCTTACAACCAATTCAACCAAAACGGTGCATTACACCTGTCATTAATAAAATAACCACTCGATCTGCATCTACTGCCTTAGATATGCGATAAATGTCTAAAGGGTGGACGGAAGTTGTCACCAATATGTAAATGAGATTTCCCTGCAACGTGTGTTTGTTTCAATATTTCAAAATATATGCATTTATAAAAATGTTTATATAAACTTTGTGTAACAAAAGTTATAATTGATTGTTTATAGTATCCCTTTTCTTAATTTTAACTCGTATGTTGATCGAATTCAAAATTGACGCCTTTTGAATATTCGTATCAGTGCTATATTTGGAAGGGATTACCCATATTATGACGCGATTTATGTCAACTTCCGTCCACCCTTTAGCTTTTTGTCGCAAATCAGCAGCAGTAGATGCAGAATGAGGAGATATTTTTTAAATATAAACGATGTTATGGGCCGTTTTGGTTGAATCAGCAGTAAGCTAAGATATTGAATGACCGATCGGACGGCGGAGATGATCGCAGAAAAATGTTACCGCTGAGTTATAAGCGAAAATTCACGGCGATGTGACAGTTTAAAAAAATCCAAGATGGCGGGGATGGGTACCTTGTCAATTATAAGGTAAGCGGAGTATTTTTTTATTATGAGAAAAATATATGACGTCAGGTGCCTGTGAGTCATATGTAATTATATGCATTTCAGGCCTCACTGTTGTTAACATGCAACGCAGTTAGACCACAATCATTTTATTTAACTTTAGGTATTACACTGGGACTTTTATGAGTTCATCGCATTCTCTACTATGTCCCCAATGTGTACATTGTATTTTGAAACGATGATAACGGAATGTGTAATGCATGTAATTATATTAATAATTGATTTGTTTCGGTTACCTCAATTGCTAGAAGTAATATAAAATTATAGATATGCAAATATTTGTATTTTTCATTCACAGTATAATAATAGTGTTGTGTCATATTTCTTCTTAAAGAAGATGGGTGGATAAGGCGTGTAACGTGCCTATACACGGACGGATAAGATACTGAAATTAAAGTATCAACAAATCTGATGTTTTTTAAATAAACCATTTAAAACAAAGTATATTTAACATATCATCGATTTGTAACCTTTAAATATGTTCAATTCTTGAAATGTGTTGATCCAAACTGGCGTATTAGTATCAAAACCTCCATATAGTATCATTTTTTTAGAACTTCAATGTCTTTCCTTTTATAGAGTGGGTCTGTGCTCCATATTTTGCTCATAGTCTAAATAAGGTCTAATGGAAAACAAATCGATTTCAATCAACAAAAACGTGGAGAGATGACCCACTATACATTAAAGATAACATTTTGTATCCCAACAATTGAACGTTTTGGAAAAATAATACAAGTCCGTAAAATCGTGGCCAAAATCACACATACCATTTAAATAGCGTACTTTGTTGTGTCTGAAATGGATCAGTGGTTAGAGCACCAGACATAAGCTAACATTATATAACTAGGGTTTTTATGTTGTGTGTTCGATGCCACCAAAATTTAAGGCGATATCTTATCCCTTTATCTTCCTTTACAATAAGCAGTCTAATAGTAGTAAATAAACCTTCCCAAATTATTGCAATATATAAATTAGAATAACATTATTCAAAAATATTGGACTACCCGCGTTTTTTACACAAACACAGTAATTTCGAAGTTATATTTAAATCTGCACACATTTGGAATATTAAAGTATCAAGGATATAACAAAAATTAATCTTCATTTATTACAAAATCTACAGAAACGAATGCACAATTTAATAAATGTTATATGTATGTATATACTGCAGATGATTTCTACATGCAGATGACATAGGATTCCACTGTGACTTTTCTATATGTAACAATCTATATTAACTTTGTAATAACATCTAAAAACAAACTGAAATACAGAAAGGAGATAATACTGGATAAAAAGATGTATGAACACTTTAGTCATTTTATTTTCAGAGCAATGACAATGGCAATACACAGTAATGTGATAGATGTAACCTAAAACGTAACAAGGGAAACCTGTCAATGTGACAGAAAACTGGAATTTCTTTTGTGGGGAAAATCGCCCGTATTTGTCGACCCTGAATTGATAAACACTACCTAAGGCCGATCCCGACCCGAAATGATTATGTCATAATTTCATTTAAGTATATTTTCATAATTATCAAAAACTTAAAGTATGATTCTTATCTCTATTGTGCATATCTGTACAAATGAACTGACAATAGCTTCTTATCTTCAAAACTACAGGAGGAGTTCCTGGACAAATGATGCATCGTGTGTGCAATATAATGAAAAAAAATACTAAGTTCAATACATGTTGCTGGTATTTCACCAAAACATAATACAAGTAATATACACATCTTGTGAATATGTACAATAGAACTGCAAAATATAGTTTTATCTTTAAAACTGTACGAGAGTTATCCGACCAAATGGTTTACGCTATATGCAACAATTTGTTAAGAAATGACTAAGTTCTACAACTGGTATTTTTCTCATGTTTTCTCAAAAATTAAAATCTGAATACAGTGAACCTCATTTATCCGGACTATTTCGTTCCCGAGTCCAATCGTCCGGATAGGTGAAGCTTCCGGATATTAAAAGGAGTCTTTTTTTGTCATAAATGATAATTGATATGTTTTAATGGGTGTTAATACTGTTTTCTTTGCCTTTCATGCTAAATAGCAAAAAATTAGATTTTTCCTTTTATATTCACCTGTTTTCATACTTCCGTACTTCAGGTTTCGGCTTAATCTAACAAGGCATTCATGAGACGCTTCGTTTAAAATAACTTTTTTGAATATAAATACCACAAAGCTATGTAAACGTTCCAGATTTATTAAGCACATTCTTCCTTTGAAGTAGAAGAGTGTTTTAAAAAGTGGTGACACTTGACAGGTGCACAGTGTAAATGTACCCAAGCCACTTGCAATGAGGCGTGACTTGTCCTGTCTAACCAGAAATGTTCGTAATATTTGAAAGTGATTTGGGAAGTCAGAGTGTTTATACCAGCTACTCATGGGGGCTAGCAGGTGAAATTTTAAAGGGGTGAAACTCAATTGACAGGCGTAATCTTTCTATTGTATTAATCGGAGTACCATAAAATTCTACTGTCCGGTTAAATGAAGCAAAATTTATTCTTAAACCGTGTTTTATGGTAAAATCAGACCGTCCGGATCCGGAACGGAAAATTCCGGATATATGGGACAAAATAGCGTATAAAAAATTCTGTTTCCACATAAAATCGTCCGTTAACTGAAGCGTCCGTATCTCTGGCGTCCGGATATATGAAACTCCACTGTAAAATGAACATCTTGATATTTAAACAAAGGATATGCAAAAAGAAAGAACATAAAAAAGATCTTATCTTGAAAACTGTAAAACGAGTTATTTGGACAAATAAGGTACCCTATCTGAAATATTATACAATGAAATGATTAAGTTCAACAGATGGTATTTTCCGCGTAAATTACTAAAAATCAAAATCATTGAATATGAACATATCTGATATATATAAAAGTGATCAAATAAACCCAAAAAAACTTAACTTGAGAACTTAAGGAGTAGTACTCTAGATAATAAGGATACCCTATATTCGCAAAAGATGACCACAGCTGGTATTTTTCATAACTTTTCAAAAACCAAAAACCCAAGCTATATGCACATCTCTGATATATGTACAATTAATCTGCAAAACAAAACCTTCTTATTTTAAAAACTGTAGGAAGAGCTCTCCGGACAGTAGGGTAAGCCTACTTTAATATAATGCAAGTACCCCATATGTAATATTATGCACAAAAATGACTACATTGCCGCTATCCATTAAGCTTACACTGAATAGGATAGAATGTTGGATACAGGGTGCAGGATACAAAATACAGAATAAAAGATAGAATAAAACTGTTCTATTCTATCTATCCTATCCTGCATCGATCAACCAATCAAAATTTAGCTTGAGTTCAAACATTTTCAGAATTGTTTTTCACAGAACGAAATATTAATGAAACAAAGTGCAAATAAATTATTCTGCTCAAAACATTCTTATGTAAAGATTACAAAAGAATTGACAAAAGTTTTCCGTTTCATTGAAAATGTCATTCCAAAATTTTCATCTGATAGGATAGAATAGATAGGATGGATAGGATAGAATGAATAGAATAACGATTGAAAAATGCATGATACAGGATACTGATTACTGGATAGAATAGAGGTTAAGTTGTAAATGGTATGGATAGCGGCACTGTAAGTTCAACAGCCTTTTTTTTTTGCATAAAATATCAAAAATCAAAATCCAAGTAATATGCACTACTTCAATATATGTACAATTGGTCTGCAAAACTAATTTGGTACCACTTAGGCATCCGCCCGCTTGCCATTTTAATATCGGATTTTTTCTACGAAAACTCCAGTGAAAATGTAGCAGGTCCACCTAATTCTCTCTCAAGTGTTAACAAATATTGTATTTGAGAATATAAATCGTTCAGAGGTTAAAACCTCGCCGGTTATGTTTGTTTTACAAAGGATGACCCCACGAATTGGACTGAACTATTCCTATCGTTTTTAAAAATTAAGTATTATTGTCATTAGTTTTCTGCAGCCCAAGGAACAGTTGTATATCAATAGGAGTGATAATATCTAGCTGTGGATCCCAAAGTATTTATCTATCATCTATCTATCTATCATCTATCTATCTATCCATCTATCTATCTATCTATCTATCTATCTATCTATCTATCTATCTATCATTCTATCTATTTATCATCTATTTATCGATCGATCGTTCGATCTATCTATCTATTTATTTATCTCTCTATCTATCTGTCTATCTATCTATCTATCTATCTATCTATCTATCTATCTATCTATCTATCTAAAGTTTCATAATTAAAGAAGAACTTGTACAAAACAGTACAGGCACTCTTGTAATAGTAAAAATAACATTGAGCAAATATAGGGAAATGAAATAGTGTTGTTTCATAAAAGACTGCTTTCAATTTTATAATTTTGTATCATTAGAGGGTGCAACTGCAACGCTTAATGATAAAAAAGTTTGTATCATTAGCGGTTGAGGGTGTATATATTTGCTTGTTTCGTTGAGCGTTAGGGCTGCTGTGCATTTGTGATGCTTAATGATACATTTCTATCATTAAGCGGCGATATATCATTAGGCGTTGGCGATGTCAACTGTTAATGCAATAATTTATAGCATTAGGCGTTGCAATTGCAACGCTTAATGTCATTTATATCATTGTATTATTAAATGTTGTTACACTGAATGCTCCACTTTCAACAACGGCAGAGCTGGAAACGTTGTGGTCATAGAAGTAACATAATGTCAAACTACCAGTCTTGCATATGTCGAAAAAATAACAGTTTTCTTCTTTTAAACACTGGGATGAACATTCGCTCCTAGATTTATAACTACTCTGTTCACAAATGACGTTTCTAGACTGTTTCGAAAACCAATGAATTAAAAAAAGCTACGAAACTGTTCCTGTCCAAAGATTTTCACAAGAAAGAGACAAAATAAAACATAGGTCCGAACTGCACAATTCATAGTGAAAAATTTAGAAACGTGTATAATGACAGTGCACCAACCCTTAATGTTTCAGAAGTGTTTTCTCTATATGCATCCATTTTACTAATCAATTTCTATACTAGGCAACCATTTGTATTATGATTCCTCCTCCAGGAATTAATAAAGAATTTATCTTAAAAAGTGTAGTAAAAGTAAAACAAAATCTAGATATGATATCAAGTCGTGACTTGATGTACCTATGTTTGTAATGTACATGTAATAAATTATTTATGTAATTATATTGAATGCGATCTTGTAACGAACGCACCTAACCTAATTAAATCCTTTCTTGTGTAAATTAAAATTAGAAAAGAGTCATTATGGAGGAGTGAAACGAGGGAGAAAATAAGTGCGACATAAATTTTCACATTGAGTTATGTAGCATTCAATTTGACGTTTTTTGCACATAAGATGCTGTTTTCGCTTCAACGACATTTGCCGCTAATTTTTGTTTTCAGCGTAAAATAATCAAAATGTATCGTTCCAGACTATGCAATATGATAAGACCTTATATGAAAAAAATATTGATAAAACTGGAAAAAAGTCTGATGACCCCTATGAATTTAAAATTGACTAGTAGTTCTCTAATAGATACCGTTTGATTTTTAAAGCTTTTTGTATATCAAGATACATGTGTATACATTAATTAAGTGTAGCTTGTCTGCAGATGTCTTCACAATGCAATTACTATAATAAAATATATGGGTTATGAATTTTACATCTTTAGAAAGAAAGCTTCAAAGGTAAAATACTTGCCAAAGTTTGCTAATATTTTTCAAGACGATTTCCTCATGTATACATTGGCATTGTTTTACGCTGAAATTCTATCTAGTTCACTGATTTTGATTTGTGATCATGATTTGTACATGTTAAACAATAGCTACAGAATATGTTCTAAAATAATACAAGATACATGTATAAGTTTGCCTGCATTACAACGTCGGATCTACATTTATTTCAAACGTATAAAATTATTTCATGACATCATAATGATTAGAAAATATTTAACTTATTGAGTTGCTGTTTGGATGTTTTTCGTATCAGTGTTATTCTATTTTGCTGAAAAGACGGTAGTCGAGTTTGCTGAATAATAAAAATCAACTAAAAATAAACGGATAATCACTAGTTCATCAGTACATAAACCGGAGTATAGATGATTCAAACAATAACTAGATAAAGAGGGGGCAGTTCGCTGAAAATAAAACGTACAGGAGTCTATTTAGACTTTGGCCCGAAAAAGTCATATATATCATGTTCTCCATCAAACAAACAGAACTAAATCGTGATGAAGTTGATATATCTTTCATTTTATTTGAAGGAGAGAATTTTTTTTTCTTTTATAACAAAAAAATTGCAATTACATGGTTACTGGTATAAATCATTTATTTTAAGTGGTCTTTAAAGTGCCACAACAATCAATGAACATACATGTAAATGAAATATTTTTCCTCAAAAGAAATTCAAACAGAATATGAAATGATTGATTACAATGTATTCATATCCACATGTGGTGGAACTTTATAGAAATCACTCGCCATCAGTAAATTATCACATTGTGCTTTAAATGAGCAACAATGTAACATATATCAGCATTGTTGTTTTATTTTCTTTCTCACCATCATCTGAGTTCTTACTAGGGAATGGTGAGAACCCCGCCAGAAGTTCCATATAATACTACGGTCATCATTGGTTCCATATTGACCATTCAGGTTACTATAATAGTGACAGGTGTTGTACCACCATGCTCCAATGTAGGAAACGGCACAATTTGTCGAATACAGATCATTATCGCTATCGTAAGTCGTGAACTTCATTCCGTTAATTGTGATAGTCAAGACTGTCATCTATTGAAGCAAAATTATACGAAAGTAAAAAATCAATTTGATTATTTAAGAGAAAATTCATCATGTTAGGGAGAAATCTGTAATGGAAAATATATTTATTTTTGTTATTCACTGAGCATTCGTGAATGGAAATTTAAAGCAATGGAATTAGTTAGAAATGTATTTTTTTTTTATACTTTTAACTATTCAGCCGTAAACTTTGAAAGTTTCATGTCTTGTACACCAGATTTACCGTCTTCGTGCAGGAGACCTTATTCAGTAGAAATGTATTTTGTATACAATGTTTTGCAAACAATTAATTGTATTGCGTTAAGTATTTTTGATTTAAAACATGACACCCACTACTATGTTGAACGATCCCTTTTGTATGCCTTTATTTCGTAATCCAGCACTATCTTTAGGATCGATCCTAGATAATCATGATTGGCTCAAAGTTCCGGAACTTTTCATCAATTTATCGATACTCACAAATTAGTTGATGTTACAATAGTTTACTGACATTCACTTCCTTAATATAAATAATAAAAATGCAGATATAGATTTAAAAAAAAATAGCATTCCCTCTTGTCTGCTTCATTGTTCAGATATATCACATATAATTTTAGCAGAAATAGTCAACTTAAGGTGACTCCAGTGACTTTCGTATCCGGTTCCTTTTATAAACAGCGTGTTTAATTTCCGGTTATAGTTTTGGGCACATCAATGATCAGTTAAGATGGCATGTATTTGATTTAAAGTATTGTACAAGTATGGTTAGTTGGCTTCAGTACAAATATATAGCTTATATTTTTCAAGAGGAGAGGAAAGACATCAATAGGTCAAAACACTTGGTGGAAAATTACTTGCCGGAAAGGGGATACTTCTGCACTTGTTTCTACGATTTTGCCAACTAGGACCAATAGTTTTAGTGACTGCTAGATTATGTCTATTTGATACATTTCGATTTTTTTGCAATGTTTGCAAAAAACAACTTGTAAAGGCCACATTAAATTAATATATAGATTCTCATCCTGATTTGCCAAAAACTATGAGGCGGGTGGGCGGATTTTATTTTTTTTTTTTAAATATCTATTTTATCGTCTATGTTCATGAAATAATAACTGCTCCATTTTTTTAATCGTTGAAGCTAATATGAGTACACAAACGAAATTGTAATCTTTTAATTCCATTTTATGTCAACTTAACTGTTAATGCATGTAGACAGTTGTATCCTTATGATAACAAACATGACTGGAAACCAACGACAAGTATTCCTTTTAAAGGAATGATCGGCATGTGATATCAGTTGTCAACATGAAATGTTTTTATGTGATGCCAAAAGTAAATAGGATAAATCGCGTTGTTTCTTGTTTTCCGAAATAGTAAGGAAGAAATTAACTTTACGTTTAGTAAGCAAAGTGTACTTCCGAACAAAATTCTTACGCATGTAAAGAAAAACAAAACATAATTTAAATCATTATGTAACTGCATAAATTGTTAAATCTCAAGTCAAATACATCAAAATTTTGTTCCTTAGTTATAAAACTATTAATTAAACATAAACATAGACTATTTTGATCTCCTTAAGAAGAAAAGCTCTATATAAAGATATAGAGAAATATTCAAATTTTAAAGCTAACATTTAAGGAATTTTTCTTTACTAAATTAAAGTTCAAAGCTTAAAATATCATTTCGAAATATTTAAGTTAGATCTGATTGTTAATTTGTTGACCATCCGGCCATTATTAACCTGCTAACTAGGCATAAAACTTAACCATTGATATATAGAAACAAAACCAAAACATAGAATAAAGTTTGCATTTCCTTATATTCGTGTTTACAGCATACAGTAGACAAAGACGAATCTGCCATTAAATTATGTTTTTTGATTTTATTGTACTCTTACTTGTATCCATACACTCACTGCACCTTACTTGCATTTCAGAAGAAACCTGATAATTCTAATTTGTAAAGTGTGGAGGGATCTCAAATCGTAAAATTTGTGTAGCTTGCATACGCCCATACTCCATTCTGGTCTTCCAGCTGAATTCAAAGCTCGAAATCCCCCGATTTTACTATTTCGTGGAGGAAATAATTTCCTGAAATGACTTTTACTCAATCAGAAATATTATGGTACAATAATTGACAATTGT
>WFKH01007768.1:28071913-28085036 GCA_016163765.1 Magallana hongkongensis
ATATATATAGAAAAAGGAGTAGAAAAGAATTACCCTCCTTTATTGGACTCAAACGTGAAATACTTTATTATTACAAATGTGAAAAATTTATTTACATGAAAAATTGTGAATTAGAGAAATTTCATGGAAGATGTGCGAGGCTGTCCTTTAATAAAAATAGTTGATTTTCAGCCTTTTGTCCCTATGATCTTAGATATTACAAAGTACTTTATTTTTGTTTCATTGTAAAATGCTGCTTTTTTGTACTTGATTATGATGTAGAGTAATGTGCATATGTGCATATGTGCAACTGAATGAGTGGGGGTATGAATGATGTTATTTGTAAAAAAAAAAACCCGTTTCAAAAAATATTCGCTATACATAATTATGTCAACTTATAGATTCCAAGGCTCCCCAACCTCGGCTATAAAATTACTTTTACATGTTCTGGGGTAATAAAAACAGTTGTAAAAAAAACCCAAAAAACTTTATATTTAACGTTTATTAGTTTATAAGTTGTGATTTTATGACTTTTATAGGGTAATATGCTAAAAGGGCGCTTATGCGTCATCGGTATTGTAAGCTATGCATAAAGCTGAAGAAAATAGTATGCTATGCTCATTCGAGGCGGCAATGGATTTTTTAAATAAGAATTTATTGACAGTGCATTAAAAGAAACATATTAGCATTTAAAACGTGTTATTTTGTTAAAATTTACTCTTTTATAAGCCAATATATATCGCAATATGCCATTTTTTTTCATTTTTTTTTTTTTTGAGTGGGGGGGTCGTTTTTTATATTATCCGTGAACCAAACCACGAGGAAAACATCTTTTAATATTTCACCATTTGGTTACTTATTACAATATTTTTCATATATTTGAAAGAAAAAGACATCCCTAAGGCAGAAATACAAAAAACATGGGGAAAATGTGAAAATAAAGCATTTTCGACAAATGTCCATAGGGTCCCATAGTAAAAAAAATGTTAACTTTTGAGACGAACATCTAGGAAATCGTAGTGGTAAATATTTTTTTTTTTTTATTTAAACATATAATTGACTAGAAGAAAAACTACATGCAAAAAATTTCATCAAAATATCTAGGGTAGAATTTATTAGACTCGGCCTCGTTATGCTTCTTCTGAAATAAAAACGTTACTTATAATCATACAAATCATGGAATTGTATTACGTTTGAGTGATGAAATGTAGGTATGGGATAAATTAAATGAAACTATTTATATTTAAATAAATACTCTAAAAACAATTTAAAATATTAATAAATATATTTTAAGGGTTATGTTTCTTTTATTTCAATTATTATTGAAGAAATTAGTTGATGAATCATAATATTGGAAACATATGACGCTCATTTTCATTGGTCAAATGTGGCACTAGTTAAGTTTACTTATACATAGAAAATGTATACCCAATGGGCAAGCAACGTTCTTTCAACGTTGAGGAATGTTTAAATTCAAGTTGCAACGTTGATCAACCATTATTCAACGTTGAATTAACGTTGAGGTTTCAACGTTGAAACCCAAACCATATCTCAATGTTAAATCCACGTTAAAGACCCAACTTATTTTCAACGTTGAAGACATCAACCACTTTTCAACGTTGAAATCACGTTTTATCAGATGAAACTGTATATACATTTTCAACTTTGAAACCAACTTCTATAGATTTTTTTTAGGTTTTACTTATCTTTCTTATACTTTGTCAAATGTGGAAGCATTGAATATGTGCAAATTTTTCATGTTAGTTAAAATATTTTTTTCGGTATTATTTGATTCCGAATAAAATTACTTATTGTACATTATTATTTCCTGTTTGAGGTGATAACGGGACAATTCTCGATGCATACAATGCTTGTAAGTTTTTTCTGCATTTAGTTTTGTTCCTTTTTTCTTTTTGTCATCCAAAATTCACACCACGTTGATGGAACATTAATGTAGAGTTAAAATGTTATTTCCATTACTAACGTGCAAAAACTATGTAGCTCAAGTTAAGTTTGTTAGTCTCCAGACGTTAACGATGTCGACTTGTATATGTATATTGATGCTACCTAGCGAAATTACAACCTTCTCGTGTTATTATATTTTTCTTTTACGAAGAGTTACTCTACATCTAATGTTTCCTTCACGCCGATTGTTATTAATCTTTCCATTACAAACACATTATTCTCCTAAATATTAGATCCATAATGATTTTTGGTTAATCTTCTCTGTGCAAAGATTATATCTTAATCATGTTTTTGGTTCACCCGTATGTGCATCTTGGATTCACGACTTATTTTTTAACTCTTCTTTCTCTATTGACACAATGTGGGGGTGCAGTATTGTTTTCCACTTTTTTAAATTATGGTGGAACAAATAAACAAACACCAAGAAAACCTCCTTATAATTTTAACAGTGAACTGCCAGGGCCTTTGTGATGGAAACAAGACAAAAGACGTTTTACAAACCCTTAGAAACAAAAATTATCATATATATACTTTTTACAGGATACCCATTTTACAGAAAAAGAAGAAAATATGATTAAGTCACAATGGGGTTATAAAGCTTTTTTTTAGTTCTTTTAAGTCAAACTCCAGGGGTGTAGCTATTCTTTTTAACAACAATTGTTAATTAGATGTTCACAAAACATTTAAAGATGATAGTGGCAACTTTCTTATTCTTGATGTTTCTGTTGATGATTTACATGTTCTATTGGTAAACGTACATGGCCCAAATTTGGATACACCTACATTTAATACAAACTTATTACAGCATATTGGGAATCTTTTTACGAACCAACATATTGTTCTTGGAGGTGACTTTAATTTAATTTTTGATTAAGAGTTAGATTCAATGAATTACAAAAGCTTAAATAATCCCAAATCAAGACTTGAAGTATTAAAACTAATTAAATTTTTTACCTTAAAGACATTTTCCGTGAAAACAATCCAAATCTGAAAAAGTATACCTGGAGAAGGAAAACCTCAGTAAAACAAGCCAGACTTGATTTTTTTCTAATCTCAGATACATTACAAAATATGTCTCCAATGATTATAATAGAAAATAGTTATAGGTCAGACCATTCCCCAGTTGTTTTATGCATAAAAAAGAATGAATTCCTAAAAGGTAAAGGAATATGGAAATTTAATAACTCCTTTTTAACTGACAAAGAATATAGATATTAAAAAACAATACTCCTCTTTTGTGTATGATAAAGACAATATATCCTCTGTACCGGATGATAATATACAGTTTATCATTAGCGACCAATTGTTTTTAGATACCTTGCTCATGGAAATAAGAGGAATAACTATCTCATACTTAACTTATATTTTAAAAAAAAAAATCTCGAAAGAGAAGATATGCTTAAAAAGGAAATTTTAAGTCTAGAACAGAATTTGACCCAGGATCTAGTCAACAACTTGAGGATAAACATAATGAGTTGGAAGAAATTAGGAATATTAGATTAAAAGGTCAATGTATAGGATCAAAAGCAAATTGGATAGAGCAGGGAGAAAAACCAACAAAATATTTTGCTAATTTAGAATCAAGAAACTATATTAATAAACAAATATTGGTAATTGAGAAGGAGAATAAATCAATTATTAGAAATCAACAAGAAATTCTAAGTGAAACAAAGAAATTCTATGAGAACCTTTATACAAGAAAGGACATAATAGAAACAGAAAATATGCATGAAAAACTGAAAGACTTTAATATACCTAAACTAAATAAAGAAGAATCAGAAAATATTGAAGGCCCTATTACAAACACAGAAGTTTTAAATTTTTTAAAAAACATGAAAAATGGTAAAAGTCCAGGACCTGATGGATACACGAGTGAATTTTTCAAATTTTTTCGGAGCAACATTGGATCTTTTTATTACGAGACCAATTAATAACTCAAACGAACTACTGCATTTTACAGAACCAAATTAGTTAGGAATTATAACTTGCTTGCCGAAAGCTGGAAAAGAAAAACAGTTCCTAAAGAATTGGCGTCCAATAAGTCTCCTAAATGTCGTTTACAAAATAGCATCAGGGTGCATTGCTAATAGAATTAAGTCATTATTAGACAAATTAATAAATAAAGACCAAACTGGTTTTATCATAGGAAGGTTTATTGGAGAAAATATAAGACTCATACATGATTTGATGAATTATACTGAACTACATAGAATACCAGGTTAATTAATGCTTATTGACTTCGAAAAAGCATTTGATACTATATCTTGGAAATTTATTTTTGAAACACTAGGTTTTTTCAAATTTGGACCATCTATAAAAAACTGGATAAAAACTTTTACAATGGCACCAAATCATGTGTTTTGCAAAATGGATTCACTTCTGACTATATTTATCTTCAAAGGGGCTGTAGACAAGGTGACACCATTTCTCCATATCCTTTTTTATTATGTGCGGAGATTTTTAGCGATTTTAATTAGAAATAATAGGGATATCAGAGAAATTGTTATAGATGGAATAGAATATAAGCTTTCTCAATATGCTGATGACACCTCTCTTATTTTTGATGGTTCACCTAAGTCTATGGATGGTATTTTAAGAGTTTTAAATTATTTCGCAGACTTATCAGGACTGAAAATCAATTACACAAAAACTAAAATGGTTTGGATTGGGAGTAAGAAATTTTCAAGAGATGTATTTCACCACTCAAGATGGAAACTACATTGGAATAACTCAACCTTTGATTTATTAGGAATTAAATTTTCTGTAACTCTAGGTGAGATGTCTAGCCTTAACTATGAGCCTAAACTGTCAGAAATTAAAAGGATTTTAAACCAATGGAAATTAAGGAAACCCACCCCAATTGGTAAAATCTCAGAAATAAAACACTGATTCTGCCAAAATTAAACCATTTGGTACTCTCTTTACCTAACCCAGACTCTGATTTTACAAAAACTTTAAATAAGGAAATTTATCAATTTTTATGGGGAAGTAATATTCACAAAGTATAAAGAAATACTATTATACAGGAATATGGATATGGTGGTTTAAAAATGGTTGATTTTACAGAATTTACCTCAGCTCTAAAATCTAGTTGGATTAGAAAAATGATTTTCTCAGACACAAAATGGATAAATCTTTTAGAGGCAGAATTACAAACAAAAATTAAAAACCTATGGGTTAAAGGTATGGACTTTACATCTAATTTATGTAAAAATACAAAAAATATTTTTGGAAAGAAGTTTTTAACAACTGGATTTTTATTGTAAACGCACTAGACAAGAAATTATAAATGTTCCATTTGAAAACATCTGGCTCAACCCAAAAATAAAAGTTAATAACAGTTCTTTTTTTCTAAAACACTATTTTAATGCTGGTTTTATACATATACAAGATCTTTTCGATATTGAGGGTGTTTTTCTTAATCTAGACACAATATAAAATCAAAATATAAAAACAAATTTTATTGAATATGCAAGCCTAAAGAGAGCAATATTTGAAAGATTAAATAAAGACAATATTAATGAAATCAAATACAAGTCTGGCCCGAGTATACCCAGTCACATAAATATCTTCTTCACCAATAAAAAAGGTTGCAAAGACATGTATAACGATTTTATTAAGGAGAAAAGAGAGCCAATTACATCTGTATATAAATAGCTAGAAAGGGGCTTTATTTTTTAAAAACATAGACTGGAACAAAATATTTTAACTTCCATTTAAAACTACTAAAGAGTCAAAACTCCAATGGCTACAATTTTAAATTTTACATAGAATAATACCAACAAATGATTTTCTTCACAATATTAAGGTTAAAGAATCCCCAGTCTACTCCTTTTGTAAAAGAGCTAATGAGACTATTGAGCACTTATTTGTAAATTGTTATTGTGTAAAAGAACTTTGGGAACTATGCGAGGAGTGGTTGCTAAGGAAATTTGAAATGCAAGTAACATTTGACAAAAACTCAATTTTATTTGGAAAATATAAAGAGAGAAATTTGTATAAAGTACATAATCTTTTAATTCTAATAATAAAACAATACATATTTGTAAGTAGATATAAAGAAGTTCCAAAACTGAATTTCAGTGCACTTGAAAATAAAATGAAAAACAGAATATCTGTAGAGAAATATATTTTGCTTAAAAACTGTAGATTCTCATAGTTTGAAAGGCACTGGCAAAGAATATGTGACTTATTATTATGACATACTTGTTATATTTATCAGATTTAATAGGTAATATTATAAATAATTACCCCCCCCCCCCAAACAGACACACACACAAATATTTTTCTCTCAAGAGTTTCTCTCTCTCATCTCATTTTCACTGACTTAAACTTCCTTTTTCAAGTAGTGTACAGGTACATCTGTAAATGAGTTATATGTGTAATATACATTATATGCGACTTAGGCTTACATTATAGTCTTATACTTTAAGAGACAATCTGTTACATTGTGAGATGTGTGTATCCTTATGTGTGTACTTGTATCCTTTGTATCCTTCTCTACTGTCTTTGTCAATAAAATTTTCAAAAAAAAAAAAAAAAAATTACTATTTTTATTATATTCTCCAATTTTCAATGATTTTTTTAAAAGAAATTTTAAAAATAAACATTTTACATTACATTTAAATAAGGATTATTTGAAATCAAGAAATTTGAGATTGAGCTGCGCGTACAGCAAGTAGTTAATTGCAATAACTACATAACTACATGTAGGTCAGTGATAAGGGGATGCGGACCCATCACTACTACAAGCACTGCTGATCTTTGGAGTTATGCAATTTACCAGACTGCTCTATGTCAGCTTGACGCTAAAGACGCTTGTGGTGAACAAAGAAAATTAGTTCTTAGGTACACCTCGTGCAGTCACTACACAAATTTCATATTTAGTAAAATGCCGGGTTTTTAGCTTTTGGACTATTGTAACTACTTTATATTTTCCTTTGGAGTATCTTGGAAGTAATTATTTAGAACAGTCTGCAGAATGCAAATGATGAACTGATCGACTGTTATGGATTCTACAATTTTTTGTTCAAATCATTTGTTCCATATCATTTGGTGGAATTTCTTTGTGTTCATTTTCCTACAGCCGTATAAACATTTTTAATATATTCGATCAGTGCCTACTATCTATTCAAGATATATTACTATAGTGAGGTACTCTTTACACATTTGCGCTGAAAAATATAGTTCTGTTCATGATCAGCAGATACAACATTACAATAAATGTTTAGAATATCGATGTATTTGTAATACGTGGAAGAAAACAAAATTAAAGTAAAATTATTTTTAAAAAACACCCCACCCCAAGAAATGTAAATGTGAAGTATTCATATTCCTACGAGAGCTACCTTCTCAGTCTTTTTCACGAAAATATAGGTCATTCTTCGATTGATAATTGTTTCACTAATGAATATTGCTTATATTATTACAATAATTCTATTACTTTCATGATTATTGTTCGTTAGTTATCACACAATCTCTTTTAATTATTTGTTGTGTATGAGTGTGTGTTATTTCTTTTTTTTTTAAACGACGGAATGGTTACGCAACACCTGCACCATATTTCTGGTCGCACTTGTGTAGACTCTGTTTAAGCACAGATGTGTGCACTGTTTGCTAATGACGGGTGGCAGTATTTAATACGGACATGAAGAACTATATACGTCAGTTTCTTAACAAGTTCAGTGATTTTAACTTAAGAGAACGGCTGAGCAGAGTGAAAATTCAAGTAATTTTAAAGTCGAATATCTTGGATATGGGGTTACCCATATCTATTCTTGTTATAAGCCAAGTTCAACATTTCAATATAGACTTTATAAACAGGCTGTTTGGCAAAGGATGTATACTACTAAGATTTAAATGAAGTGCGACATTTTGAATTTGAATCTAATGTTTTTTAAATAACTGTGGAAAACATGAACTAGCACAAACTAATAAAAATATAAATATATATTTTAATACACTATATGCAACATTTTACTTTTAAAAAAAGTAACTTGATTTTGATTTGTTTTCAACGTCACATCAACATATTTACAACTGTATTTCAACACCATTTCTACGTTGAATAAACATTGAATTTTGACGTTAAAACAACGTTACATTTTCAACGTTGCTTCAACTTTCATATGAAACCATATTTGAACGTTGATTCAACGTTGCTGCCTGACGTTGAAACAACGTATCGGTGATTTTTGCTGCTATGTTTGAGGTTAAAAATGATATTGTTTCATAGTTGTTGTCTATAGAAACAACTATTAGATTCAACGTTTACTATTAGATTATCGGAAACACATGACGCCAGGATATACATGATTGTATATCATTTACCATTATGGGATTAATCAACACCTGTATTATTCTCATCAACGCTTTCAGTCACGTAATCAAGGCTCTGAGAAGAAATTTATAACTTTAAAGACAGAATGTACAAAATAGATACATTTGGGCTGAATTCTGTATTATTAGTTACTTGGTTTGTAGTTGATTTAATATGATTTATTCACTGATAAACCATACAAACCATGTAACGATTGTTTTTTACCGACTTTATTGTGTTACTAACATAAAGTTAATTTTAAAAAAAGGAAATTCAAGCGTTCTATAACAAAGTTACAAGTTTCAATTTAGGTGCAAAACCTGACGTCATAATACTCTAAGAATGACGTCATAATGCTCGAAGGGAGGAATATTTCGTACTGATTGTGAATGGAATATACATGGTCTCCACGTGACTGCTGTTAACCAATGATTTCCTTACAAATTAGCAGGAGGTAAGATATTTGTTAATTTATATTCGAGTTAATTGTCTTAATTTAGAGGTCGTGAATCAGTTTACCAGACATCATTCCCAAGGCATTCAATTTCTGCACGTATCCTGATATTTTCTGTTTCAGATAGGTTGTCGAAGTATAGACATGTTTTGAGCTATTTTTAGACTACTATATTGCTAGACTTGCAGGGGATCTATAAAAGTAAAAAACTAATTTGGCCTAGCTAGCTTTTGTGAAAGGAACGTCCATCTATTTATGCGTGTAAAACGGGCCCTTTTTAAAATTTAATTCTCGCTATATTACGGTTGCTCTTTCTAAATGAACTCAGAACTCCTGATTATTGTGTGGGAAAGTGTTTTTTTTAATAGCATAAAACACCAACTGTGGTCAACTTTGATTTTTATATTATTTTTTATTTGGTTCTGTAAAATAAATACTAAATATGAAACATATATTAATCATTGTAATTGCAAAAAATGTATAGTAATAATAGTAAATATAAAGTCATTCACAAAACACAAGTATAAATTATCTATTCAAAGTGTACTAGATTTCTTCATTTCTTGTGAGCCAAAAATTAGACATATTTTTTTCTAACATTTAAAAGAAATAATAGTACATGAAATTTATTCTAGCGTCTGCTACTCTTGGGATCTCTTTTAATAGAATGACTTCGTGGCTAAATTAGTATTGGTGTTTAATTTTCCTTCTCACCATCATCTGAGCTCTGACTAAAGAATGATCATAGCCACGCCAGTGGAACCAAATGATACCACTGGCAGAATCAGTTCCATATTGACCATTCAGATTGCTAAAATGACAGCCTTTGTGCCACCAGGCGCCCCTGAAGGAAGCAGCACAATTTGATGACGATTCATCATTGTCTCTGTCATAAGTAGTAAACATCATTCCGTTTTGATGGTCAAGACTGTCACCTGTTGAATAATAAGTCCTATGTTTATGGTCACTGCCAAGACGTATAAATCCGATCTCGTACACCGATTTTTAAGGGGGCTCCAAATAAAATTTTAAACAAAATACTTCATTTAATTGATTTGGTACACACTTTTCATATGCAGCATTGATTGTTTACGTGCATTGACTTATAACTCACTATGCAGTTAAAAGACAAGAATCACAGTCAAAAACATAATTCAATTGTTCGTGTCGTTAGCCATTCCTAGTGCTTTATATATACATGTATATGAAGAGAGAGAGAGAGAGAGAGAGAGAGAGAGAGAGAGAGAGAGAGAGAGAGAGAGAGAATCTCAATTCATCTTGTAAAAACTTTTCTTTATAGCCAAAAATTTTATACTTATTACTAAAGTCTGAGAACTCCGGCCAACGGAATGAACAAGATCATCTGCTACCTTTATTCAAGTTCATCGGTAATTAATCTTCATAGGTACTGTAATTGTATCACATGTTTTCTGTGATAAACAATGTTGACAATTTTATCATTCATTGTTTTCTACATACTTGCGTTTCCGTAGAATCCCGATACTTCTAATTTGTAAAATAAGGATGGTCGCCCAATCATTAAGTTTGTGTAGCCAGCGTATGCCCATTCACCAGCCTGATCTTCCAAGTCAACTCGAAGCTCGTAATCCCCAGATTTGACAATTTCGTGAAGGTAGTAATTTCCTTAAAGATGGTGAATGTCATCTATGAATCAATTGCGAATGATATGTATTGAATGATTGTTATCGATTGTTGATTACTAAATTATTTTGTTACCCATATAGAAATTGTTGGCAAGATCTCCAAATCCATTCTCGTATTCAACCCATCCTCTGTAGAAATCTGTAGTCCCATCTACACGGCGCTGGAATACCTGAAGTTAGTCAGTATTGTTATGTGTGTGTTAAAACAAAGTTGTATTACGGTGTAAGCTCCCCACGGATGGCCATCTAAAATGGGGGCTACAAAATATGTAGTTATACTTCAGGATCAACATTGCTTCCTAGTACTTGCAGTACTTTGATTAAAGGACAAGGCTTGGTAAAATGACAATGGTTTATTAAATCAATGGTAGCAGCACAGTACATTCATGGCAAAACACATTCAAGTCATGGCATTAATTGTATTGTATTAATTTTGGTCTAAGGCGTCAACCGTACTTTCAAGGGCAAAGAAGGGGGCGTGGCAGGTTACTATAAATTTACTACGGAACTTTATATTCAGGTGTCCAGTGTGTTGGGAGATAATAATGTGGTGCGCAATCTCACCTACAGCTGGTGGTGCTGGTAAACACTTGATAGGGAGGCTTGAGTTCTCAATTTGAAATTTTGGCGCTCGTGAACTCGTCACAAATTATCTGCCATATAATGGCAAAGCACTCATATATATAACCTTCGGATCTGATCATGTGATATCGATTAACCAATTAAATAACTGTACGGTGACGCTTGATTAATCAAAACGCTGTACGGTACCGTATACACTGAGCTATGCCGAACAGTGTCGTACAAAACTACCGTACACCGCGCAAAGTAAATCTTAAAAAGAAATATGACATGAAAATAAACATAGGAATAACTTAATACAATTGTGGTGGATGTTTTCATAACCTGTAAGTAACAATAAATTATAAATTCTGTGCTTTATTCAACATAGAAACGAGAGATCGTCTAGCAGACGATGTCCTATATATTTACCTCGCCATAATAGAGCGAATACTTATAAAATAACGTACGATGTCTAGTTCTTAGCGAAACTAAGTATGAATTATCAAAGCATGAATTTTAAGGAAGTTTATAAACTATGAAAACATCGACAGTTACGAAATAATCTTAGTAGTTCAAAATACGAAACAGTGGCTAACACAATACACTATAGGAAAAGCTGGCAGCGGGATGTAAACAATCTACCCAGCTCCAGGAATCCAGCGCTCTTACAGGTGTAGCAGACAATGAATAGCACGAAATAAAAATGCATTGGTATAATCAACATGCAGAGCTTCCTTGCATATATTATAAAATTTACTATGTTAAGAATAAATATGCAAACTGGTGAAAACACAAGTACACATGTGCTAAAATTAGATTTTAGCAGATACGGTAAACATTCAAGAGAATTAAACCCAATTAACTGTATTAGGTATATAGTGATGTAAAATTCATAAAGTCCACCCACTCTAACCCCTTATTAATAAGACCAATTACCAAATAATGTAAAAATGATAAATTAATAATTATTCCTATCCCAGGCCATTACAACGGTATTAAAATTTTAGTTTAGATCTTTAGTAGTGCATATAGAAAACTGACAAAGTCAGAGGGGGCCCCGCTGAGAACTGTGAAGGAAATAAACAGATTATTCTTTATCATGCATGTACCGAATTTCTTGTTGATTTATTTTTTTTTTATCGAAAATTATTCTAAATCTGTAATTATATTAAGAGTAGACAAACACAGTTCAAAGTCTGGAAAAAACCCACCATTTTTTCTATCCTAAAATGCCCAGACAATGCATTTACATATTTTCAAAGTGAGTTGACTTGGTCCCATTTTTTTTTTCAAAGTGTTTCATTTTTGTTTTCAAGTGCGTTGCCACACAGCTCACTTAATATCTTACTACCGTGTGCCTATGATACTTTCAGTTGTTCCTGCTATTAACAATTTTAAGAAGTAAACTGTGTTAAGTTTTTTTTTCCTTTAAATTGCAACTGGATGCAATGCTAATAATCGTATACCGTTTGATTCGAATTTTTATTTCGTACTACCAACTAAACTAATTGATATAAAGCCAATACTTAAAGGCGTCTACCTCTTTTTCTTATAGAAAATATTTCTGTATAAACATTTTAAAATATGACGTCGAAAACTACGGCGGTGTGGAATGGCCAGATGAAAAAATAAATAAATCTTATTTGTTTGGACAAATTAGGATTTGTTCGGACGAATTAGCTATTTGTTCGGACGAATAAGTTATTTGTTCGGACGAATTGCGATTTGTTCGTATGAATTAGCTATTTGTTCGGACGAATAAGTTATTTGTTCGGACGAATTAGGATTTGTTTGGACGAAGAAGTTATTTGTTCGGACGAATTAGGATTTGTTCGGACGAATTAGCTATTTGTTCGGACGAATAAGTTATTTGTTCGGACAAATTGCGATTTGTTCGGACGAAGAAGTTATTTTTTCGGATGAATTACAATTTGTTCGGACGAATTAGCTATTTGTTCGGACGAATAAATTATTTGTTCGGACGAATTACGATTTGTTCGGACGAGTAAGTTATTTGTTCGGACGAATTACGATTTGTTTGGACGAATTAGGATTTGTTCGGACAAACAAGTTATTTGTTCGGACGAATAAGATATTTGGTCTGAATAAGTTGATTATTATAACAGGAGAGAGAGAGAGAGAGAGAGAGAGAGAGAGAGAGAGAGAGAGAGAGAGAGA
>WFKH01007768.1:28092918-28106078 GCA_016163765.1 Magallana hongkongensis
TCATATAACAAAACAAATGTTGACTGTGTTTTCGGGCAACATTGATTATATTAGCCCCCTTGGGACGAATATATTGCCCGACGCGAAGCGGAGGGCAATATATTCGTCACAAGGGGGCTAATATGATCAATTTTGCCCGAAAACACAGTCAACATTTGTTTTGTTATATGAAGAAACAAACCAAAAAAACAAGAATGGAATTAAAATCAGATCGTCGTAATTTTCTCAGCTCAACAAAGAATTCATGAATTTAATTTCGCGCAAAGTCCATTTCGAAAATATCGTCGGCATCAAATGGTCACTGTTGATCTTCGCCGCCTGTTGGAATTAAGCTAAAGATGTTCCTGATGTACCTGATTTTTCTTTACAAAATTTCCAAATCCGTATATCCGTTATGATAGCAAACCGTCGCATTGCGCGTTCGTTGTTTACTTGCCTTGATTAATTGCCTATTATGACTTCACCTTGTTTTGGAGTCTCGAAGATGTATTTACGTCACCGTTTACGAATCAACAAATCAGAAGCGATTAATGGAATTAGAGGGAATATTCTCTAGATATTATTCCTAACCGATCAATATTAAAAAAAATATCGATCGGTCAATATTTTTTGGATGAGCTAATTTTATAACTATTGACTATTCGTCTATATAGAGTTATATAGTAAGAATATACTACTGAATATAACAAATATATATATGCTACCCAAGTAGAAATTTGTTGAAATATCTCCAAACCCGCTCTCGTATTCAGTCCAGCCTCTGTAGAAATTCGTAGACCCATCTACTCGATGTTGGAAGACCTGAAGTTTGAAAATAAACCAACTTTCAGGGGACAACTCTAATTTGTTTACAATAAAAAAAATCTGCATTGCCGAAAAATTAAGTTTTTCTCAGTATAATAAAATACCATGTTTTTAATATTCGGACGATTGTTCCCCTTGACAGCAACTATTTCCCTCGCTTTGCCTCGTGAAATAGTTGTTGTCTTGGGGACAGTAAACTTGCTATCGTCCTCATAGCCAGTAAATAGGTGTATAATGCTTATTCGTTGTAATTTTAAAGAAAATTTTCACGAAGGTATGATAAAATAATATATTTTTACATATGCATATGACATAAATCCTGAAATAAAAACATTAAGAAATTTAATTTAGCAAAAAAAACCCAAAAACAAAAAACAAAAACAAAAACAAAACAAAACAAAGCAAAACAAAAACAAAAAGAAAACATATCAACACAAAAAAACCAAGATGTTCAATGTACAATATTTAGAAAAATAATATGTGCACAGACAATTATTCGATGTAATTTTATCGTACTTACTATCCAACCACCGTTGTCTATATTCATCTCGCACCACATCTCCTTTACTACGCTGTTTGGAAATGTTTTATAAAATTTGTGTGAAGGCCTACTCCAGTCAACTAAATTCCCACTACAATCTAAATGAATCGCAAATTAAAAAAATTGAAACAACTTTAAATTTGATGATTACAATAACTTTAATGCTTTTAATATACCATAGTTGTAGTTGCAGCGTTCATCCCCCATATTGGTGGGACATCGGCAGGGAGAAGTGTATTCGGCGTCACATGTTTGTTTCTTCAAGAGAAGGGAATATTATTTATATCATCAATATTTAAGCATTAAATCATTATTTTTTTAAAGATATAGTCTCATGACTGCAGCGGTGTGTGCATACAAATTGAGTAACGCGTTAACGCGTTATGAAAATTATTATGCACAAACCGCAGCAGTTATGAGACAATATCTTCAACAAATAATGATTTGATGCTTATATTTACATTTTTTTAAGTTCTTGCCTTGTCTGCAAATGTAATTTATACCTCAAAATTACTTTATTATCCTAAGGGTAAGCTCAAATTAATTGGAAGAGCCACTGAAACAGCCACATGCGTGACTTTGATTTTCGCATGTGATGTTGCATTTTACAACGTTCAACGTTTGTGGCGTCATAATAAAACTGATAATTTACCCGGTCTGTGTTATGGTCCTATATCTTTATTAGCTTTTCACACACTTTTCATGCAAAAACTATGTGGAATGTAAATATAAATAGCAAAAAATGTTTGTATTAAAAACTTATTATCATTGCTTTACATTTTAATAACTAAAATATTTCTACTTAACAATTTCCAAAATTAATCCTCGCGATAGAAGTATGCATTTTAACTTGCTTACAACGAATTTAAAAAATCAAAATATCTTTTTTAGTAGATATTACTCATACTACTTATTACTAGAGTAGGGAATACTAAATAAAGACAGTAAAATGACACTTACCAATTCATAACGTTTGTATGCTCCACTACCAACAGCGGAGGTATTGGCAACGTTGTTGTTATAGATGTAACAAGAGCTGGAACTACCAATCTTGCAAAAGTCGAAATAATAGCAGCTCTCGTGTTTTAAGCACTCGGATGAACATTGGAGCCTAGATTTTTTATGAATTTTGTTTAATGCAAAAGAAAGATGGGGATAATTGATAAAACCAACGAATTTGAAGAAGCCATGGAACTGTTCATGACTAGAAACTTTAACAAATGTGAGCAAAAATAAAAACGAGGTACGGAAAAAAGAATTCATTTTCAAAAATGTGAAAAAAAACTTGATTTCATTAGAATATATACTGATGTTAAAAATCAATATCTAAAGGGCAAATATTTGATTAAAATTGTAGGTCCAAAATTCATAAAGCAATTCGATTTTCAAAGTATATTTGGAACAGCACAAAACTTTAAATAATGCTGGAATCAATGTTGATCAACGGAGGAGCGATAGAATATAATACTGTTTATAAAGCAACGGTTGTTATGTCATATTAAATTGATCCCGTAGAATATATTTTCCACAACTTATAAAACTCTTGATTAATAAAGCTACACATCAAGTTTACAAGCCATTTTGAATTTGAATACAAGTTTAGTGATGATATCTTATTCTGACTTAATTCATTATTTTTTGAAAGAACACATAGAGTGTGTAGTTGAAATCATAAATGCAATGACCTGCCTGTGGGATTTTGGCACATACCTACAAAGGTCATATTACTCCCTCTAAGAGTATTCAGATCTTTTGAATCCTCTGACTATGTTGTTGATCCTCGATCATACAATTAATCTTTGTTTTTGAGCAACGTACATGAAGTTTCCCGTATAATTTTATTATGCTTTTTTATATTTATTCGAATCTTCACATGAGAGTATTAACTAAAACTCACTGACAGGTGATTATTAAGGCCGTGGTTAATTTCAAAAATTTTGAATTCTTAACGATGTAAATTTTTTGACACACATCGTATATTCAAAACGAAAGGAACATCAAACATACAAATTAAAAAAAAACTTTTTCCTGAAGAATCTAAACACATAAAACTATTAACAATTTTTATTTTTATTCAGGACCGCAAAATGCTTGTAAAACTGAACCGTTTTAATATAAATAAACTTTAAGGAAAATAAACCATAAGTTTTAATTGACGCAAAGTTAGCCTTAATATTGTTTATAGTTTTTAAAAAAAAACTAGTTTACGCCCGTATCAATCTTTCTTATTCGTAAAATGTGATCAATTTAATGTTGGCAAACAATTATTAAACAGAAAGTTGGTTTTGTATCCATTTTTCTTTTATATGAAAACCTTTCTTGTTTACTTTTCCCAAGAATTGTAAGCTCTCATGTACGTTGTCCAAAAATGAGGTAAACTTTTCATCGCATTTAAATTGATACAGAGCGAACCAGATAGTATGTTGTCCAGTCAGAAAAACCTGGTTCGGTGCTACGTAAAAATGTACATGACTATAGATTGGACACTGAACAGTGAAATCCATAATCATTTCAATATATTGTATCAAATTAATATCCTAAAGTTTCTTCCTGTACAAATTACGAATGCTAAACAATGATTGTAATTATAAAAAAAATTAGATGTATATGTACCATACAAACAAGTGCTCTCTTGTAGAGTTTAGAAAATGTATTGATGGGTACTTAGTAGTTACTACTCACTATCATATCTTATTTGTTAAATAATAACAAGTTACTATAATTTTTGGTATTCTTCACTCTTTAGTTTATGAGGAGTTACTACTCACTATCATATCTTATTTGTTAAATAACAACAAGTTACTATAATTTTTGGTATTCTTCACTCTTTAGTTTATGAGGACTTGACATCTTGAATTATGTGATTTATAAAATAAAAAAATCAATAATATTTTTCCCCGGAAACCTTTGGTGCCAATGAGGCTAGATGGGCAGTAAGCTATCCACCAGATCTGCTGTTAACTTTTAAATATGGCATTCTTGGCCATAAACAATTATCAAGTGAAGAAAATCCAAATATTTGAACATTTCCCAATATCTTTATACAATGCTTTTGCATACAGGAGGTAAATTGTAAATATTGCCTAAAATGGCCACGACCATTAAGCCCTCTTAAACATGCATCTTCAAATACATCTCCCGTCATTGCTCTTATTGGCTTTTGTTTAAAAGTATGTTATTTCAATAACATACATGATCTTGAAAATTTTAAATGATCATACATAGTTTTTTTTAAAATTTTTCAAATATGCTAAATGATGGAAATGTTTTGGAGAATATGTATAATCTTCTTGGCTATCATTGTCTTTTCGTTTTAACGTCTATTAAAAATATTTACAAATTTGTGAAAACTAACGTGTAGCAATCCTTTTAAAGTGATAATCAAAATTTCAAAAACAGTATAATGCAAGATAAAGCTCTATTTTCTATAATAGTTTGTGAGAAGGCGAGTCAGTGCATGGTAAGTGTAGATATTTATAATATTTTTCATTATATCTTCTATCCCATATATATTCGATTATCTCATGGTTATTCATTTGTTTGTACGCGCTCATCGAATTTATTGTTTAAAGCTTTCAAAACAATTGGTAGACAAGTACAATTGCTAATACACTTAAGGGAGTGCAAAATTATCAAATCAAATTTTCTTTTAGATTCGAGCTATTCAGTTGTTATAAATTCACATGACAACCGCCATCCCTCTGACCAACAAGTCAAAACTTTCTGACCACCTTCGTTCACATGACCACCAATTGTACCTGCACCAGAATATATGAAATGATGCAAATCAAACTGGTCTCTATTTCCCCATCTCAGAGTATAATTATAATCGCATAAGCCCCTAATTTAACTCGGTCAGTAAATTACACGTAACAACGTCACTTTCGGGAAACTCCTTGCTGTTTGAAAAATTTTTAAGTGTGATGATGAATGTATGACGTCATTTTTCGCTTACCAAAAATCTATAATCAAATGACAAGAATTTACAACGGTCAAACACAATCTAAAATCTAACATTTTTCAATCTTCGCCGTTTCTAAGGATGAAAATAGACAGAAACTATCTTTCAATTGTGTTGGAAGAACAACCATTCGTCATTCTACTTCCGGTTTATATATGCCATTAACCATCGAAGAATTGATCAACAACTGCATAAGTCTCATCAGCGCTTACAGTCACACAATCACTGCTCTGAGAAGAATTTGATCCTTTTGAATACAGAATGCGCAAAATAGATACATTTGGGCTGAATCCTGTATTTGTTAACTCATTTTCAAGTTTTGTCTTATTTTTGAGATCGTTAATCAGTTTACATAACATCATCCCCAATGCATTAAATTTCTGTAAGTATCCTGATATTTTCCGTCCCAGATAAGTTGTCGAAGTATAAATTGGGCTATTTTAGAATTCCATATGGCTATACTTGCAGGGATCTATGAAAGTAAATATCTTATTTGCCTAGTTGGCTTTTGTGCTAGGAACTCCATCTGTGTAAAACTGGCCTTTCTTTGTATTTCATTTTCGCTATATTAGAGGCGCTGTTCCCAAATGAACTCAGAAATTCTGATATTGTGAGGGATTGTGTTTTGAATTAGCATGAATCATTGGCAAACTTTGTTAAAGCGCTAACAATAGCTCAGCGCTTTATTGTCGTTAGACTTTTACTTCAGGTGCATCGTATAACCGCCCCCTATGAGCAGAAACATACATTATTTAAACTGGTTAGAGAACCAGTTTCAGGGGTTTATGCACATAATTGCACGGGCCATTGTGAATCTAATGTACGGGCTATTATGAATCTAATGTGCGGGGCTTACGTACATCATTGCAGGGGTTGCTACGCAGTGATGGGGAAATATAGTGCGTATACAGAAGCTGACATGTAGAAAAATCAAATCGATTCTTTGCAAGAAAACGTCAAAAACTATTATGAAATAATTTTTTAAAAATCGAATATGTGAAAATTATTTAAGGTGGAATAACACATCTGGAAAAGTCACTCAAATTGGCATTAAATTAATTGAATATGAAAGATATCATGATAAATAAACTATAAATATGTCAAATAAGCACAAAATTGCAATTAGGGGGTATAAAAATGAATATCTAATAATTCAATTTAGTACATAACAACAAAAGCCCTAGTGGGATTCGAACTCGGGATGTACGGATCATATGTCCGACACTCTTTTTTTTTTTTATCTTTTTATATGTCCGACACTCTAACCACTCGGCTATTGAGTTAATTGCATGTTACCATCGATAAACTGCTTTAAACAAAAATAAATTGCGTTTCGATCAGGGGTCAGTAATTTTGTGATGATGTGTTTTTCCACCATAGAGTGCTAAGACGACTTGTAAATAGCCATAGTTCTTGGAGCTCGCCGCTCTCCCCACAACACGTATATAAGGAACTGACTAAACACTTTAAGTTCGCACCTCTTTGGACGTATATCTTACCTCACTTACATATGTTACTTAGACGCAGCAGCTTACCAGCAAAATGCAGTACATACGCACAAGAAAATTCAGAACATCAATTATGATGGTCAATGCAATACATTTATAAAGAAAATGCACGTATAACAACAATAAAAGTGCAAACATTAGACAAAAAATGTATTTAACACGTCGCACACATGGTCCAGGTGTGAAATCAAGTGTAACAAAATCAAAGGCTTTATATACCATGTTTCAGGCAAGTGTCCATTTACAAGTCGTGATCAGCTTTGATTTACATTAACTTTAGTGTATATGATAAATCATATACAATATTTAAAGAGAACGTAATTTCGACCAAATTTTCTTAATCAAAAATAAATTGAATAAGGATAAATATGGAGGACTCCAACTTCATCGCCATTTTAAACCCTTCTGGACTTGGATACTTTCAATTGATATTAATTAAACATATGCCAAAGTTTCAATAAATCTCATCTCTAACTAAGCTTGCATAAAGTAAATATCCTTTAGAACCAAGCTAGGTTGGTGCTTTTCAGTACTTTCAGTAATTTGATTTTTTTTTTTTTTTTTTTGCTTTTTTAAAAAATATTTTGGTTTTTTTTTTTTTTGGTTTTGTTAATTATATAATGATAATAATCATATATTAATAATTGTAATTGCAAAAAAAATTGGTGTACTTGAACAATATACATAAAATACAATACTAGTAAATATAAATTCACTGACAAAACACATGTATATCTACTTTACTAGATTATCTACTGTACTAGATTTCTTCATTTCTTGCGAGCCAAAAATTAGACATAAATATTTCATAACATTAAAAAGAAATAATAGTACATGTAATTTATTCCAGCATTCCAGCATCTGCTTCTCTGTGCATGTATTTCTTTTAATAGAGGGAAGTTGTAGCTAAATTAGTACTGGTGTTAAATTTTTCTTCTCACCATCATCTGAGCTATAACTAAAGAATGATCATAGCCACGCCAGTGAAACCAAATGATTCCACTAGCAGTATCGATTCCATATTGACCATTCAGGTTGCTAAAAAGACAGCATCTGTACCACCAGGCCCCCTTGAAGGAAACCGCACAATTGTACGAACTTTCATCGTTGTCTCTGTCGTTAGTAGTAAACATCATTCCGTTGTGATAGCCAAGACTGTCACCTGTTGAATTATAATGATTTGGACCTACATATTTTTTCCTTGCTACTATGATATGTGTAAACTGAATTTAAACAACGCTTTCGTAGATAAGAAAATTTAAACATGTCTTTGATCTAAATGTATGAAATCGAATATCCAATTTAATAAGACAACTTTTATCTGTATTTTCCATTCATTGTTTCGAGACAAGAAGCTGCCTACTTAGGCCTACATTCTACCTTAATTTGGAAAATATTTAGGAATCGTTTGCTTGCTACGAACAAAATATGAAGAAAATAAATTCGTTCTGCTTTAAAGAGTTCAATTTCTGAGTCCTTTTTACAATGTTTATGAAAAGAAATTTTTCATTTATTCAGTGGTGACCATGGCTTTTGCCCTTGAATACAGTTGTGTGAAAACCTGTGTAATTCTTAAAAAGTGTATTTAACCTTGTTCAAAATATAAGATGGACTGCGACAATAGAATCATTCACCTGTGTCATGGGAACTTTTTCCTATGTCATAAATAAACTGTGAATCAAGTATGATCATCCTACCTCAACACTTAAAAGTTTATATTAAGAATGGGGTAAAACAAATTGTAAAATAGTAGAATATTTCTGAAGGTTATTGATCAACTAAATGATAATTAGTTTAATTAGACTGAAATCAATTGCTTTTCTATCAGCTTTAACATTAATAAAGATTCAATAAAATATTTCCAATTTTAAAATATTTCAATAAAACTAACATTTTCTGATACATTGTATTACTACCTTTACTATTATTGAGATATGCAATCTAGTTTCCTTTGATAATCAGTTTAGCTAGTTTCGCCTCTTTCCATACTTGCGTTTCCAGAGAAGCCTGATACTTCCAACGTGTAAGATATAGAGGATCATAAAGTTTGTGTAGCCGGCGTATGCCCTTTCTCCAGCCTGATCCTCCAAGTCAATTCGAAGTTCGTAATCCCCCGATTTTACAATTTCGTGAAGGTAATAGTTGCCTATTTTTTTCATGATATTTAAAATGATGATGTTTACATCAACGATCATAATAAGAAAAGTGATAATAGTAAAAGAGTTTCAATTAAAAAATAAATAGTTCAATACCCATGTAGAAATTGTTAGCAAGATCTCCAAACCCGTTCTCGTATTCAGTCCAGCCTCTGTAGAAATCTGTAGTCCCATCCACACGACGCTGGAACACATTAATTTAAAATTGGGTAAACCTAACAATTGGATATTTTGCATCAAAGTAAGGCTTTTATTATGTGCCATATTTAAAAACGTTCTATTTTGATACCTATGCAGGTTTATAAAAGAAAAAACAATATTTTGATCAAATGTCATCAGCTCTAACATGCACTGGCCTTTAAAATGTCGTACATGTAATCGTCTATAATGGTGCAAATATTGTCGCCTTTGTTACGACGTAGTTTCCAGAAGTTTTTTCCTCAAATTGTAATATATAATTAGTAATACTGAGTATCATTTTCTACCGTATGGGTAAGGAACACTAAATTCTACCTTCTGGTATTTATAAGAGGACATCTAAAGATATCAAAATGCACCAAATTTTGCTGTTTATTTGAAGTGTTACAAATGTAGATATGCACAATGGATTTATTAAAAAATTAGGAAACATTAAAATTTCGAAGGCGAACATTTTTCACTTTTTCTTTTACGTCAATTTTTATAAAGCACTATTATAAAGCTTTAATTAATCATAACGTCATAAAAGCACAATAACGAAGTTCACCCACCAAATGACGGAAAATCGGAAAAAAATTTTCAAAAAATCTTGAAAAATAAAAAAAACCCAAGTATTTATATTTTGTTTAGTGTGTTCAATTTTATAAACAGTGTTAAACAATTTCTTAAAAGGTGTGACTTCTCGGTATTTCACAGTGATGCGCAAAGCATTTGCAATGAAAACTGAAGTCGGCCACCTAAAGACATTGGCAAAATGAAACATTTAACAATTACAAAAGTTTCTCTATTATACTACGAATATCAGAGAGATTCTCGTTATTCGGCACTGATGACATATTTATGTTATAAATCTAAATTATTTTATTGGATTCTTTTTTTCAGTATAAGATTTAAAAATTGATATGAGCGACAACTTCAAAGGGTAGAACAACTTTTGACGTGTAAAAATCTGTTAAACGTTCTTAGATAAAAATATTAAAGTTTGTTTTTTGACTATCTGATATATCAAGTATCACAATTGCTAAAAATCAAACATTAAATTTGGCACTCTTAATTAAGACAGTTGAGCAAAAAAAATAATAATAAATAAAGACTTGATCTATGTTTTTATTATTCTGCTATTCTGCAGTTTTGAGTCAATGTAGTAGCCATGACTTGATATCAAATACTACACTTTTGAAAACAATATTTTGCTAAATATGTATTTTAAGCCTGTGCATGCACTGCATACCATAATTTGTGTAATTACTACTCCACTGTAGTATACTCAACCTATATCAACATTATCTTTTAGTTTGCATTATATTTGTTGGACAAAAGTACTCACACAGCTTAAAAGGACACCGTAGAAATAGGGGCATAAAAAAATTAGATGGACAAAGGGCGTTTTGAATTTTTTTTTTCATTTTATTTTCTAGAACAAAAACCGTTTTTAATACCTTTTCTATCATAAAGTTAATACATTTTGTTGGTAAATTAAGCACAATATTGAATTAAAAGATTTTTTAGTGGCTTAAAGGTGGCTTAAAGGTAGCTTAAATGTGGCTCAGAAGTTTGGACATTAAGGACCTATAAGTTGTCCTTAAAGGTAGCTTAAAGGTGGCTTAAAGGTAGTCTTTAAGCTGCCTTTAAGCCATCTTTACGCTTTCTTTAAGCCACCTTTAAGCAACACATATAGCTTAAAGGTGGCTTTAAGATCGCCTTTTAGCTACCTTTAAGCACCTTTAAGCTATCTTTAAGGAGAACTTAAAGATGGTCATTCATCCTGTGCTCTTCAAAGGGGGAAGGGGAAATAAAAATAATTGGAGAGGGCAACATCATTGCGGCTAATACTGTAAGCCTTCCACCTTACTTAACTCCTGAATAATCACCAAGTCCAATTGTTGGTTACCAAGTAGTTTGTTAATCAGCGTGATCGTATAGTCAATTGAAAGCAACCCAAATCAAAGAATCTATCTAACATCATTTTACATGAGTATATATAACATTTTACTTATGATTGACGGTTCTGACCAGTCCGGCCCATCTACAATGATCATGAGTGAACAATTAGTGTTAAAATTCCAGAGTTAAATTTTATTTCTAAATAAAGTAACAGAACTGTCAAAACCGTCAGAAAGAATATTGTGATGCGGGTTTTGAGTCTCAGAATCCGAGTCTCTGAGTCCCCCACCTGGGTATAATGCATCGTTTACTCATAATACATTCATTCATACATGGCTTTAAGGTTACAAAGGTTAAATAGAATAAGCAATACATAACTCAATATAGAGTACCAGAGCTATCGATGCAGACACAGAATCGCCAAATATGACAACTTATTTACAAACTCCCAATTTGGATATTTGTGCCCGTATTCTGCACCTGGTTGCATAACATCATTTAGGAATACTGCGCAGTGCTACAAGAGTCACATAGTTCATTCTGTCAGTTATCATTAACACAATTCATTACGCAGTATCTATGTATACATAAGTATCATAGTGACCAATTTGTAATAGTAACAATTCAAGGTCATAGCATGGCTATCTGTTTACATACGTCCCCCAAACAAAAGAAATATCCCGAAGGGAGATTTCTCATGTCTGGCGCCCGGAATAGGAACGCGTCCTTGATCTCCCCTTGGTCAGATGAACCTCCTAGTGACATACCAGTCAGAACATCTATGTTAAGAGATAGTATCAAGTGACATGTTTCCACATCCAGCTTGGAACATCATTCATATACAAAAACAAATCTATAATCAGAATGTATACATAAAATCATATAGTTTGATTATATCACATTACAACCATGAAAACAATAATGAATAAAGTATGATAAAAATGAACAGGATGAAATAATCAAAATTGAAGATATTCGTAGTTCATTATCAAAGTAATACCAAGTATGGTTAAGCTTAATGTCACATATATATATACAAAGTTAAGACATGCTTGTAAGTTCACAAAATATCTCTTCCTCCTAAGGGGTGGAGTTCATTTACTAGCTTCATAGGTTCGGGGTCCATCGGTTTCTTCCTGTAGTTCTCCAGAGTGAATCACAAAATAAAAGATTTATATTAGCACAAGATAACACACATTTTTACTTTAACACTTTTTACATAATTTACATTTTTTTCACAAGGAAAACACAACTGCTTTGCGGCCCAATTGTTCGTACATCACCGGCACTCGTGGATAGAGGATTAGCGCGGATGGCGAGGCGGCATCTCGCGGAACATCTCCTGCGTTCCTCTGTGGCGTAGACATCGCGGCCTTCTCTTCCAGGTATTTACGTGCCAGCTCTGGGTCCGGTCTGTAATATTTGGCCCATGGAGATTCTTCATCTTTCTTCTCTCCAAGTAATTGTTGTGCTAATTTGGTCGAAATTGTCCCCGTACTATTGGTCATTTTGCGAGTTTCGAGTCTTCCGCTCCGTCGGGGTTTCTCTTGGATCCTAATGTTTCTCGGGATTGGTTTAAGTTCAATGATGTCACTAGAGGTCCATTTCTCGGGACTCACACAACAAAATGCATTGTCTTTTGAAGAACCTTTCTTATCTCCGTCACTACCCCTTTTTCGACAACCTGACCAGCAACCACCACAGCATATACCTCCCCACTTTTTAATAGTTTTGCGTTTCTTAATACAAAGTCCTATCATTATTAATGTTGCCAAAGTCAAAACCACATAAAACCTGGGACTTTCCACCAAGATGATGATTCCATGGGTTGCAAATTAGTAACTGGCAATTCCGCCATAAGTGTATTCATAGAGACAACTTTAATACCTTTTAGTTTGTCCGGAATTTTAATTTGTCCTTTTTCTGGGTATTTCTCAGTAAGATGATCTCAAAGAATGCATGTGTCAATTCTATAAATGAAATCATGAAGGAAATTACCATTTTGATTATGAAAAGGGGTAAAGACAATGAACCATGAAAACCCGAGCAACCTTGTCCCACACTCAAGATGTCGATCGCAATATTCGATTGTTTTAACCAATAATCTT